>CM040424.1:158297982-158655233 GCA_022702705.1 Papilionanthe hookeriana x Papilionanthe teres
ATGCTTCGTTCAGTTACGTATTGCTTTTGGCTTTAAGTTAACTTTTTGGTCGAAAGTTTTACTATTGGGTCGATTGGTTGGTCATTAGATTCGGATAAAATGGAAATTTAGGCCGAGAGTGACTTTAGTCGAGATTGGCTTGCTAGGTCGATGGGTTGGTCATTGGGTCGAAAATTGGCCATTTTGATCGAAGTGGTTTGATCGAAGTCGACTGATAGATTGATAGGTGGTCATTAGGTCGAAAATTCTTATTTTGACCAAAATTGACTTGGTCGAAAGTTGACTGTGGGTCGGATTGACCATTTGACAAAAGTTAGCTTTTTGGTCGAAAATTGAAACTTTATTAGATTGATTTTTTGTCATTAATTCGAATTTGCTATTATGACGAAATTGACTTTTTTTGTTAGTTAGCACCGTAGACGATGAGTTGGTCGTTGAGTCGAAATTGATGGAGTTTGGTAAAATTGGCTTTTTGGTGGTTGTTATTAGGTCGATGGGTCTTTCATTCGTCAAATTGTTATTTTATTTAAAGTGTTTTTGGTGTGAAACTGTTGGTCGATAGGTTTGTCGTTCGGTTAAGGATTGGCCATTTAGACGAAGTTATTTATTTTGTCGAATTAACTTATTGGATAATAATTGGTCACTATGTCAAAATGGATTATTTTGAGCAAAATTGAGTTTTTGGTTAAAAGTTAGCCCATTAGGTCATAGGGTGGTGAATAGTCGAAGTGATACATTTTATACAAAGTTCTCTTTTTGGTTAAAAGTTGACATATTTGGTCAATTAGTTGGTAATTGATCAATTGACCATTTGAAACAGATAGCTTTTAGTCGAGATTATTTTGATAGGTCGTGGGTTAGTGGGTAGATTGGTAGGCCATTTGTGAGATTGACTTTATTCGAAAAGTTGACCTTTTGAATTCGAGGTGGTCGATAAGTCGAAAATTAGCTATTACATGAAGTCATTTTGGTGGATTAATGCATATTAGATTGATGAGTTTAATCGTGGAGTGGATTATCGTTACAATAGAAGTTGGCTTATTGGTTAGAGATTCTTATCGGGTTAATAATTAGTGTTAATTTAAAATTTATTATTTTCTGAAAAATTGACTTTTTTGTTAAATGTTAACATTGTTGTGGTTGGTCTTTATGATCCGAATTGATCATTTTAGCAGAAGTTGACGTTACAGTTTAGAGATTAACCTATTTAGACTGACAATAGTTCTAGGTGGTCTTCATTGTACATTAAATTAACTTGCAATTAGATGTTGACCTTTGGAGTCGATTAATGGTTAGTCATTAGGTCGGATTTACAATTTTGACGAAGTTGACTTTAATTAGTTATTTATTAGTCAATGGGTTGGTCATTGATCAAAGTTGGCCAATTTTCCGAAAGTTGACTTTTTGTTGAATTGACTTATTTAGTCGATAGTTGGTCATTAGGTCAAGAATTGACTATTTTGATCAAAAATTGGTTTTGATCAAGTTAACGCGTTAGATTAGCCAGTGTGGTCGTTAGGCGAGAAATTGACCATTTGTACCAAGATGTTTTGAGTAACAAGTTGACTTAAGTTGGCCAAAGTTAAATTTTTGGTGAGAAGTTGACCCATTGTGTCGACTAGAAAGTTAGACATTAGTGGAAAATTGGCCATTGAACCAAAGTTGACTTTTCGGTCTATTTAGTCGATGAGGTTAGTAATTGAGGTGAAGAATTGACCATTTTTGCCAAAGACGACTTTTTAATGATCAAGTTGACTTAATCTAGATGGGCAATGGGTTGGTCATTGAGATGAAAAATTGAACCAAATTGGACCAAAAGTTGACATTTGAGCCGAAAGGTTGACCTAGTAGGTCGATGGGTGGTCGTTAGATCAAGTGAAGGCTTTTGGCTAAAATTAGTGACTTGGTCGTAGAGCAGGCTTATTGCGTGGATCCGATGGGTTTGTCATTAGATCAAGATTGATCATTTTGACAATTGACTTTTTTTTCAAGATTGACTTGTTGAAGAATTATGATCATTGGTCGTTTAATTAGTGTTATTTTATTGCACATGGAGAATTTTTAATTGAAAAGTTAACCCTTTGGGTCAATGTTTTAGTCAATGCGTCCTTAAATTATTCATTTGACTAAAGAATGACTTTTGATCAAAAGTAGATCTATGGGAATTATTAGGTTGGTCATTAGGTGCGAAAAGTTGCCATTTTCACCGAGGATTGGTAATTTGGTCGAAGTTTGACTGTCGGTTGATGGGTTGGTCATTGGGTCGACGACTGATCATTTGATCGAAGTTGACATGTTTGGTCGAAAAGTTGGCCTGTTAGGTCGATGGGTTTGATACGTTGGGTTCGAGGATTGGCAAATTTTGATGAAAGTTGACTGTTCGGTCAAGAAGTTGAACTGCTATTGGGGTAATAATTAGTGGAAAAATAGGTCGAAAATTGGTTATTTTGAGCAAAATTGACTTTAGGTCGAGAGTTGACCTATTAGGCCGATGGGTTGGTCGTTGGGTGAAGTTGACTCGTTTGACCGAAGTTGGCATTTCATTCGGGGTGACGCACTGTGGCTCGATGGGTTAGTCGTCGGGTCGAGGATTGAACATTTTGACTGAAGTTGACTTTGTGGTCGGAAGACTTGCATGGAGATCCCGATAATTGGTCATTAGCGTACAGAAAATTGATTATCATGACTAAAAATTAAATTTTTAGTCGAAAGTTGACGTTATGTCGATGAGGGGTGGTCGATGGACGAGAAATTGACCGTTTTGACCAAAGTTGACTTTTTGGTCGGAAGTTGAGCTTATATGGCCCGATGAGTTGGTAATTGGGTCGACGAATTGACCATTTTGGCACGAAAGATTCTTTTTTGGTCGAAAAGTTGATCAGTGGGGTCGATAGGATTGGTCATTGGGTTGAAAAAATTCAGCCATTTCGACGCAAGTTGACTTTTTAGTCGAAGTTGACGGATGATTCTGTTGGGTCGATGAGATGGTCGTTAGGTCGAAAATTCGAACATTTTGGCCAATTAGATGACTTTTTTGGTCGCAAGTTGAGCCCTTTGTTAAGTCGATGGATTTGATCCATTGGGTCGAGGATTGACCATTTTGACCGAAGTTGACATTTTGGTGGGAGATCGGTGATTGGGTCGATAGTTGGTCATTAGATCCAAGATGCGACTACTGTTAGTACCAAATTGACTTTTTAGTCGAAAGTTGACATGTTGGGTCATAGGGTTGGACATTGGGTTCGAGGATTGACCATCTTGACGAAGGTTGACTTTTTGGTCGATAGAGTTGACTTATTGGGTCAGATGGTTTGGTCATTGGTCTTGGAAAGGCGGTCATTTTGACCAAAAGTTGACTTGTTGGTCGAAAGATGGCCTATTGGGCCCGATGGGATAGAGTCATTGAGATTCGAAGGATTGATCAATTTTGACGAAGTTGACTTTTTGGTCGATGATTGGCTTCTTGGTAGATAATGGTGCATTCGATGGAGTCGAGGATTTGACCATTTTGACCAAAGTTGATTTTTTGGTCGGAGATGGCTTATGGGTCGATGGGTTGTGTCATTGGGTCGGAAATTGATCTATTTTGACCAAAGTTGACTTTTGGGTCGAAAGTTGCGACCTATTGAGGTCAATGGGTTGGTCATCGGGTCGAGGATGACCATTTTGACGAAAGATGGCTTTTTTGGTGAGATATGACTTATTAGGATCGATAAATTGGTCGTTAGGTCGAAAAATTGGAAGTTATTTTGATCGAAATTAGATTTTAGAAGTCCAGTTGACCCGATTGGGTTGACAGGGTAGCTCAGTTGGGTCGAAGTGTGGCTCATTTGACCAGAGTGACTTTTTAGTTCCAAAAGTTCAGCAATCTGATCGATGAGATTATGGTCATTGGTAAAATTGAACATGTCGATGCAGATCTTTGAGTCTCAATATTGATCTGTGGAGTCCAAGGACGGTAACCTAAGTCAGAAATCCACCATTTCTAAGTGCTTTAGTAAAAAGCATCCTAGACCAAGTGAATGCTAGCCTGGATGCATTAAGTCAGATGTATTCTTCTGTCAAAAACTCAGCACAATCAGATGCCGATCGATTTAGGTCATCTAGAGTTTGCAAGTAGATCAGACCATTGACATACATGAAAAAGTCTTTAGTTAAGATTGACTATTAGTTGATTCATCTTGTCGAATTGAATACTATCAAAAGTTAACATTCATTGGGTAAAGTTGACCAGTATTAAAGTTGTATGAGGTATCAGTCATTAGTTGATGACCTCTTTGGTCAAAAGTTGCACACAAGTAAAGGCGACGAGTTTGGTAAATTAGAATTGAGCAATGGCTCAAGATGCCATTTTAGCTCAAGGTAACTTTAGTCATGAAGTTGGCATATTGGAGTCAAATGGGTTGGTCATCAGGCTTGAAAAATTAGTAGCATTTGAGCGAAGTTGACTTTTTTGGTCAAGCGTTGACTTGTTGGGTCAATGGGTGTTAGTCATAGAATCAAGATTGACGATAATTTTGACCAGGATTGACTTTAGTTAGAGATTGGCCCGTGGTAGATCAATGAGTTATTCATCAAAAGTATCAAAGTTGACTCGTTTTGACAGAAATCGACTTTTAGTTGAAGAAGTTGAACCCATATTACTGGTCAATCAGGGTAGGTCATCGGGTCAAAAATTGACCATTATATACGAAAGTAGGTTTTGGTGAAAGTTGAGCTATTGAATTGATCGTGAAGGCCGATAATTAGATCGATAAGTGGCCGATTTTGACCAGAAATTGACTTTTGGTCAAATGTTGACTGCATCAGGTCAATGGGTTTGTCATTGGATCAGGATAATGTGATAATTTATGACCGAGATTAACTTTTTAGTGGAGAGTTGACCTATTGGGCCAAAAATTTGGCGTTAGATCAATAATTTATTGTTAGACCGAAAATTGAATTGTTGATCCAATTATACGATTAGATCCAGCAGTTAGTCAATTAGATCAAGTGTGATTTTGGCCAAGTTGACTTTTTAATCAAAAAAGTGCAACTATTAGATTGATAGGTGGTCATTAGGTACAAAATTGTACTATTTGTCACCAAATTGGCTATGTTGTCGAAAGTTGGCCGTATTGGGAAATGATGAGTTTGGTCCTTGGGCGCAGGATTGACAACAATTTGTGAGACCAAGTTGACTTGTTGGTCGAAGAGATTGACTTATTAGATTGATAATTGGTCATTGATCTCGAAAATTAAGCGCATATTTTGACCAAAGAAGCCGGCTATATTTGGTTTTCAAGAAGGTATCAGTTAATGGTGTAGCGTTATGGTCGTGGGTCGAAGGAAATTGACCATTTTGACCAAAGTTGACTTTGGATTCGAAATGTTAAGCAGTAGTGAATGGGTTGAGTCATATGGGTCGAGGATAGACCATTTACGGCCAAGGTGACTCTTTGGATCGCAAGGAGTTGGCCTCTTGGGTCGATGGGTTGGTGATTGGGTCAAAAATTGACCATTTTGACCGAAGTTGACATTTTGGTCGAGAGATTGATCGATTGGGTGATAAGTAGTTCATTTGATTGAAATCTTTGATTATATTTGTCAAAATTGACTTGACGAGTTGAGAAGTTGGCTTATTAGGTCCATTTGGGTTGGACATTGGGTCGAGGTATTCATCATTTTGACTTGAAAGTTGACTTTTTGGTCGAAAGAGTTGACTTTCAATGGAGTCGATGGTTGGTCATTGGGTCGGAAAATGGCCATTTTGACTGAGATTGACTTGTTGGTCGAGGTTGTATCAATGGAGTCGATGGGATGGTCGATGAGTCGAGTTCGGTCAATTAGACAAAGTTGACTTTTGGTCGAAAGTTAACCTCTAAAGTTAATGGTGGAGCGAAGTTGTAGTATGGCTAAAGTTGACACGGTGATTGGCGAAACTAGATTATTGGTGGTCGTGGGTGAAATTGACTAATTTTGGCCAAATTGATTTTTTGGTCGAAGTGTGACTAGGTTCGATCGGTAGATCGTTGGGTCGGAAATTGGCCAATTTGAAGCCGAGGATTGACATTTGGTCGGATTGATGTCCCGGGTTCGATGGGTTGGTCGTTGGGTCGGAAGGATACATTTTTGACGAAAGTTGGCTTTTTTGGTTAGAGATTGATTTATTGGATCGATAATTGGTCGTTGGAGTCGAAAAATGATTATTTTGAGCCAAAATTAAATTTTTTAGTCGAAAAGTTAGCCCTGGTGGATCGAGCGGGGTGAAGTAGTTGGGTCAGAAATTGGCCAATTTTGGTAATTCAAGAGATTTTAGTTAAGAGGTATTGACTGTTGTGATCAGTGAGGTTGACGATTGGGTCAGAGAATTGAACGTGTCGACGCATAAGATCTCTTTGTCGAAAATTTGATCTATTGGGTCGAAGGGTTGGTCGTTGGAGTCCAAGGTTGACCGGTTTGACCGAAGTTGACTTTTGATCAAAAGTTGTCTATTGGGTGAATGCGCTCGTTGGTCGTTAGGTCAGAAAATGGTTACTCGTGACAAAAATTGACTTTTTGGTCGAATGTTGACTGTTGAGGTCGATGGGTTTCGCGTATGGAGTCCGGATTAGTACCTTTTGGCCGAAAGTTGGCTTTTTGGTTAGAGATTGACTTATTGGTTCAAAAATTCATCACTAGGTCAAAAATTGAATACTTTAATCAAAATTACATTCTTTGTCGGATTGACGCGTGGAGTACTTCTGTGGAGTTGAAGTCGTTGGTTCAAAAATTGACCCTTTTGACCAAAGTTCACTTTTTGGGCAAAAGTGGACCTATTTGGTCATTAAGTTGGTAATTGGGTCAAAATTGTCCATTTTTGCCAAAGATGAATTTTAGTGAAAGTTGACATATTAGATTGATGGGTTCGTCATCGGCTTGAAAATTGATCATTTTGGCGAAGTTGACTTTTTGGTGAGAATTTGACTATTTTAGATTGATGGGTGTTCGATAGGTCAAAAATTAACTTATTTTGACGTAAATTGACTTTTAGTTAAAAGTTGACTTATTGGGTCAATGAGTTTATCATTGGGTCAAGGATTGATCATTTTGACCGAAGATGACTTTTTGGTCAAAAGTTGAAATATTAGGTCAATGGTTTGGTCGTTGGGTCAAAAATTGACCATTTTAACTGAAGTAGATTTTTTGGTCAAAAGTCGACCTATTGGGTCAATACGTGGTCATTTGGTCAAAATTTGACAATTTTGACCAAAATTGATTTTTTGGTGAAATGTTGACCTTTTGGGTTAATGGGTTTGTCTTTAGGTCAAGGATTGATCATTTTGACCAAAGTTGACTTTTTAGTCAGAGATTGAGTTATTGGATCAATAATTTGTCATTAGGTCAACATTTGACTATTTAGACGAAAATTGAATTTTTGGTCAAAATTTAACTAATTGGGTTAACGGATTGGTCATTGGGTCAGAATTGATCATTTTGACCAAAGTTGACTTTTTGGTCAAAATTTGTTCCATTTGGTCAATGAGTTGGAAATTGGGTTGAGAATTGTCGTTTTGTATCAGAGATGTTTTAATGAGGAGTTAGCACAATTGGTAAAATGCGTCGGTAAATCAAGTCAACAAAGTGAAGCCATTTTGACCGAGAAGTTAACTTTTTAGTCGATCAGAGTTGACGAATAGATCGATGTCAGGATGTCATTAGGTCCAAATTTAGTTACTTTGGTCAAAAATGATTTTTTGGTGAAAAGTTGGCCATCGAAGTCGATGGAAGTTTGTCATAGGGTCGGATTAATGATCCCAGCAATGTTATTTTGAATTGAGGAGATTGACTTATTATTGGGTCAATAATTGGTCATTAGGTCAAAAATTGACAATTTTGACCAAAATTAATTTTTTGGTCAAAAGTTAACCCATTGGGTGAACCAGGGGGGTCATTGGGTTAGAAATTGATAATTTTGAATAAAGTTTATTTTTTGGTCAATAATTGATCATTTTGACCAAAGATAACTTTTTGGTCAAAAGTTGACCTATTGGGTCAATGGGTTGGTCAATGGGTCAAAAATTGACCATTTTGACCAAGGTTGGCTTTTTGGTCAAAAGTTGACCTATTGGATCAATGGGTGGTGATTAAGTAAAAAATTGTCTATTTTGACCAAAATTGACAATTTGGTCACAAGTTGGCATATTCGGAAAATGGTTTGGTCATTGGGCCTAGGATTGACCATTTTGACCAAAGTTGACTTTGTGGTCAGAGATTGACTTATTGGGTCAATAATTGGTCATTAATTTAAAATTTGACTATTTTGATCATAAGCGGCTTTTTGTTGAAAGTTGAGCTGATTAAGTCGATGGGTTGGTTATTGGGTTGAAAGGATTGATCATTTTGACGAAGTTGACTTTTAGGTCAAAAGTTTACTATTAGATTGATGGGTTAGTCGTTGGGTCGAGATGGTATTCGACATGAAAGGTGACTTTTATCACGGATTGGCTGCTAGGGTCAATGGATTGGTAATTGGGTTAAATATTGACCATTTTGACCAAAGTTGACTTTTTGGTCAAAAGTCGACCTACTGGCTCAATGGGTGGTCAATAGGTCAAAAATAGAATATTTTGACCTAAATTGACTTCTAAATTGACTTTTTGGCTAAAAGTTAACTTAGTGGGTCAATGGGTTTGTCATTCTGTCAAGGATTGACCATTTTGTCCAAAGTTGACTTTTTGATCAAAGATTCACTTATTGGGTCAAATTTGGTCATTAATTCAACAATTGACTATTCTGACCAAAATTGAATTTTTGGTTAAAAGTTGACGTATTAGGCCAATGGGTTGTTCATTGTGTCAAGGATTGCTCATTTTGACTAGGTTGACTTTTTGGTCGAAGATGGCCTGGTGGGTCCGATGAGGTTGGTCATTAGCTCGAAGAGTTGACCATTTCGACAAAACTTGTCTTTTGGTCGAAAGTTGATGCTAGTGGAGTACATGGGTTTGTCATTGGGTTTAAGTTTAACCATCTTAACCAAAGTTGACTTTTTGGTCAGATATTGACTTACTGGGTCAATAATTTGTCATTAGGTCAAAATTTGATTATTTTGACCAAAATAGATTTCATGGTCAAAAGTTGACCTATTGGGTCAACAAGGTGGTCATTGGGTCAAAAATTGACCATTTTGACAAAGTAGACATTTTGGTCAAAAGTTGACCTATTTGGTCAATGACTTGGTTATTGGGTCAAGAATTGACCATTTTGACCGAAGATAACTTTTTGGTCAAAAGTTGATCTAGGGTTGGTCGTTGGGTAAAAAATTGGCCATTATGAGCAAAGTTGATTTTTTGGTCAAAATTTCACCTTTTGGGTCAACGGGTGGTCATTAAGTCAAAAATTGACTATTTTGACTAAAATTGACTTTTTGGTCAAAAGTTGACTTATTGGGTCAATCTGTTTGTTATTGGGTCAAGGATTGACCATTTTGACCAAAGTTGACTTTTTAGTCAAAGATTGAGTTATTAGGTCAATAAATGGTCTTTAGGTCAAAAATCGATTATTTTGATAAAAATCGAATTTTTTATCAAAAGTTAACCCATTGGGTTAATGGGGTGGTCATTGGGTTAGAAATTAATGATTTTGACCAAAGTTGACTTTTTGGTTAAAAGTTGACCTATTGGTTCAATAAGTTGGTCATTTGGTCAAATATTGACCATTTTGAACAAAGTTGACTTTTTGGTCAAACGTTAACCTTTAGGTCAATGGGAGGTGATTAAGTCAAAAATTGATTATTTTGACCAAAATTGACTATTTGGTGAATAGTTGACCTATTGGGTCAATGGGTTTGTCATTGGGTCTAGGATTTACCATTTTGACTAAAGTTGACTTTGTTTAGAGATTAACTTATTGGGTCAATAATTGGTCATTAATTAAAAAATTAACTATTTTGACCAAAATTGACTTTTTGGTCAAAAGTTGACCTATTAGGAGAATGGGTTGGTCATTGGTCAAGGATTGATTATTTTGACAAAAAATGACTTTTTGTCAAAGTTGAACTATTGGATCAATGGGTGGTCATTAAGTCAAAAATTAACTATTTTGACCAAAATTAACTTTTTGGTCAAAGTAGTCCTGCTTGGTCAATTGGTTTGTCATTGGGTCAAGGATTGACTATTTTGACCAAGGTTGACTTTTTGGTCAGAGATCGACTTATTGGGTAAATTATTGGTCATTATGTCAAAAATGGACTATTTTGAGCAAAATTGAATTTTTAGTCAAAAATTAACCCATTGGGTTAACAGGGTGGACAAATGGTCAGAAATTCACCATTTTAACCAAAGTTCTCTTTTTGGTCAAAAGTTGACATATTTGGTCAATGAGTTGGTAATTAGGTCAAGAATTGACCATTTTTACCAAAGATGACTTTTTAGTCAAAAGTTGACCTATTGGGTCATTGGGTCAAAATTTGACCATTTTAGCCAAAGTTGACTTTTTGGTCAATAGTTGACCTATTAGGTCAATGGGTGGTCATTAGATCAAAATTGACTATTTTGACCAAAATTGACTTTTTTGTCACGGGTAGACTTATTGGGTCAATGGGTTTGTCATTAGGTCAAAGATTGACCATTTTGACCAAAGTTGACTTTTTGGTCAGAGATTGACTGATTGGGCCAATAATTGCTCATTAATTTAAGAAATGACGATTTTCACCAAAATTGATTTTTTGGTCAAAAGGTGCCTATTAGGCCAATAGGTTGGTCATTGGGACAACGATTGATCATTTTGACCAAAGTTAACTTTTTGGTCAAAAGTTGACCTATTGGGTCAATGAGTTGGTCACTGGGTCAAGGATTGAACATTTTGTCAAAAGTTGACATTTTGGCATACTGGGGCAATAATTGTTCATTAGGTCAGAAATTGACTATTTTGACCAAAATTGACTTTTGTTCAAAAGTTGACCTTTTGCGTCAATAGTTTGGTCATTGGGTTAAGGATTTACCATTTTGATCAAAGTTAACTTTTTGATCAAAATTTGACCTATTGGGTCAATGAGTTGGTCATTGGGTCAAAGATTGACCATTTTGACAAAAGTTGACTTTATGGTCAGAGATTGACATACTGGGCCAATAATTGGTTATTAAGTCAAAAATTGATTATTTTAACCAAAATTAGATTTTTTTGTCAAAAGTTGACCTTTTTGGTCAACGGGGTGGTCATTGGGTCAGAAAGTAACCATTTTGAGCAAAATTGACTTTTCGGTCAAAGGTTAACCTATTTGGTCAGTGAGTTGGTAATTGGGTCAAGAATTGACCATTTTATCAAAAGATTACTTTTTAGTCAAAAGTTGACCTATCGGGTCAATGGGTTGGTCATTGAGTAAAAATTAATGATTTCGACCAAAGTTGACTTTTTTGTCAAAAGTTGACTTATTGCCTCAATGGGCGGTCATTAGGTCAAAATTGGTATTTTAATCGAAATTGACTTTTTGTCGCAAGTTGAACTGTTAGGTCGATTGGGTTTGTCATTTAGGTCGATGATTGACCATTTTGACGAAAGTTGACTTTTTGATCGAAGATTAGTAGATTAGATTCGATAATTTGTTATTAATTGAAAATTGATTATTTTGACCAAAATTGACTTTTTGGTCGAAAGTTGACTCTTAGGCGATGGTTTAGACATTGGGTCGAGTATTGATCATTTTGACGATAGTTGACTTTTTAGTCGAAGTTGACTATTAGATTGATGGGTAGGTGATTGGGTCGAGATCGACCATTTTGACCAAAGTTGACTTTTTGGTCGTAAGATTAGCTTCTTTGGATCGATAATTGGTCATTAGGTCTAAAATTTAACTATTTTGACCAAAATTGATTTTTTGTTCAAAAGTTGACCAACTGAGTCAATGGGTTGGTCAATGGGTCAAGGATTGATCATTTTGACCAAAGTTGACTTTTGGGTCAAAAGTTGACTATTGGGTTAATGGGTTGGTCATTGGGTCAAGGATTGACCATTTTGACTAAAGATGACTTTTTTGGTTATAGATTGATTTATTGGATCAATAATTGGTCATTAGGTCAAAAATTGATTATTTTGACAAAAAATAAATTTATTGTCAAAAGTTGACCCATTGGGCTGACGGGTTGGAAATTGGGTCAGAAATTGATCATTTTGACCAAAGTTGACTTTTTAGTCAAAAATTGACCTATTTGATTAAAGAGTTTATAATTGGGTCAATGATTGATCATGTTGACCAAAGATGACTTTTTGCACACAATTTGATCTATTGGGTCAATGGGTTGGTCATTTGGTCAAAAATTGTTCATTTTGACCAAAGTTGACATTTTAGTCAAAAATTGACCTATTGGGTAATGGGTGGCATTTGGTAAAAAATTGACTACTTAGACCAAAATTAACTTTTGGTCAAAAGTTGACCTATTGGGTCATGGATTGACCATTTTGACCAAAGTTAACTTTTTGGTTAGAGATTGACTTATTGGGTCAAAATTGGTCATTAGGTCAAAAATTGACTATTTTGACCAAAATTGAATTATTTGTCGAAAGTTAACCCATTAGGACAACGGGGAGGTCATTGGGTCAGAAATTGACCATTTTGACCAAAGTTGACTTTTTTGTCAAAAGTTGACGTATTTGGTTAAGGAGTTGGTAATTGGGCCAAGAATTGACCGTTTTGACCAAAGATGACTTTTTTGGTCAAAAGTTAACCTATTGGGTCAATGGGTTGGTCAATGGGTTAAAAATTGACCATTTTGACCAAAGTTAACATTTTGGTCAAAACTTGACATATTGGGTCAATGGATTTGTCATTGGGTCGAGGATTGACCATTTTGACCAAAATTAACATTTTGGTCAGAGATCAACTTTTTTGGTCAATAATTGGTCATTAATTCAAAAATTAACTATTTTGGTCATTAGGTAAAAAATTGACTATTTTCACCAAAATTAAATTTTTGGTCAAAAGTTGCCACGTTGGGTCAACGGGGTGGTCACTGGGTCAGAAATTGATCATTTTCACCAAAGTTGACTTTTTGGTCAAAAGTTGACCTGTCTCTTGAATGAGTTGGTTTTGTGGTCGATAATTGACCATTTTGACCAAAGATGACTTTTTAGTCAAAAGTTAATTTATTAGGTCAATGAGTTAAAAATTGAACATTTTAACCAAAGTTTACTTTTTGGTCAAAAGTTGACTAATTGGGTCAATTGGCAGTATTCAATGAAAAATTGACTATTTTGACCAAAATTGACTATTTTGACCAAAATTGACTATTTAGTCAAATGTTGACTCATTGGGTCAATGGGTTTGCCATTGCGTCAAGGATTGACCATTTTGACCAAAGTTGACTTTTTGGTCAGACATTGACTTATTGGGTCAATAATTGGTCATTAATTGAAAAATTGACTTTTTTGACCAAAATTGACTTTTTGGTAAAAGTTGACTTAATAGGGCAATGGGTTGGTCATTGGGTTAAGGATTGATCATTTTGACTAAAGTTGAATTTTTAGACAAAAGTTGACCTATTGTGTGAATGGGTTGGTCATTAGGTCAAGGATTAACCATTTTGACCAAAGTTGACTCTGCAGTCGAAGATTGACTTCTTGGGTCGATAAGCTGGTCATTAGGTCAAAAATTGACTATCTTGACCAAAATTGATTTTTTTGGTTAAAAGTTGACATATTAGGTCAAAGGGTTGGTCATTCGGTCAAAGATTGACCATTTTGAGCAAGGTTGACTTTTTGGTTAAAAGTTGACCTGTTGTGTCAATGGGTTGATCATTGCGTTAAGGATTGACCATTTTGGATTAAAGTTGACTTTTTGGTCAGAGATTGACTTATTGGGTCAATAATTGGTTTTTAGGTTAAAAATTGATTATTTTGACCACGATTAAATTTTTTTGTCAAAAGTTGATACATTGTGTCAACGGAGTGGTCACTGGGTCAAAAATTGACCATTTTGATCAAAGTTGACATTTTGATCAAAAGTTGACCTATTTGGTCAATGAGTTGGTACTTGGGTCAAGAATTGACCATTTCGAACGTTGATTACTTTTTGGTCAAAAATTGATATATTGGGTCAATGGGTTGGTCATTGGCTCAAAAATTAACTATTTTGACCAAAGTTGACTTTTTGGTCAATAGTTAGGTAATGGGTAGTCACTAAGTCGAAAATTGACTATCTTGACCTAAATTGACTTTTTGTCAAAAGTTAACCTATTGGCTCAATGGGTTTATCATTGGGTCAAGGATTGACCATTTTGACCAAAGTTAACTTTTTGGTCTGAGATTGACTTATTTGGTTAGTAATTGGTCGATGGAGTCGAAAATTAAGTATTTTTACCAAAATTGATTTTTGGTCGAAAGTTAACCGTCGGGTCAACGGGGAGGTCATTGGGTCAGAAATTGACCATTTTGACCAAAGTTGACTTATTTGGTTAATGAGTTGGTAATTGGGTCAAGAATTGACCATTTTGACCAAAGTTGACTTTTTTAGTCAAAAGTTTACTTATTGGGTCAATGAGTTGGTCATTAGGTCAAAAATTGACCAATTTGACCAAAGTTGACTTTTTGGTCAAAAGTTGGCTTATTGGGTCAATGGATGGTGATTAGGTCAAAAATTGACTATTTTGACCAAAATTCACTTTTTGTTCAAAAGTTGTCTTATTGGATCAATGGGTTTGTCATTGGGTCAGGGATTGACCATTTTGACCAAAGTAGACTTTTTAGTCAGAGATCCACTTATAGGGTCAATAATTGGTCATTAATTAAAAAATTCACTATTTTGACCATAATTGACTTTTTTGTCAAAAGTTGACCTATTAGGCCAATGGGTTGGTCATTTAGTCAAGGATTGATCATTTTGACCAAAGTTGACTTTTTTGTCAGAAGTTGACCTATTGTGTCAATGAGTTGGTCATTGGGTCAAGGATTGACAATTTTGATAAAAGTTGACTTTTTTGTCAGAGATTAGCTTACTGGGTCAATAATAGTCATTAGGTCAAAAATTGATTATTTTCACCAAAATTGACTTATTGGTAAAAAAATTGACATATTGGGTCAATGGGTTGGTCATTGTGTCAAGGATTAATCATTTTGGCCAAAGTTTACTTTTTAGTCTAAAGTTGACAAATTGGGTCAATGGGTTGGTCATTGGATCAAGTATTCACCACTTTCACCAAAGTTGACATTTAGGTCATTATGTCAGAAATTAACCATTTTGTTTAAATTTGACATTTTGGGAAAAAGTTGACCTTTTGGGTCAATGAGGTGGTCATTAGGTCAAAATTTGACAATTTTGACCAAAATTGACTTTTTTCTCAAAAGTTGTCCTTTTGGGTCAATGAGTTGGTCATTAGGTCAAGGATTGGCCATTTTAACCAAAGTTGACTTTTTAGTAAGAGATTAACTTATTGGGTCAAAAATTGACTATTTTGACCAAAATTGACTTTTTGGTCAAATGTTGAACTATTAGGCCAAAGGGTTGGTCATTTGGTCAAGAATTGATTATTTTGAACAAATTTGACTTTTTCGGTCAAAAGTTGACCTATGGGTTCAATGGGTTGGTCATTGGGTCAAGGATTGACCATTGTGACCAAAGTTGACTTTTTAGTCAGAGAATGACTTACTGGGTCAACAATTGGTCATTAGGTCAAAGATTAACTATTTTGACCAAAATTAAATTTTCGATCAAATATTAACCGATTGGGTTAATGGGGTGGTCATTGGGCCAGAAATTGTCCATTTTGACCAAACTTGACTTTGTGGTCAAATGTTGGCATATTGGGTCAATGAGGCGTTCAATAGGTAAAAAATGAAATATATTGACCAAAATTAACTTTTGGTCAAAAGTTGACCTATTGTGTCAATGAGTTGGTCATTGTGTCAAGGATTGACTATTTTGACTAAAGTTCACGTTTTGGTCAAAAGTTGACCTATTAGGTCAATGGGTTGGTCATTGGGTCAAAAATTGATCATTTTAACCAAAGTTGACTTTTTGGTTAAAAGTTGACTTATTGGGTTAATGGGGTGGTCATTAGATCAAAAATTGACAATTTTGACCAAAATTAACTTTTTGGTCAAAAGTTGACCTATTGGGTCAATGGGTTGGTCATTGTGACATTGATTGACCATTTTAACCAAAGTTGGCTTTTTGGTCAAAAGTCACTTATTGGGTCAACGGGTTGGACATTGAGTAAAAGATTGACAATTTCGATAAAAATGACTTTTTGGTCAAAAGATAACCTGTTGGGTCAACGGGGTGGTTAGGGATTGACCATTTTGACCAAAGTTGACTTTTTTGTCAGAGATTGACTTGTTGGGTCAATAATTGGTCAATATGTCAAAAATTGATTATTTTGACTAAAATCAAATTTTTTGTCAAAAGTTGATTCTATGGGTCAACGGGGTGGTCATTGGGTCGAGAAATTGACCATTTTGACCAAAGTTGACTTTTTGGTCAAAGTTGACTATTTGGTCGATGAGTTAGTAATTAGATTCGAAATTGACCATTTTGACCAAAGATCACTTTTTGGTCAAATGTTGATTTATTGGGTTATGAGTTGGTCATTGGGTCACAAATTGACCATTTTGACCAAAGTTGACATTTTGGTCAAAAGTTGACTGTTAGATTCGATGGATTTGTCATTAGGTCGAAGATTGACCATTTTGACCAAAGTTGAATTTTTGTTCAGAGATTTGCTTACCGGGTTAATAATTGGTCATTAGGTCAAAAATTGACTATTTTGACCAAAATTGACTTTTGGGTCAAAAGTTGACCTATTGTGTCAATGGGTGGTCATTAGGTCAAAATTTGATTATTTTAACCAAAATTGACTTTTTGGTCAAAAGTTGACAGATTGGGTCAATGGATTGGTCATTGAATCCAGGTTTGACCATTTTGACCAAAGTTGACTTTTGTTCAAAAGTTGACCTATTGGGTCAATAGGTTGGTTTTTGGGTCAGAAATTGACCATTTTGACCAAAGTTAACTTTTTGGTTAAAAGTTGATCTATTGGGTCAACGGGTTTATCATTGGATTAAATATTAATCATTTTGACCAAAGTTGACTTTCAGGTCAAAGATTGGCTTACTGGGTCAATAATTGGTCAAAAGGTCAAAAATTGACTATTTTTACCAAAATTTACTTTTTGGTCAAAAGTTGACCTACTAGGTCAATGGGTTGATCAATGGACCATGGATTGACCATTTTGACCAAAGTTATCTTTTTCGTTAAAGGTTGACCAAATTAGGTCAATGAGGCGGTCATTAGGTAAAAAATTGACAGTTTTGAGCAAAATTGACTATTAGATCAATGGGCTTATCATTGGGTCAAGGATTGACCATTTTGACCAAAGTTGACTTTTTGGTCAGAGATTGGCTGACTGGGTCAATAATTGGTTATTAGGTCAAAAATAGACTATTTTGACGAAAATTGACTTTTAGTCGAAAGTTGACATATTAGGTCGATGGGTTGTCTTTAAGTCGAAAATTGATTTTGACCAAAATTAACTTTTTGGTCGAAAGTTCACTATTGATTGATCGGTTTGTCATTAGAGTCGAGGTTTGACCATTTTGGTCAAAGTGACTTTTTGATCGAAGATTTTCTTATTTGGTCGATAATTGGTCATTAGGTCAAAATTGATTATTTTGACCAAAATTGAATTTTTGGTCGAAAGTTTATCCATTAGATCAACGGGATGGTCATTGGGTCGAGAATTGATCATTTTGACTAAAGTTGACTTTTTAGTAAAGTTGACTGTTTGGTCGATGAGTTGGTATTTGGATCAACAATTGACAATTTTGATCAAAGATGACTTTTTGGTCAAAAGTTGACTTATTCGGTCAAGGGGTTGGTCATTGGGTTAAAAATTAACCATTTTGTCTAAAGTTAATTTTTTGGTCAAAAGTTGACCCATTGGGTCAATGGGTGGTCATTAGGTCAAAAATTAATTATTTTGACCAAAATTGACTTTTGGTCTAAAGTTGACTGTATGGGTCGATGGGTTTGTCATTGGGTCGAGGATTGGCAATTTTGACCAAAATTGACTTTTAAGTCTTGTTCAATGATTGACTTATTGGTTCTATACTTGGTCATTAATTCAAAAATTTACTATTTTGGTCATTAGGTCAAAAATTGAATATTTTGACCAAAATTAAATTTTTGGTCAAAAGTTGACCCATTGGGTCAACGGGTAGGCCAATGGGTCAAAAATTGACCATTTTGACCAAAGTTGACGTTTTAGTCAAAAGTTGACCTATTTGGTCAATTAGGTTGTAATTGGGTCAAGATTTAATCATTTTGACCAAAGTTGACTTTTTGGTCAAAAGTTGATCTATTATGTCAATGGGTTGGTCATTAGGTAAAAAATTGACCATTTTGACCAAAGTTGACTTTTTGGTCAAAAGTTGACCTATTGGGTCAATGGGTGGTAATTCATAAAAAATTGACTATTTTAACCAATATTGACTATTCGATCAAAAGTGGACCTATTGCGTCAAAGGGTTTGTCATTAGCTCAAGGATTAACGATTTTGATTAAAGTTGACTTTTTCATCAAAGATTGACTTTTTGGGTCAATAATTGGTCATTAAGTAAAAAATTAACTATTTTGACTAAAGTTAAATTTTTAGTCAAAAGTTAACCCATTGGGTTAACGGGGTGGTCATTGGGTCATAAATTGACCATTTTGAATAAAGTTGATTTTTTGGTGAAAAGTTGACCTATTTGATAAATGAGTTGGTAATTGGGTCAAGAATTAACCATTTTGACTAAAGTTGACTTTTAGGTCAAAAGTTGATCTATTGGGTCAATGGGTTGTTCATTGGGTAAAAAATTAACCATTTTGGCCAAAGTTGACTTTTTGGTTAATAGTTGACTTGTTTGATCAATGGGTGGTCATTTAGTCAAAAATTGACTATTTGGTCAAAAGTAGACAGATAGTGTTAATGGGTTTGTCATTGGCTCAGGGATTGACCATTTTGACCAAAGTTGACTTTTTCGTCAGAGATTGACTTATTGGGTCAATGATTGGTCATTAGGTAAAAAATTAACTGTTTTGACCAAAATTGAATTTTTGGTCAAAAGTTAACCCATATGGTTAACAGGGTGGTGATTGGGTCAGAAATTGACCATTTTGACCAAAGTTGACTTTTTTGTCAAAAGTTGACCTAATTAGTCAATGAGTTAGTAATTGGGTCATTAATTGACCATCTTGACCAAAGTTGACTTTTTGGTCAGAGATTGGCTTACTAGGTAAATAATTGGTCGTTAGGTCAGAAATTGACAAATTTGACCAAAATTGACATTTTTGTCAAATGTTGACCTATAGGGTAGGTCAAGGATTGACCATTTTGACCAAAGTAAACTTTTTTTTGTCAAAGGTTGACCTATAGGGTAGGTCAAGGATTAACCATTTTGACCAAAGTAAACTTTTTTTGTCAAAAGTTGACCTATTGGGTCATTCGGTTGGTCATTAGGGCAAGCATTGACCATTTTGACCAAAGTTGACTTTTTGGTCAGAAATTGACTTATTATATAACTAATTGGTCATTAGGTCAAATATTGATTATTTTGACCAAAATTAAATTTTTGGTCAAAAGTTGACCCATTGGGTCAAAAGGGTTGTCATTGGGTATGAAATTGACCATTTTGACAAAAGTTGAATTTTTTGTTTAAAAATTAACCTATTTGTTCAATGAGTTAGTAATTTGATCAAGAATTGACTATTTTGACCGAAGATGACTTTTTGGTCAAAAGTTGATCTATTAGGTCAATGGGTTGGTCATTTTGTAAAAAATTGACCATTTTGGACCAAAGTTAACTTTTTGGTCAAAAGTTAACCTATTGGGTTAATTGGTTGTCATTAGGTTAAAAATTGACTATTTAACCAAAATTAACTTTTTGATCAAAAGTTGACTGATTAGGTCGATGAGGTTGGTCATTGGGTCGAAGATTGACCATTTTGACCAAAGTTGACTTTTTGGTCAGAGATTGGCTTACTAGGTCAATAATTGGTCAGTAGGTCAAAAATTGACTATTTTGTTTGGTCAAAAGTTGACGTATTAGGTCAATGGGGTGGTCATTGGGTCAGAAATTGACCATTTTGACCAAAGATGACTTTCTGGTCAAAAGTTGATCTATTTGGTCGATGGGTTGGTAATTAGGCCAGGAATTGACCATTTTGACCAAAGATGACTTTTTTTTGTCAAAAGTTGACCTTTTGGGTCAATGGTTTGGTCATTGGGTCAAAAATTTACCTTTTTGTCCAAAGTTGACTTTTTGGTCAAAAGTTGACATATTTGGTCAATGGGTAGTCATTAAGTCAAAAAGTGAAAATTTTGACTAAGTTTGACTTTTTCATCAAAAGTTGACATATTGGTTCAACGGGTTGGTCATTGGGTGGTCAATAATTGGTCATTAGGTTAAAATTGACAATTTTGACCAAAATTGAATTTTTGGTCAAAAGTTAACCCATTAGGTCAACAGGGAGGTCATTAGGTCAGAAATTGACCATTTTAACCAAAGTTGACTTTTTGATCAAAAGTTGACGTATTTAGTCATTGGGTTGGTAATTCGGTCAAGAATCGACCATCTTGACCATAGACGACTTTTTTGGTCAAAACTTGACTTATTGGTTGGTCATTGGGCAAAAAATTGACCATTTTGACCAATGTTGACTTATTGGTCAAAAGTTGACCTATTGGGTCAATGGGTGGTCATTAGGTAAAAAATTGACTATTTTGACCAAAATTAACTTTTTGGTCAAGAGTTAACATATTGAGTCAATGGGTTTGTCATTGGGTTAAGGATTGACCATTTTGACTAAAGTTAACTTTTTAGTCAGAGATAATTAGTCATTAATTCAAAAGTTGACTATTTTGATCAAAATTGACTTTTTGGTCAAAAGTTGATCTATTAGACCAATGGGTTAGTCGTTGGGTCAAGGATTAATCATTTTGACCAATGTTGACTTTCTGGTCAAAGCATGACCTATTAGGTCAATGGGTTGGTCATTGGATTAAGGATTAACGATTTTGGCCAAAGTTGAATTTTTAGTCAAAAGTTGACAAAGTGGGTCAATGGGATGGTCATTGGATCAAGGATTGACAATTTTCACAAGTTGACATTTAGGTCATTGTGTCAGAAATTGACCATTTTGACCAAATTTGACTTTTTGGTCAAAAGTTGACCTTTTGGGTCAACGAGATGGCCATTAGGTCAAAAATTGAAATATTTGACCAAAATTGATTTTTTGGTCAGAAGTGGTCCTTGTGTGTCAATGAGTTGTTCATTGGATCAAGGCCTGACCATTTTGACCAAAGTTGACTTTTTGTTGAAAGTTATGTTTTTGGGTCAATGAGTTGTTCATTGGGTCAAGGATTGACCATTTTAACCAAAGTTGGTTTTTTAGTCAAAAGATGTCCTATTGGGTCAATGGGTTGGTCATTGGGTCAATGATTGACCATTTTGACAAAAGTTAACTTTTTGGTCAAAAGTTAACCTATTGGGTAAATAATTGGTCATTAAGTCAAATTTACCATTTTGATCAAAATTTACTATTCGATCAAAAGTCAATCTAATGGGTCAGTCTGTTTTGGGTCAAGGATTTACCATTTTGACCAATGTCGACTTTTTGATCAAAAGTTTATGTATTGGGTCAAGGAATGATCATTCTGACCAATGTTAGGGTCAATAATTGGTCATTAGGTCAAAAATTGACTATTTTGACCAAAATAGACTTTTACTTCAAAAGTTAGCTTATTGGGTCAAGTCAGTGGTCATTGGGTCAATAATTGACAATTTTGACCAAAGTTGACTTTTTGGTCAAAATTTATCCTATTGGGTCAACAGGTTGGTCATTGGGTCAAACATTGACCATTTGACCAAAGTTAGCTTTTTTGTCAAAAGTTTACCTATTTAGTTAATGGGTGGTCATTTGGTCGAAATTTCATTATTTTCACAAAAATTGACTTTTTGTTCAAAAATTCACTTATTGGGTCAATAAGTTGGTCATTCGGTCAAGAATTGACAATTTTGACCAAAGTTGAATTTTTTTTTCAAAAGTTGACCTATTGGGCCAATGGGTGGTAATTAGGTCAAAATTTGATTATTTTGACTAAAATTGACTTTTTGGTCAAAAGTTGACCTATTAGGTCAACGGGTTAGTCATTGGGTCAAGGTTTCACCATTTTGACAAAAGTTTGACTTTTTGGTCAAAAGTTGTCCTATTGGGTTAATGGGTTGGTTTTGGGATTATAAATTGACCATTTTGAACAAAATTGACTTTTTGGTCAAAAGTTGATCTATTGGATCAATGGGTTTATCATTAGGTTAAAAATTAACAGTTTTGACCAAAGTTGATTTTTTTGTCAAAAGTTGATCTATTGGGTGAATGGTTGGTCATTGGGTCAAGGATTGACCATTTTGACCAAAGTTGACTTTTTGGTCGAGAGATTCTTCGATTAGATCGATAATTGGTCGGTAGATTAAAAATTGAATATTTTGACCAAAATTTAAAATTTGGTCAAAAGATGACCTATTGGGTCAATGTGTTGGTCATTGGGTCAAGGATTTACCATTCTAACTAAAGTTGACTTTTTGGTCAAAAGTTGACTTATTGGGTCAATGGGTGCTGATTAGGTAAAAAATGGACTATTTTGACTAAAGCTGATTTTTTGGTTAAAAGTTGACCTATTAGGTAAATGAGTTAGTCTTTAGGTCAAGGATTGACCATTTTGACCAAGGTTGACTTTTTGGTCAGAGATTGACTTATTTGGTCAATAATTGGTCATTAGGTAAAATATTAACAACTTTAACCAAAACTGAATTTTTGGTCGAAAGTTGACCCATTGGGTTAATGGGGTGGTCATTTAGTGAGAAATTTACCATTTTGACCAGAGTTTACTTTTTGGTCAAAAGTTGACCGATTGGGTCAATGTGTCGGTCATTGGGTCAAGGATTGACCATTTTGACCAAAGTTGACTTTTTGGTCAGAGCTTGACTGATTTGGTCAATTATTGGTCAGTAAGCCAAAAATTAAATATTTTGACCAAAATTGAATTTTTGGTCAAAAGTTGACCTATTGGGTTAATAGGTTAGTCATTAGGTAAAGGATTGCCATTTTGGTCAAAAGTTGACTGTTAGATTGATGGGTTAGTCGTTAGATTCAGGAGTGACCATTTCGACCAAAGTTAACATTTTGATGCCGAAATTGACCTTTTTGGGTCAATGGGTTGGTCATTAGGTCAAGGATTGACGATTTTGACCAAAGGTGACTTTTTGGTCAGAGATTGACTTATTGAGTCAATAATTGATGATTAATTCAAAAATTGACTATTTTGACCAAAATTGACTTTTTGCTCGAAAGTTGCCCTTTTAGTTCAATGGGTTGGTCATTGGGTCAAGGATTGACAATTTTAGCCAAAGTTGACTTTTTAATCAGAGATTGACTTATTGGGTCAATAATCAGTCATTAGGTCAAAAATTAATTATTATGTCAAAAATTGACTTTTTGGTCAAAAGTTGACACATTGCGTCAATGAGATGATCATTGTGTATGAAATTGACCATTTTGTCGAAATTTGACTTTTTGGTCAAATGTTGACCTTTTGAGTCAATGAGGTGGTAACTAGGTCAAAAATTGACAATTTGATCAAAATTGGCTTTTTGGTTTGACAATTTGATCAAAATTGGCTTTTTGGTTTAAAGTTGTCCTTTTGGGCCAATGACTTGGTCACTAGGTTAAGATTGCCATTTTGACAAAAGTTTACTTTATGGTCAAAAGTTGATTTATTTAGTCAATGGGTTGGTCATTGGGTTAAGGATTGACCATATTGACCAAAGTTGACTTTTTGATCAAAAGTTGTCTTATTGGTTTAATAACTGGTCATTAAGTCAAAAATTTACAATTTTGACCAAAATTGACTTTTTGGTAAAAGATTGGCTTATTTGGACAAAAATTGACTATTTGACCAAAATCTACTTTTTGGTCAAAAGTTTACCTATTGGGTCTATGGGTTGGACCTTGGATCAAGATTGTCCATTTTGACCAAAGTTGACTTTTTGGTCAAAAGTTGACCAATTGGGTCAAAGGGTTGGTCATTGGGTCAGAAATTGACCATTTTAACCAAATAGACCAAACTTAACTTCTTGACCAAAATTAACTTATTGGGTCAATAGGTTGGTCATTGGGTCAACGATTGATCATTTTGACCAAAGTTAACTTTTTGGTCAAAAATTGACCTATTAGGTCAATGGGTTGGTCATTGGGTGAAAGATTGATCATTTCGACCAAGGTTGACTTTTTGGTCAGAGATTGACTTATTGGGTCCATAATTGGTCATTCGGTTAAAAATTGATTATTTCGACCAAAATTGAATTTTTAGTCAAAATTTGAACCATTGGGTCAATTGGGTGGTCATTGTGTCAGAAATTGACCGTTTTGACCAAAGTTGATTTTTTTGTCAAAAGTTGATCTATTGGGTCAATGGGTTGGTCATTGGATCAGAAATTAACCATTTTGACCAAAGCTGACTATTTTTTGTCAAAAGTTTACTTATTGGGTCAATGGGGTAGTCATTGGGTCAAGGATTCATCATTTTGACCAATGTTGACTTTTTGGCAAGACATTGACTTGTTGGGTTAATAATTGGTCATTAGGTCAAAAATTGACTATTTTGAACAAAACTGACTTTTTGGTCAAATTTTGACCTATTGGGTTAATGGGTTGGTCATTGCATCTATGATTGACAAATTTGACAAAAGTTGACTTTTTGGCCAAAAGTTAACATATTGGGTCAATTGGTTGTTCATTAGGCTGAAATTGATCATTTTGACAACAATTGACTTTCAGGTCAAAATTTGACATATTGGGTCAATGGATTGTCATTTGGTCAAAGATTAACTATTTTGACAAAAGTTGACCTTTTGGTTAGATATTGACTTATTGGATCAATAATTGGACATTAGGTCAAAAATTTACTATTGTGAACAAAATAAGTCAAAAGTTAGCCTATTTGGTCAATGAGTTGGTCATTGGGTCAAGGATTGATCATTTTGCCCAAAGTTGACTTTTTGATCAAAAGTAGACAATGACTTTTGGGTAAATGGGTTGGTCATGACCATTTTAACCAATGTTGATTTTATGGTCAAACGTTAATCTATTGGGTCAATGAGTGGTCATTAGGTTAAAACTTAACTATTTTGACCAAAATTGACATTTTGGTCAAAAGTTGACTTATTGGGTCAATGGGTTGGTCATTAGGTAAAGGAAAGACCATTTTGACCAAAGTTGACTTTTTGGTCAAGAGTTAACCTATTTGGTCAATGGGGTGGTCATTGGGTCAAGGATTGACTATTTTGACCAAAGTTGACTTTTTGGTCAGAGATTGACTTATTATGTCAGTAATTGATCATTAAGTCAAACATTGATTTTTTGACCAAGCGAATTTTTGGTCGAAAGTTGACAAATTGTGTCGATGGGTTGGTCATTAGGTCGAGGATTAATCATTTTTACAAAGTTAACTTTTGAGTCGAAATTTAACATATTAGGTCTACGGTTTGGTCAATGCATCAGGGATTGACCATTTTGACCAAAGTTAACTTTTATCCAGAGATTGACTTATTGGGTCAATGGGTTGGTTATTAGGTCAAAAATTGACTATTTTGACCAAAATTGACTTTTTGTTCAAAAGTTAAACTATTGGGTTTTTGGGTCACGGATTGACCATTTTGACAAAGTGGACTTTATATCAAAAGTTGAACAAATAGGTCAATGAGTTAGTTATTGGGTCAATGATTGACCATTTTGACCAAAGTTGACTTTTTTGAGAGAGATTGACTTATTAGCACAATAATTGGTCATTAGGTTAAAAATTGACTATTTGACCAAAATAAACTTTTTTGACCCAAGTTGACCTTTTGGGTTAATGGGTTTGTTATTGGGTCAAGAATTAACCATTTTAATAAAAAGTTAACTTTTTTGGTCAAAAGTTGATCTATTGGGTCAATGGAGTAGTCATTGGGTCAAGGATTGATCATTTTGACCAAATTTGACTTTTTAGCCAGAGATTGACTTATTGGGTCAATTGGGTGGTCATTAGGTCAAAAATTGACTATATTGACCAAAATTGACTTTTTGGTCAAAAGTTGACTTTTTGGGTCCTCGGGTCAAGGATTGACAATTTTGACTAAAGTTAACTTGTTGGTCAAAAGTTGACCTATTGGGTCAATGGGTTGGTTATTGGGTAAATGATTGACCATTTCCACCAAAGTTGACTTTTTAGTTTTATGTCCAATTCAAGATTAGCATATCATATTTCGATTTAATTCCTTGAACCTAAATTTTAAAGTAAAGATATTCATCGCTGAGCTTAATAGTTTACCATAGATTATTTTGCCTGTTGTTTAAGGTTGGTTATTGGGTAAATGATTGACCATTTTGACCAAAGTTGACTTTTTGGTCAAAGATTGACTTACTGGGTCAATAATTGGTCATTAGGTAAAAAATTAACTATTCTGTCTAATATTAAATTTTTGGTCAAAAGTTAGCCCATTTGGTCAATGGGATCGATATTGGGTCAGAAATTAACCCTATTGACCAAAGTTAATTTTTTGGTCAATAGTTGACCTATTGGGTCAGTGGGGTGGTCATTTGGTCGAAAATTCACTATTTTGACCAAAATAGACTTTTGGTCGAAAGTTGACTGTTGGGCCGATTGGGTTGGTCATTCGGTCGAGGATTGACCATTTTGACTAAAGTTGACTTTTTGGTCGAAAGTTGACTGTTTGGTCGATGGGTTGGTCGATGGGTCGAGGATTGATCATTTTGACCGAGGTTGACTCTTTGGTCGAAAGTTGGCTGATGGGTAAATGGGTTGGTCGTTGGGTCGAAAATTGACGACAAAGTTGACTCTTTGGGTCGATGGGGTGGTCATTAAGTCAAAAATTACTATTTTTGTCCAAAATTGATTTTTTGGTCAAAGGTTGACTTATTGGGTCAATGGGTTGGTCATTTGGTCAAGGATTGACCATTTTAACCAAAGTTGACATTTTGGTCGAAAGTTGATCTATTGGGTCAATGGGTGTTCATTAGGTCGAAATTTCACTGTTTTGACCAAAATTATCTTTTTCGTCAAAATTTTGACTTATTGGGTCAATGAGTTGGTCATTGGGTGAAGGATTGACAATTTTGACTAAAGTTGAATTTTTGGTAAAAAGTTGACCTATTAGGTTAATGGGTTGGTAATTGCATAAAAGATTGACCATTTTGACAAAAATTGACTTTTTGGTCAAAAGACGTCTTGGGTTAATGGGTTGGTCATTGGGTCAAGGATTGATCATTTTAGCAAAAGTTGATTTTTCTGTCAGAGTTTGACTTATTGAGTAAATAATTGGTCATTAGGTCAAAAATTGACCTATTGGGTAAAAATTGACTTTTTGGTAAAAAGTTGACCAATTGGGTCAATGGGTTTGTCATTGAGTCAATGATTGACCATTTTGACCAAAGTTGACTTTTTGGTTAGAGATTGGCTTTCTGGGTCAATAATTGGTCATTAGGTCAAAAATTGACTATTCTGACCAAAATTGACTTTTTGGTCAAAAGATTACATATTAGGTCAATTGGGTGGTCATTAGATGAAAAAATGTTATATTTTGAATAAAGTGACTTTTTTGATCAAACGTTGAGCTATTGGGTCAGTAGGTTGGTCTTTGGGTCAACGATTGAACATTTTGACCAAAGTTTATTTTATGGTCAGAGATTGACTTATTTTGTCAATAATTGTACATTATGTCAAAAATTGACTATTTCGGTCCAAAGTTTACCTATTGGGTCCATGGGTTGGACATTGGGTTAAGGTTTACCCATTTTGATCAAAGTTGACTTTGTGGTCAAAAGTTTACTTATTGTGTCAATGGGCTGGTCATTGTGTCAGAAATTGACCAATTTAACCAAACTTGACTTTTTTTGTCAAATGTTGACCTATTGGGTCAATGGGGTGGTCATCTGGTCAAAAATTGACCATTTAGATCAAAGTTGACTTTTTGGTCAGAGATTAACTTATTGGGTAAAAACTGGTCATTCGGTCAAAAATTGATTCTTATTACCAAAATTAAAATTTTAGTAAAAAGATGACCGATCGGGTTAATTGGGTGGTCATTAGGTCAAAAATTGATCATTTTGACCAAAATTGACTTTTTATCAAAAGTTGGCCTATTGGATCAGTGGGTCAGAAATTAACCATTTTGACCAAACTTCACTTTTTGGTCAAAAGTTGACCTTATTGGGTCAATGGGTTGGTCATTGGGTTAAGGATTGATCATTTCGGCCAAAATTGACTTTTTGGTAAAAAGTTGACCTATTGGGTCAATGGGTTGGTCATTGGGTGGAAGATTGATCATTTCGACCAAAGTTGACTTTTTGGTCAGAGATTGACTTATTGGGTCAATAATTGGTCATTCGAATAGAAATTGATTATTTTGACCAAAATTTAATTTTTGGTCATTGGGTTCATTGGGTGCTCATTGTGTCGAAATTAACCATTTTGACCAAAGTTAACTTTTGTCAAATGTTGATCTATTGGGTCAATGGGTTGGTCATAGGGTTAGAAATTGACCATTTTGACCAAACTTGACTTTTTGTCAAAAAGTTGAGCTATTTGGTCAATGTGGTGGTCATTGGGTCAAGGATTGATCATTTTGACCAAAGTTGACTTTTTGGTAAGTGATTGACTTATTGGGTCAATAATTGGTCATTATGTCAAAACTTGATTATTTTGACCAAAATTGAGTTTTTTGTCAAATATTAACGTATTGGGTCAATGATTGACCAAATTGACCAAAGTTGACTTTTTGGTCGAAAGTTAACATATTGGGGACTTGGTAAGTCATTGCCTCAGAAATTGATTATTTTGACCAAAATTGACTTTCAGGTCAAAAGTTCATATATTAGGTCAAAGGGTTTATCATTGGGTTAAATATTAACCAATTTGACCAAAGTTGATTTTTTGGTTGAAGATTGACTCATTGGGTCAATAATTGGTCATTAGGTCAAAAATTGACTATTTTGACCAAAATTAAATTTTTTGTCAAAAGTTAACTCATGGGTCAACGGGGTGGTCATTTGGTCAATGAGTTCATAATTGGCTTAATAATTGACCATTTTGACCAAAGATGACTTTTTTGATAAAAAATTTACCTGTTGGGTCAATGGGTTTGTCATTCTCTTAAAAATTGACCATTTTGACCAAAGTTGACTTTTTTGGTCAAAAGTTGACCTATTGGGTCAATGGGTGGTCATTAGGTAAAAAATTCACTGTTTTGACCAAAATTATTTTTTAGTCAAAATTTTGACCTATTAGGACAATGAGTTGGTCATTGGGTGAAGGACTGAGTGTTTTGACCAAAGTTGAATTTTTTGGTTAAAAGTTGACTATTTAGTCGATAGGTGTAGTAATTGCGTAAAAGATTGACAATTTCGACCAAAATTGACATTTTGGTCAAAAGACGTCTTGGGTCAATGGGTTGGTCATTGGGTCAAGGATTGACCATTTTGGCCAAAGTTGATTTTTTGGTCAGAGATTGACTTATAGAGTAAATAATTGGTCATTAGGTCAAAATTGACCTATTGGGTCAAAATTGACTTTGTAGTGAAAAGTTGACCCATTGAGTCAATGGGTTTGTCATTTGGTCAAGGATTGACCATTTTTACCAAAGTTGACTTTTGGTTAGAGATTGGCTCACCTGGTCAATAACTGGTCAATAGGTCAAAAATTGACTATTTTGACCAAAATTGACTTTTTGGTCAAAAGTTTACCTATTGGGTCAATTGGGTGGTCATTAGGTCAAAAATTGTTTATTCTGACTAAATTGACTTTTTTGTTCAAACTTTGACTGACCTATTGGGTCAGTGGGGTTAGTCATTAGGTCAAAAATTGACCATTTTAACCAAAGTTGACTTTTTGGTCAAAAGTTGCCTTATTGGGTCAATGGGTGGTCATTAGGTGAAAATTCACTGTTTCGACTTTTTGGTCAAATGTTGACCTATTGGGTCAATGGGTGGTCATTAGGTCAAAAATTCACTGTTTTGACCAAATTTATCTTTTAAGTCAAAATTTTGACCTATTGGGTCAATGAGTTTGTCATTGAGTGAAGGATTGACTATTTTGACCGAAGTTGATTTTTTTGGTCAAAAGTTGACCTATTGGGTCAATGGGTTGGTAATTGCGTAAAATATTGACAATTTCGACCAAATTAACTTTTTTGGTCAAAAGACATCTTAGGTTAATGAGTTTGTCATTAGGTAAAGCATTAACCATTTTGGCCAAAGTTGATTTTTTGTTCAAAAGTTGACATTGTCAATGGGTGGTCATTATGTCAAAAATTCACTGTTTTGACTAAAATTATCTTTTTAGTCAAAATTTTGACCTATTGGGTCAATGAGTTGGTCATTGGGTGAAGGATTGATTATTTTTACCAAAGTTGAATTTTTTGGTCAAAATTTGACCATGGTGACCAAAGTTTACTATTTGGTTAAAAGTTGACATATTGGGTCAATGGGTTGGTCGTTGGGTCAAAAATTGACCATTTTAACTAAAGTTGACTTTTTGGTCAAAAGTTGACCTATTGGGTCAATGGGTGGTCATTTGGTCAAAAATTTATTTTTTTAACCAAAAATTTATTTTTTTAACCAAAAATTTATTTTTTTAACCAAAAATTTATTTTTTTGACCAAAAATATCTTTTTCGTCAAAATTTTTACCTATTGGGTCAACGAGTTGGTCATTGGGTAAAGGATTGACTATTTTGACCAAAGTTGAATTTTTTCAACGGGTTAGTAATTGCGTAAAAGATTGACAATTTCGACCAAAATTGACTTTTTGGTCAAAGGACGTCTTAGGTCAATGGGTTGGTCATTGGGTCAAGGATTGACCATTTTGGCCAAGGTTGATTTTTTTGTCAGAGATTGACTTATTGAGCAAATAATTGGTCATTAGGTTAAAAATTAACCTATTGGGTCAAAATTGACCTATTGGGTCAAAATTGACTTTTTGGTCAAAAGTTGACCTATTGGGTCAATGGGTTTGTCATTGGGTTAAGGATTAACCATTTTAATCAAAGTAGACTTTTTGGTCAAAGATTGGCTTACTGGATCAATAATTGGTCATTAGGTTAAAAATTGACTATTTTTACCAAAGTTGACTTTTTAGTCAAAAGTTTACCTATTGGGTCAATTGGGTGTTCATTAAGTCAAAAATTATCTATTTTGACCAAATTGACTTTTTTAGTCAAACGTTGACCTATTGGGTCAGTGGGTTGGTCTTTGGGTCAAGGATTGACCATTTTGACCAAAGTTTACTTTATTGTCAGAAATTGACTTATTAGTCAATAATTGTACATTATGTCAAAAATTGACTATTTCGGTCAAAAGTTTATCTATTGGGTCTATGGGTTGGACATTGGGTTAAGGTTTGCCCATTTTGATCAAAGTTGACTTTTTGGTCAAAAGTTGCCCAATTGGGTCAATGGGCTAGTCATTGTGTTAGAAATTGACCATTCTGACCAAACTTGACTTTTTTGTCAAATGTTGACCTATTGGCTCAATGGGGCGGTCATTAGATCAAAAATTGACCATTTCGATCAAAGTTGACTTTTTGGTCAGAGATTGACTTATTGGGTCAATAATTGGTCATTCAGTCAAAAGTTCACCTATTTGGCTAAAGTTGACTTATTGGGTCTATAATTGGTCATTAGGTCAAAAATTGACTATTTTTACCAAAATTGAATTTTTGGTGAAAAGTTAACCCAGTGGGTCAACATGTTGGTTATTGCGTCAGAAATTGATCATTTTAACCAAAGTTGACTTTTTGGTGAAAGGTTGACCTATTGGGTCAATAGGTTGGTCATTGGGTCAAAAATTGACCATTTGACCAAAGTTGACTTTTTAATCAAAAGTTGACCTATTGGGTCAATGTGTTGGTCATTGGGTCAAAAATTGACCATTTGACCCTCATTAGCCTAATAGGTCAAAAGTTGGCCTATTTGGTCAATGAGTTTATCATTGGGTCGAGATTAACCATTTTGACCAAAGTTGACTTTTTTGTCAGAGATTGACTTATTGGGTCAATAATTTGTCATTAATAAAAAATTAACTATTTTGACCAAAATTGTCTTTTTAGTCAAAAGTTAACCTATAAGGCCAATGGGTTTGTCATTAGGTCAAGGATTGATCATTTTGACCGAAGTTAACTTTTTGGTCCAAAGTTGAGCTATTGGGTCAATGGGTTGGTCCTTGGGTTAAAGATTGTCAATTTTAACCAAAGTTGACTTTTTGGTCAGAGATTGGCTTTCTAGGGCAATAGTTAGTCATTTGGTCAAAAATTGACTATTTAAAAAAAATTGACTTTTTGGTCAAAAGTTGACCTATTGGGTCAATGGGTTGGACATTGGGTCAAGGATTGACCATTTTGACCAAACTTGACTTTTCAGTCAAAAGTTGACCTATTGGGTTAATGGGTTGGTCATTGGGTTAAGGATTGACCATTTTGGCCAAAGTTGACTTTTTTGCCAAAGATTGACTTATTGGGTCAAAAATTGGTCATTAGGTAAAAAATTGATTATTTTGACCCAAAATAAAATTTTTTTTCAAATGTTGACCCATTGGGTCAACGGGGTGGTCATTGGGTCAGAAATTGACCATTTTGACCAAAGTTATCTTTTTGGTCAAAATTTGACCTATTTGGTGAATGAGTTGGTAATTGGCTCAAGATTTGACCATTTTGGCTGAAGAAGACTTTTTGGTCAAAAGTTGATCTATTGGGTCAATGGGTTGTTCTCTGGGTAAATAATTGACCATTTTGGCCAAATCTGACTTTTTGTTCAAAAGTTGACCTCTGGGTCAATGGGTGGACATTAGGTCAAAAATTGATTACTTTTACCAAAGTTGTCTTTTTGGTCAAAAGTTGACCTATTGGGACAATGGGTGGTCATTAGGTCTAAAATTGACTATTTTGACCGAAATTGATTTTTTGGTCAAGATTTGACCTTTTGGGTCAATCACAATTTTTCATGGGATCAAGGATTGACCATTTTGACCAAAGATGACTTTTTGGTCAAATTTGACCAAAGTTAACTTTTTGACTATTTTGGTCATTAGGTCAAAAATTGACAATTTTGACCAAAATTAAATTTTTGGTTAAAAGTTGATCATTGGGTCAACTTGGTGCCCATTGGGTTAGAAATTGATCATTTTGACCAAAGTTGACTTTTTGGTCAAAAGTTGACCAATTTGATCAATGAGTTAGTGATTACGTCAAAAATTAACCATTTTGACCGAAAATAATTTTTTAGTCAAACGTTGATCTATTGGGTCAATGGGTTCGTTATTGGGTCAAAAATTGACCATTTGGTCAAAGTTGACTTTTTCGTCAAATGTTGACCTATTTGGTTAACGAGTTGGTAATTGGGTCAAGAATTGACCATTTTGACCAAAGATGGCTTTTTTGTCAAAAGTTGACCTATTGAGTCAATGGGTTTGTCATTAGGTCAAAAATTGACCATTTTGACCAAAGTTAACTTTTTGGTCAAAAGTTGACCGATTGGGTCAATGAGTGGTCATTAGGTCAAAAGTTGACTATTTTGACCAAAATTGTCTTTTGGCCAAAAGTTGACCTATTGGGTTAATGGGTTAGTCATTGGGTCAAGGATTGACCATTTTGACTAAAGTGGACTTTTTGGTCTGAGATTGATTTATTGGATCAAGAATTGGTCATTAGGTCAAAAATTAGTTTTTCTGAACAAAATTGAAATTTTGGTCAAAAGTTAACCGATTGGGTCAATGGGGTGGTCATTGGGTCAGAAATTGACCATTTTGACGAAAGTTGACTTTTTGTTCAAAATTTGTCACATTTGGCCAATGAGTTGGTAAATGGACCAAGAATTGATCATTTTAACCAAAGATTACTTTTTGGTCAAATTTGATCTATTGGCTCAATGGGTTGGTCTTTGGGTCAAAAATTTTTCATTTTAACCAAAGTTGACTTTTTGGTCAAAAGTTGACCTATTGGGTCAATGGGTGGTCATTAAGTCAAAAATTGACTTTTTTGACCAAAAATGACTTTTTGGTGAAAAGTTGACCGATTAGGACAATGGGTTTGTCATTAGGTCAACGATTAACCATTTTGACAAAAGTTGACTTTTTGATCAGAGATTGGCTTACTGGGTCAATAATTGGTCATTAGGTCAAAAATTGACAATTTTGACCAAAATTGATTTTTTGGTCAAAAGTTAACCTATTGTGTCAACGGGGTCATTGGGTCAGAAATTGACCATTTTGACAAAAGTTAACTTTTTGGTCAAAACCTGACCTACTTGGTTAATGTTTTGGTAATTGGGTCAAGAATTAACCATTTTGACCGAATATGACATTTTGGACAAAAGTTTATCTATTGGGTCAATGGGTTGGTCATTGGGTCAAAAATTGACTATTTTGACCAAAGTTAACTTTTTTGTCAAAAGTTGACCTATTAGGTCAATTTGTGGTCATTAGGTCAAAAATCGACAATTCTGACAAAATTGACTTTTTGGTCAAAAGTTGACCTATTGGGTCAATGGGTTTGTCATTGGGTCAAGGACTGACCATTTTGACCAAAGTTGACTTTTTGGTCAGAGATTGACTTATTGGGTCAATAATTTATTATTAATTTAAAAATTCACTCTTTTGACCATAATTGGCTTTTTGATCAAAACTTGACGTATTAGGCCAATGGGTTGGTTTTTGGGTCAAGAATTGATCATTTTGACCAAAGTTGATTTTTTGGTCAAAAGTTGACCTATTGGGTCAATGTGTTGGTCATTGGGTGAATGATTGACCATATTGACCAAAGTTGACTTTTTTGTCACAGATTGGCTTACTGGGTAATAATTGGTCATTAGGTAAAAAATTGACTATTTTGACCAAAATTGCCTTTTAGGTCAAAGGTTGACCTATTGGGTCAATGGGTGGTCAATAAGGCAAAAATTGACTATTTATACCAAAATTGATTTTTTGTTCAAAATTTTACCTATTGGGTTAATGGGTTTGTATTGGGTCAAGGATTGACCATTTTAACCAAAGTTGACTTTTTAGTCGGAGATTGACTTATTGGGTCAATTATTTGTCATTACATCAAAAATTGACTATTTTGACCAAAATTGTAATTTTGGTCAAAAGTTAACCCGTTGGGTCAACGGGGTAGTCATTGGGTCAGAAATTGACCATTTTTACCAAAGATGACTTTTTGGTTAAATGTTGACATATTTTGACAAAAATTGAATTTTTGGTGAAAATTTAACCCATTGGGTCAACGGGGTGGTTAGTGGGTCAGAAATTAACCATTTTGACGAAAGATGACTTTTTGGTCAAAAATTGACTTATTTGGTCATTGAGATGGTAATTGGGTCAAGAATTGACCATTTTGACCGAAGATGACTTTTTGGCCAAAAGTTGATCTATTAGTTTAATGGGTTGGTCATTTGGTCAAAAATTGACTATTTTGACCAAAATTGACTTTTTAGTCAAAAGTTGACCTATTGGGTCAATGGGTGCTCATTAGGTCAAAAATTAACTATTTTGACCAAAATTGACTATTTGGTCAAAAGTTGACCTATTGGGTCAATGGGTTTGTCATTGGGTGAAGGATTCACCATTTTGACCAAAGTTGACTTTTTGGTCAGAGATTGACTTATTGGGTCAATGGGTTTGTCACTGGGTTAAGGATTGACCATTTTGACGAAAGTTGATTTTTTGGTCAGAGATTGACTTATTGGGTCAATAATTGGTCATTAATTAAAAAATTGATTATTTTGGTCATTAGGTCAAAAATTGACAATTTTGACATAATTTAAATTTTTGGTCAAAAGTTGATCCTTTGGTTCAACGGAGCGCTCATTGTGTCAGTAATTGACCATTTTGATCAAAGTTGACTTTTAGGTCAAAAGTTGACCTATTGGGGCAATTAGTTGGTATTTGCGTCAAGAATTGATCATTTTGACCAATGGTGACTTTTTGGTCAAAAGTTGATCTATTGGGTTAATGGGTTGGTCATTGGGTCAAAAATTGTCCATTTTGACCAAAGCTGACTTTTTGATCAAAAGTTGACGTATTGGGTCAATGAGTGATCATTAAGTAAAAAATTGACTATTTTGGCCAAAATTGACTTTTTGGTCAAAAGTTAACATATTGGGCCAATGGGTTTGACATTGGGTCAAGGATTGACCATTTTGACAAAAATTGACCTTTTCATGAGAGATTGAGTTATTGGGTCAATAATTGGTCATTAGGTAAAAAATTGAATATTTTGATCAAAATTAAATTTTTGGTCGAAAGTTAGGCCATTGGGTGAACGAGGTAGTCATTGGGTCAGAAATTGACCATTTTGACAAAAGTTGACTTTTTGGTCAAAAGTTGACCTATTTGGTCAATGAGTTGGTGATTTGGTCAAGATTTAACCAAGGATGACTTTTTGGTTAAAAGTTGATCTTTTGGGTCAATGGGTTGGTCATTGGGTCGAAATTTAACCATTTTGACCAAAATTGACTTTTAGGTTAAAAGTTAACCTATTAGGTCAATGGGTGTTCATTAGGTCATAAATTGACTATTTTGACCAAAATTGACTTTTTGGTCAAAAGTTGACCTATTACGTCAATGGGTTTGTCATTAGGTAAAGGATTTACCATTTTGACCAAAGTTGACTGTCGGCATATTTTTAGGTTGAGTGTTGTATTTTTGAAAAGAGTGCTTCTGCAGAAATTGTTGGCGAATTTTTAATTTAATTTAAATAAATAATTTGAAAAGTAGTATTTGATTTTGAAAATAATTTTTTTTAAATTTGAAAATTTTAAGATATGAAATCAAGCCGATCTCGCGTCCCAAATAGTTTATATAAACGAGCACCACATCACGAAGCCGTGTATCTATCTCGAAGGACAAACACGCTTGCTTGACGATGGGGCTCGATTAAATAAAGCTAGAAGATTTAATGACATCCGTTTGGTCTGCGAACCAATTTTATAAGCCGACAAGTTCCCCTGCTTAATATAAATGAATTAAGCAGGGTTTATATTACCTGGGTTCTTAAAGTTCCCTACAAGGGCAAGCCCCTATAGTTAATTACATCTTAAATGACGGGAATCACTTAAGAAAACTCTCGATAATGATTAGTGGTTTTGCTCTCAAGAATTTCAAAGTTTAAGGTTTTCAAAGGATTTAAATTTTGGAAATTTTAATAGGGAATGGATCAAATTTGGAACAATTTATTTTAGGAGTCCAAGGCGAGAGAAGTAGGAGAAGCGAGGATCCAAGAAGAATCTTGGCAACTTCACGAGCTAACTCTATTATTTAGCTTCGAGTTTAAGAAAATCCTAATATTACTTGATATTTCAATCTTGCCAATTTTAATTAATTTGGACTTATATTTGTATGATATAATCACACAAATAGTCTCGAAGATGTGAGGGTTTATGTAGTACCGAACGACTACGTCGGAGTCCTAAGACTTGTTAGGGCTTAATTTACATGACATGATCATGCAAATGCCTAACGAAGAGTTGAGGATTTATGTTGCACTAGGAAAACTACCTCGAAATCCTATGGCTTTGTCGTTTAAAACTAGGAAAGGTTTTGTTGGAGTAGACCCGAGTTTTGCTGATGACGATGGCCGTGCTGCCCACCATGCTCCGAGCTCTTTGTTGTTGCAGAGGTTTAGTTTTAGAAGTCATAATTCAGGAGATGAGAGAAGTGTTTCGGTTTAGAGAAAAATCTTAGAGTTCAAGTGTTTTTAATATTTTAATTAAAGCAAATCTTAAAGTTGGTTAAACAGAACCGATTAAGATCCCACGGTTCCGTCATCCCGACACCGTTACTTTCATCGAATTCACTTAGTCCAGATGAATTTGCTAAACTCAACTGAATGAGTTCTACACTTTCATTTAGACCGTGGGAAATCCCGTTAGCAACACGTGGGTTACATCATCCGAGGTATTCCCGATCATTCAAGGAGACGTTTTAATTTAGTTGCAGTTGTAGTTTTGTTGTTTTGTTTGTGATTAAATTTTGAGTTGTTTTATATTTTGTAATGTCGTGGCAGTGAATTTTATCTTGCAGTGATTTTTAATTTAGTTTTGGTTTCAGTTCAGGGACTACCCTAAAGGTTTTGGTTTTCATGCAACAGTTGTTTATCATGCAAGAAAAGTAAAATACGGTGCATGTAAGTAAATTGCAATAAAATAAAAGCGTACCTGGAGGGTCTTCTGTCATCCCAATCCGCACTTAAAATACATGTTAAGGCATTTAAATATTTCGACAAGTATCTACGTCGAAGCTAGGGCGAGAGGTTTTGGTTGTCACGCAAAGTCCTAATCCTATAGATAGTCATCTCCTATGACGTCACGAGTTCTTGTGTTTTGGTTTAAGGGTAATTTTCTTCATCAAAGAAACAATTAAATTAAATTGTTCTTATAAACATCCTATCATATTGAGGAAGTGCTTAAGACGAGTCTTAAACATCTTTCAATAACTCTAGGATTGTTTTATGTCTAAGAGAATTTAATTATACAAGTGAATTAATCATCCAGGGGTTTAAGTTTTGTTCTCTTGCGGAGTGAACTAGGACATTTGAATATCCTATAAGTGAAGTAACACTTCACTTGATACCTCATTTATGAGTTATAATAATAAGAGCTTTAAAAGGGCAAATCAACTTATTAAGTATTTTAATGATTTAAACTTAATGATTTAATTTCAATTTTGACTTAATTATAAAAAATTAGTTTAAGTTTGGAATAGTGTTCAAGTTATTTTTAGATTTAATTCTTAATGATTTCATTTAGGTTTGTTGTTAAATGATTTTAATTTAATTTAATTTAATTTAATTTAATTCTAATTTAATTTGATTTGATTTTAATTTAATTTAATTTAATTTAATTTAATTTAATTTAGTTTAATTTTAATTAAATTTTAATTTAATTTAATTTTTAATTTAGTTTAATTTAATTTAATTTAATTTGATTTAATTTAATTTTAATTTAATTTAATTTAATTTAATTTATTTTACTTTTAGTTTAATTTAGTTTGATTTTAATTTAATTTTAATTTTAATTTAATCGAGATTATTCTTTTAATTTTTTTAATTAAGACTTAAGTATCATTGAAATGATTTATTTAGGGATTTTTTTTAATTAAAGAATAAATGTCCTCGTAATAATATCCCTACTTTAATAATTCCAATTTCTATTATTCTTCCAAAATTTCAATTAATTAATTAATTAATGTTTTATTTTAATTATATTTGAAATAGTTAGTAGGTTTCTACCCTCAATCATTTAAGTTTCAATCATCCAAAATCGCGTTTAAAATCAAATATTTTACCCTCCCCTTTTTGATAAATCCTAAAGTTTTAATTAAAGGTTGAAATTTTTAATTACCCTTTTGCCCTTCAAGCTTAATAATTCTATAACTCACTAAATTAAGCTCAAATGAACTTCGAAATTTTTATGTAACCTCACTCATATGTCAATTAAGACATTAGAGGAGAAAATGTGATTTTTACGTATTTAATTTATTTATGTAATTATTTTTAATAAAAAATAGGGGTTTTCAAGGAAAATTCAATAACATGACCAAGGAAATGCTTCTGTTGTTGAGAAAATTAAGAGATGTTCCTAATGACCAGAGGACCGTTTGGACCAATTTTGGTGAATTTTTGAATTATATTTTATTTATTAGAATTATTTTGAGTTTTGGAGTATTAATTAATTTTAAAATAAAGTTAAATTTAAAAAAAGGATTTTAGATTTTTCTTAAATCTCTTTGACCTCAAGGAGTCCGGAGAAACAAATTTTATATTTTTCTGATTTTGCTTTGATTTATTAGAATTATTTTAATGAAAGGTTGGAAATACATTTTTTAATATTAAAAATTACATTAAGCCTTTAAAATTCAATATCTTATCCTAGGGACTTAAGAAAAATATTTGATTTGTTCCTAAGTAATTAGAATTCAAAATGTGACATTTTGGTGATTTTTATTATTTTTTAATTATTAAAAATATTAAAATAATGATAAAAATCAACTTTTTAGAAAATTACAATTTTAATTTTCCTAAGTTCCTCTAATATCGCGAGAAGCTCAAAACCATTTTTGTGAATTTTTTAAAAGTATTTTGTGAGTTATGAATTTTTAAAGTTTAATTTTACTTATGGGGCTTAATCAACCCATTTGGTGGATCAAATCAAGTCCAATTAGTTTCAAATTTTTGTGTGAGACTCTCCTGACCCTAAAGAAAAGTGGAGAATTATTTTCAAGTCAATTTGATGTATAGTTAACCCTAATTAATTAAAGTTCAATTTTGGGTATTTAGACCATTTAGGGTTATTCCAAGCGAATTAACTCAAAACATATTTTTCCTAGGTTCCTCTGGCCATAAGAAACATCATCAAATTTTCCAAGAATTTATTTCTCAACATGCTAATTATTGGAATTAAAATACTCAAAACAATAACATGCAATTAAAAAATCAATAACTTCTCATGGGATGGCCTCCGACCTTGGAAAATTCAGGGAATGTTCCCAAGTTCAGAAGCTTCAAAAGCCTTATGGTCTCATGCCGTGGTGAATTGTTTATGTGCATGGAGAATTGAAATAGTGCAGAGAGTAATTAAATCATTAAAAATAAAATACTAAATGAAATTAATTGATTTCTTTTCCACATTATTCTCCTCTATTCACTGAGTAAGAGGGTATTTTTGTTTTATCTTTAGGATTTTTCTACACAAAGTTATGGATTTTCTAAGTTCTGGTAATTAAATAAATCCATAAAATCCTATTTTTCAATTTATCCGAATCGGCGCCGCGTCATCCTTAGCATCTCCGAACAGCCACGCGGCGCTTTCTGGTTCTGCGCCGCCATTCCACTCAGCGCCCCAGGGGCCCGCGGTTCATGTACCATCGCGTTGTCCGGCTCGATCCCGACCATCCACTCGATACACGCTCGATCCGACGGCTCCTGGTCATCGTCTACGACTGGTGTGCACCCGTGACCGTCCACACTAAAACCCTAAGAACTCGCTCGATTCTCAACGGATTTTTGTGTTCTTATGCTCTATGGATTCGTCTTGAAGAGACAAACACATCCATACGGTAAACATGCATTGAAATTAAGGCATCTGAAATGGAGAATCTCTAGAAGCTCGGGAGGAAGAGAGAGTTCATACCTTTGCTCAGAGAAGTGAAGCTTCGATCTGAGAGTTGTGTCACTTTTGATTGGGTCCAAGCAAGCTCCAGATGAAGTCCCTTGGCCTGGTGAATTGCTCAGGTACAACGGTGACCACGACCGATCACAAAGCTTGGAGGCCGGAGCAAGCTGGGTGGCTCGGAGAAGGGGCTTTCACTGGGGAACTTCTCCTCTTGGTCTGGTGAAGGTGTAGTACCAATCAATTTGGAGATTGGCTCACTGTGGTGAAGTGTCTGGTTTTGGGCTTGAATTTCAACTCTGAAATTGAGCTAACAAAGAGGAATTGGTAGGGGGATTTCAGTGGGGATCAAGTTCTCCAGGTGTGGGGAAGAGTCTGGAATGATTTTGGCAGAGTTTCTGTATGGTTTGTTTCAATACCTCCCCCATGGCCGAGAGAGGTGGGGTTTAAAGAGAGCTGGCTGGAGGCTCTCCCAGGGGGAGTTAGGGTTTGGAATTAGCTGCTCTGGTGAGGAGAAGGAACAAACATGGTGGCCATTGGGCATGGGGCAACTCAGTAGGTGAGAATTCCAAGCTTGGGCTCACATGATGCTCTCGGGTGTGGTTTTTTCCGGCGTCCCAGGTGGCTGGCCAGTAGGCATGGGTCACCCTCAGGGTCAGGAGGTCCAGGGCTGAGGTTTAGTGCAAGCAATTGACCAACACCATGTGTAAAGAGCTTGAATTAAAATGGCATGGGGGAGAGGCCATTTTTGGCTTGATTTGGTCCAAGCTATGGTTTTGGGTTAGGTTCACCTCCCCATGACCTGGTTTTAGGCTAAAAAAATCAGTTAGGTCAGCTAGGAAGGGGTGGTGAAGTCCCCATCCAAGGTGATGTGGTTAAACATGTTTCAGTGTGTAGCATGGGAGTTAAATATGCTTAATGAAGGATTAAGAAAGAGGGTCCCTCCTTTTGCTACTTTGGGTATGGTCACATGTCAAACCCCTCATGGCTTCATATGGCTTGTAAATGGCTCATATTTGGCTCCATTTGGCTTTGGAAAAAGTTGGCTTTGTTTCATGAAAATGGCTTTTAAGGAGTTTTGGTAATTTAGGGTGATTTGATAGGATTTGGCATATGGCTTAGTTTCGAAAAATTTGATGGCTAATTTAGGACTTAGGGATGATTTTAATTGAGTGAGGATGTGATTAGATTGTAATGTGGGCCTTATGATGGGTTTGGACTTTTGAAATTATTTTAGGAAGGTTTAAAATGGTGGGCTTTAAGCTTAAAAATAAATTTATGGATGGGATTTTTTTGTAAAAGTTTGGGCCAAGTAATTGTTTGGTTTGGTTTAGGGATGTGTCATGGGTGATTTGAAGCAAGTTTGAGGTGATTTGGAATTGGATTGGGTCTAATTTTGGTCTCTTTGGTAATAGAGTCCAAATGGGTGAAATGAGCCATCTTGGGCTAAAGTTGGGCTAATGTTGAAATTGTTGTAAAATTAATATTAGTAAATGTTTATGGGGGTGTTACAAATAGGTCTTAACTTTGGTTGGATTTTGATTTTGGGATTTGGGCCCATTTGGGTTAGGTTTGGGTGTAGGCCCATTTAAGGAATTTTGGGTTTGGATTGAAATTGAGTAATGTTTGGGTCCAAATTTTGGGCAAATCATGTTAGTGTTTTGTTTGTGGGGATGCTAGGAAGGTTTTAGAAAATATTTGGAGTCAAGTGGGATTGAATTGGGTTGGTTTGAACTAGGTTTAGGTCATGGGTCAAAATTGGGCCTTAAGCTTTTAAAATGAAATTGGATTCAAATGCCAATCAAATTGGGCTTGAATTTAGTCTAAATTGATATTGGTGATATTGAATTGAAGTTTAGAATTGAATTGGACCAAAATTGAGACCAAATGGGGTGATTTGGTTTGACATTGGGTTCATTTGGGTTTAAAATGGGCTAAATTGGGGGTTTTGGTAAAAGTGGGGTAAATTGACAAAATTTGCCCACAGTGTAGTTGGACAAAATGAAATTGGGAATATTGGGGATTTTCTGGAATTTTCTGGGACTTTTCTGAATTTTTGGATTTTTGGGCTAAGAAGGGCATTTTGGGTATTTGGAGGTTATTGGGGGTATTTTTGAAAATTTTGGTATTTTTGGCTATGGATGATCAATTTGAGTGGAGGGAAATGTTGAGGATTGATTTTGAGGAATTTTGGGTGATTTGGAGATTTTGGAGGATTTGGGTAATTTCAAGGGTTTTTGGTAGGTTTGATGGGTGTAGGGTCTCCGGGGTCAAAAATTGAAATTTTGGAAGAATGAAGATTGATCAGATATGAGTGAAATGAAATCACTTTGGTTGAGCCATGAAGTCATATTAAGCCTATATGAGCCATGAGAGGACTCATTGGAGGCATTCACTATATTGTTCCTAACCCTCTTAACCGGGGGCTTAGGGGTTAAGGTCCATCCATATGAATTACCTACATGAGTCGGGGAGTCAAGTTGGGTATGGGTGTGGTTTTAGGATTTGGATTGTGTGTGTGAGAGTGTAGAGTATGAGTGTAGTGAGTGTGTAAGTCGACCCTCACTGGACATGAGCCACCGGGGGTAGTCCCAAGGCTAAAGAGTCCCATAGGGAACTCATCCTTTAAACCTTCACATTTGATTTCGACCCTCTCAGGTGATTAGGGGTCTACTGATCAAGCTTGTGGGGTTTGCGTAGGAGTCAAGAAGTGTTTGAATTTCTAAAGGGTGGGTCCCATTTCTAGTCCTCTAAGATAGTCAAAGGAAAAGCCTAAGGCTAGATCCTAAGTGCTAAAGAGAGAAGAGAAGACCTCTTCAAAAATGAGGTCAACATTAAAATTTTGGTCAGAAATTGACTTATTGGGTCAATAATTAATTATTAATTAAAAAATTGATTATTTTGACCAAAATTGACTTTTTGATCACAAGTTAACCTATTAGGCCAATGGATTGGTCATTGGGTTTAGAGATTGGCTTACTGGGTCAATAATTGGTCATTAGGTTAAAAATTTACTATTTTGACCAAAATTAACTTTTTGGTCAAAAGTTGATCAATTGGGTCAATGGTTGGTCATTAAGAAAAAAATTGACTATCTAGACAAAAATTGACTTTTTTGTTAAAAGTTAACCTACTGGGTCAATAGGTTTGTCATTGGGTCAATGATTGACCATTTTGACCAAATTTGACTTTTTAGTCAGAGATTAACTTATTGGGTCAATAATTTGTCATTAGGTTAAAAATTGACTATTTTGACCAAAATTAAATTTTTTGTCAAAAGTTAACACATTGGGTCAACGGGGTGGTCATTGAGTCAGAAATTGATCATTTTGACCAAAGATGACTTTTTGGCCAAATGTTGACCTATTTTGACAAAAATTGAATTTTTGGTCAAAAGTTTACCCATTGGGTGAACGGGGTGGTCATTGGGTCAAAAATAGATCATTTTGACGAAAGTTGACGTTTTAGTCAAAAGTTGACCTATTTGGTCAATGAGTTGGTAATTGGGACAAAAATTGACCATTTCGACCGAAGATGACTTTTTAGTTAAAAGTTGACCTATTGGTTGAATGGATGCTCATTAGGTAAAAAATTGACTAATTTAAGCAAAATGGACTATTTGGTCAAACGTTGACGTATTGGGTCAATGGGTTTGTCATTGGGTCAAGAATTGATCATTTTGACCAAAGTTAACTTTTTGGGTTAATGGACTTTATGGTTAGAGATTGACTTATTGGGTCAATAATTGGTCATTAGGTCAAAATTAACTTTTTTGACCAAAATTGAATTTTGGGTCAAAAGTTAACCCAATGGGTCAACGGGTGGTCATTGGGTCAGAAATTGACCATTTTGACCAAAGTTAACTTCTTGGTCAAAAGTTGACCTATTTAGCAAATGAGTTGGTAAATGGGTCAAGAGTTTGCCATTTTGACTAAAGATGACTTTTTGTCAAAAATTGACCTATTGGGTCAATGGGTTCGTCATTGGGTAAAAATTGACCATTTTGACCAAAGTTGACTTTTTAGTCAAAAGTTGACCTATTGGGTCATTGCGAGGTCATTAGGTCAAAAATTAACTATTTTAACCAAAATTAACTTTTTGGTCAAAAGTTGACTTATTAGGCCAATGGGTTAGTCAAATGGTCAAGGATTGATTATTTTAATTAAAGTTGACTTTTTGGTCAAAAGTTGACCTATTGGGTCAAAGTATTGGTCATTAGGTCAAGGATTGATCATTTCGACCAAAGTTGACTTTTTAGTAAGAGATCTTACTGGGTCAATAATTGGTCATTAGGTCAAAAATTGACTATTTTGACCAAAATTGACTTTTTTTGTCAAACGTTGACCTATTGTGTCAATGGGTTGGTCATTGGGTCAAGGATTGACCATTTTGATCAAATTCGTCTTTTTGGTCAAAAAGTTGATTTATTGGGTCAATGATTATCCATTTTGAGCTAAGTTGACTTTTTGGTCAGAGATTGACTTACTGGGGCAATAATTGGTCATTTAGGCAAAAACTGAATATTTTGACCCAAATTGACTTTTTGGTCAAAAGTTGAACTATTGGGTCAATGGGTTAGTCATTGGGTTAAGTATTAACCATTTTGACCAAAGTTGACTTCGTGGTCAGAGATTGAGTTATTGGGTCAATAATTGGCCATTAGGTCAAAAATTGATTATTTTGACAAAAGTTAAATTTTTTGTCAAAAGTTGACCCATTGCGTCAACATGGTGGTCTTTAGGTCAGAAATTGACCATTTTGACCACTGTTGACTTTTTGGTCAAAAGTTAACCTATTTGGTCAATGAGTTGGTAATCTGGTCAAGAATTGACCATTTTGACCGAAGTTGACTTTTTGGTCAAAATTTGATCTATTGGGTCAATAATTGACCATTTTGACCAAAGTTGACTTTTCGGTCAAAGTTGACCTATTGGGTCATTGGGAGATCATTAGGTCAAAAATTGACTATTTTAACCAGAATTGATTTTTTGGTCAAAAGTTGACTTATTATGCCTATGTGTTGGTCAATGGGTCAAGGATTAATTATTTTAACTAAAGTTGACTTTTTGGTCAAAAGTTTACCTATTGTGTCAAATGGTTGGTCATTGGGTCAAGGATTGATCATTTTGACCAAAGTTGACTTTTTAGTCAGAGATTGGCTTACTGGGTCAATAATGGTCATTAGGTAAAAAATTGACTATTTTGATCAAAATTTACTTTTTGGTCAAACGTTAACCTATTGTGTCAATGCGTTGGTCATTGGGTCAAGGATTGATCATTTTGACCAAAGTTGTCTTTTTGGTCAAAAGTTGATCGATTGGGTCAAGGATTGTCCATTTTGAGCAAAGTTGACTTTTTGGTTAGAGATTGACTTATTAGGGCAATAATTGGTCATTTGGTGAAAAACTTAATATTTTGCCCAAAATTGACTTTTTGGTCAAAACTTGACCTATTGGGTCAATAGCTTGGATATTGGGTCAAGGATTGACTATTTTTACCAAACTTAACCTTTTGGTCAAAAGTTGAGCTATTGGGTCAATGGGTTGGTCTTTGGGTTAAGCATTGACCATTTTGACTAAAGTTGACTTTTTGGTCAGAGATTGACTTATTGGGTCAACATCTGGTCATTAGATCAAAAATTGATTATTTTGACCGAAATTAAATCTTTTGTCAAACGTTGACCCATTAGGTCAACAGGGTGGTCATTGGGTCAGAAATTGAACATTTTGACCAAAGTTGACTTATTGGTCAAAAGTTGACCTATTTCGTCAATGAGTTGGTAATTTGGTCAAGAATTGACCATTTTGATCGAAGATGACTTTTTGGTCAAAAGTTGATCTATTGGGTCAATGGGTTGTTCACTGGGTCAATAATTGACCATTTTGACCAAAGTTGTTTTTTTGGTCAAAGTTGACCTATGGGTCAATGGGTGTCATTAGGTCAAAAATTGATTATTTTGACCAAACTTGACTTTTTGGTCAAATTTGACCTATTACGTCATTGGCTGGTTATTAGGTCTAAAATTGACTATTTTGACCAAAATTGACTTTTTGGTCAATAGTTGACCTATTGGGTCAATGGGTTTGTCATTGATGGTCAAGGACTTACCATTTTGACCAAAATTGACTTTTTTGTCAGAGATTGACTAATTGGGTCAATAATTGGTCATTAATTCAAAAATTGACGATTTTGGTCATCAGGTCAAAAATTGACTATTTTGACTAAAATTAAATTTTTGGTCAAAAGTTGATCCTTCGGGTCAACAGGATGCTCATTACGTCAGAAATTTACCATTTGGACCAAAGTCGACTTTTTGGTCAAAAGTTGACCTATTTGGTCAGTGAGTTGTTAATTGCGTCAACAATTGACCATTTTGACCAAAGAAGATTTTTTGGTCAAAAGTTGATCTATTGAGTCAATGGTTTTGTCATTGGGTCAAAAATTGTTCATTTTGACAAAAGTTGAATTTTTGCTCAAAAGTTGACCTATTGGATCATTGGGTGGTCATTAAGTAAAAAATTGACTATTTTGACCAAAATTGACTATTTTGACCAAAATTGACTTTTTGGTAAAAAGTTGACCAATTGGGTCAATGGGTTTGTCATTGGGTCAAAGATTGACCATTTTGACCAAAGTTGACTTTTTGATCAGAGATTGACTTATTGGGTTAATAATTTGTCATTAGGTCAAAAATTGACTATTTTGACCAAAATTGAATTTTTGGTCAAAAGTTAACCCATTAGGTCAACGGGGTGGTATTGGGTCAGAAATTGACCATTTTGACCAACGATGACTTTTTGGTCAAATGTTGACCTTTTTTTGACAAAATTTGAATTTTTGGTCAAAAGATAACCCATTGTGTCAACGGTGTGGTCATTGGGTCAGAATTAGACCATTGTGAGGAAAGTTGAATTTTTGGTATAAAAAAGATTTATTTTGTCAATGAGTTGGTTATTTGGTCAAGAATTGACTATTGGGTCAACGAGTTTTTGGTCAAAAGTTCATCTATTGGGTCAATGTGTGCTCATTAGGCAAAAATTAACTATTTTGACTAAAATTGACTTTTTAGTCAAAAGTTGACCTATTGGGTCAATGGGTTTATCATTGGGTCAAGGATTGACCATTTTGACCAAAGTTGACTTTTTGTTCAGAAATTAACTTATTAGGTCAATAATTGGTTATTAGGTCAAAAATTGGCTTTTTTGACTGAAATTGAATTTTTGGTCTAAAGTTAACCCAATAGGTCAACGGGGTGGTCTTTGGGTCAAAAATTGACCATTTTGACTAAAGTTAACTTTTTGGTCAAAAGTTGACCTATTTGGCCAATGAGTTGGTAATTGGGTCAAGAATTGACCATTTTGACCAAAGATGACTTTTTAGTCAAAAGTTGACCTATTTAGTCAATGGGTTGGTCATTGGATAAAAATTGACCATTTTGACCAAAGTTAACTATTTGGTTAAAAGTTGACCTATTGGGTTAATGGGTGGTCACTAGGTCAAAAATTAACTATTTTGACCAAAATTGACTTTTGATCAAAAGTTGACCTATTGGATCAATGGGTTTATCATTGGGTCAAGGATTGACCATTTTGACCAAAGTTAACTTTTTGGTCAGAGATTAACTTATGGTGTCAATAATTGGTCATTAATTCCAAAATTGACTATTTTGACATAAATTGACTTTTTGGTCAAAAGTTGACTCATTAGGCCAATGGGTTAGTCATTGGGTCAACGATTGGTCATTTTGACCAAATTTCACTTTTTGGTCAAAAGTTTACCTATTGGGTCAATGACTTGGTCATTGGGTTAAGGATTGACCATTGTGACCAAAGTTAACTTTTTGGTCAAAGATTGGCTTATTGGTCAATAATTGGTCTTTAGGTCAAAATTTAACTATTTTGACTAAAATTGAATTTTTGGTCAAAAGTTGACCTATTGGGTCAATGGGTGGTCATGAAATTAAAAATTGACTATTTAGACCAAAGATAAGTTTTTGGTCAAAAGTTAACACATAGGGTCAACGGTGACGTCATTGGGTCATAAATTGACCATTTTTACCAAAGTTAACTTTTTGATCAAAAGTTGACCTATTAGGTCAATGAGTTGGTCATTGGGTTAATAATTGACCATTTTGACTAAAGTTGACTTTTTGGTCAAAAGTTGACCTATTGGGTCAATGGGTGGTCATTAGTTCAAAAATTGACTATTTTAACCAAAATTAACTTTTTGGTTAAGCGTCAACCTATTGGGTCAATGGGTTCGTCTTTCGGTCAAACATTGCCCATTTTGATCAAAGTTGACTTTTTTATTTAGAGATTGACTTATTGGGTCAATAATTGGTCATTTATTTAAAAATTGTCTATTTGGACCAAAATTGAATTTTTAGTTAAAAGTTGACCTATTAGGATAATGGGTTGGTCATTGGGTCAAGAATTGCACAATTTGGCCAAAAAATGGTTGGTCAATGGTCAATGGGTTGGTCCTTAGGACAAGAATTGAACTTTTTGGTCAATGGTTGACTTATTGGGTCAATAACTTGTCATTAGGTTAAAAATTCACTATTTTGACCAAAATTGAGTTTTTGGTTAAAACTTAACCCATTGGGTCAACGGGGTGGTCATTGGGTCAGAAATTGACCATTTTGACCAAAGTTGACTTTTTGGTCAAAAGTTGACATATTAGTCAATGAGTTGGTAATTAGGTCAAGAATTGACCATTTTGACCAAAGATGACTTTTAGTCAAAAGTTGACCTATTGGGTCATGGGTTAGTCATTGCGTCAAAAATAGACAATTCTGACCAAAGTTCACTTTTTGGTCAAAAGTTTACCATTTGGGTCAATGCGTGGTCATTAGTTCAAAAATTGACTATTTTAACCAAAACTGGCTTTTTGGTTAAAAGTTGACCTATTGGGTCAATGGGTTTGTCTTTCAGTCAAAGATTGCTGTCGGCATATTTTTTAGGTCGTGTGTTTTATTTTAAAAAAAGGGGGTCGCCTAACAGAAGTTGTCGGCGAATTTTAATTTAATTTAAATAAATAATTTTGAAAAGTAATATTTGACTTTGAAAATAATTTTAAATTTGAAGGTTTTAAGATATGAGATTAAACCGATCTCACATCCCAAATAGTTTATATAAACGAGCACCACACCACGAACCGTGTATCTATCCCTAAGGATAGACACACGCTTGACGGTGGGGCTCGATTAAATAAACTAGAAGATTTTGACATCCGTTTGGTCCGCGAACCAATTTTATAAGCCGACAAATTCCCTGCTTAATATGAAAGCATTAAACGGGGTTTATATTACACGGGTTCTTTTAAAATTCCCTATAAGGGCAAGCCCCTATAGTTAATTACATCTTAAGTGATGGGGATCACCTAAGAAAACTCTCGATAATAATCAATAATTCTGCTCTCGAGGATTTCAAAGTTTAAGTTTCCGAAGGATTGAATTTTAGAATTTCGATAGGGAATGGATCGAGTTTAGAACATTTTTTTGTTTTGAGAATTCAAAGGAAGAAAGGTAGGAAAAATCACAGATTCGAAGTGAACTTCGGTAATTTCCCGACTATCCTATTGTTTGGCTTAGATTTAGGAAAGTCCTACTGTTTATTTAATATTTTAATCTTGCCAATTTTAATTAATTAGGACTTATATTTGTATGATAAAATCATACAAATAGCCTCGAAGATGTGAGGGTTTATGTCGTATCCGACGACTACCTCAAAGTCCTAAGACCGGTTAGGGCTTAATTTACGATCTGAAATGCCTAACGAAGAGTTGAGGGTTTATGTTGCACTAGGCGAACTACCTCGAAGTCCTATGGCTTTGTTATTTAATTCTAGGAATGTTTCTTTGAAGTAGACTCGGGTTTCGCCGATGACGATGGCCGTGCTCGCCCACCATGCTCCGAGCTCCTTGTTGTTACGAGTTTAGTTTTAGAAGTCATAAATCGGGGGATGAGAAAAGTGTTTTGGTTTAGAGAAAATCTTAATTTCCAAGTGTTTTCAATACTTTAATTAAAACAAATCTTAAAGTTGATTATAACGACACCGGTTAAGATCCCACGGTTCCATCCTTCCGGCATCATTATTTTTATCGGATTCACTTAGTCCAAATGAATTTGCTAAACTCAACTGAATGAGTTCCACACTTTCATTTAGGCCGTGGGAAATCCCGTTAGCAACACGTAGGTTACATCATCCGAGGTATTCCCGATCATCCAACAGGACGTTTTAATTTAGTTGTAATTGTAGTTTTGTGTTCGTTTGTGAATAAATTTTGAGTTGTTTTATATTTTGAAATGTTGTGGCGTTGAATTTTATCTTACGATGACTTTTAACTTAGTTTTGGTTTCGGTTTAGGGACTATCCTAAAGGTGTGGGTTTTCATGCAACGAGTTGTTTATCATGCGAGAAAAGTAAGTGCGATGCGATTAAATAAATTGCAATATTGTAAATTGCGATAAAATAAAAGCGTACTCGGAGGGTCTTCCCGTCATCCCAAGCCTGCACTTAAAACACAATTAGAATATTTAAGCAAGTTCCTAGGTAAAGCTAAGGTAAGGGTTATGGTTTTCTACCAAGTTCCTAATCCATATGGCTAGTCATTTCCTATGACGTCTCAGGTTCCTTGTGTTTTGGTTTGAGCACGATTTTCTTCATCAAAGAACAATTAAATTCAATTGTTCTTATAAGCATCCTATCATATTGAGAAAGTGTTTAAGAAGAATCTTAAACATCTTTTCAATATTGCTAGAATTGTTTTAAGTCCAAATGAATTTAATTATACAAATGAATTAATCGTCCAAGAATCTCAAGTTTTGTTATCTTCGCTCGATGAACTAGGACATTTGAATATCCTATAGGTGAAGTAACATTTCATTTAATATTCCGTTTTGGAGTTATGATAACTAAAGCTTTTGAGGGTAAATTGGTGTTCAAATGGTTTGTGATTTAGTTTAATTTCCATTAATGAGTTTAAATTTGGAATAGTGTTCGAGTTATTTTAGATTTATTTTGAATTCTTTATGTCTTTGGTGATGTTATATTTAATTCAACTTAATTTAATTTAATTTAATTTAATTGAGTTTTAATTTAATTTAATTCATTTTAATTCAATTTAGTTTGATTTGATGTTACATTAAATTAATTTGATTTGATTTAATTTTAATTTAATTTGATTTAATTTAATTTAATTTGATTTAATTTAATTTAATTTGATTTAATTTAATTTAATTTAATTTAATTTACTTTTATTTAATTTAATTTAATTTATTTAATTTAATTTAATTTAATTTAATTTAATTTGTTTATTTAATTTAATTTAATTTAATCTTCAATTTATTTCAACTTTTAATTTTAATTTAATTTAATTTAATTTAATCCAATTTAATTTACTTAATTTAATTTAATTTTTAATTTAATTTTATTTTTAATTTTAATTGAAATTTTTGAAAGAGTTTAATAATTTAATTTTAGTTTAATGATTAAGTCTTTTAATATTTTGAATTTTGAGTTATCATTTTAATTAAGAATTGAATATTAATGAGATGATTAATTTAGGGATTTTTAAATTAAAGAATAAATCTCTTCCTAATAATATCCCTATTTTACTAATTCCAATTTTATTATTCTTCCAAATTTAATCAATTATTTAATTAAGGTTTAATTATTTTAAAATTGTTTAATGGGTTTCTACCCTTTAATTATTTAAATTTCAATCATCCAAATCGATTAGGATCAAATATTTTACTTATTAATTTTTTTTAAACCTAAAGTTTTAATTAAGGATTAAAATTTTAATTACCACTTTACCCTTTAAGCTTAATAATTTCATAACTCACTAAATTGAACTCAAATGAACTTGAAATTTTTATGTGACTTCACTCATATGTCAATAAAGACATGAGAGGAGAAAATGTGATTTTTCCGTATTTAATTTATTTATATAATTATTTTTGGTAGAAAATAGAGATTTCCAAGGAAAATTTAATAACATGACCAAGGGAAAGTTTCTGTGCTTAAGAAAATTAGGGGAAATTCCTAATGACCAGAGAACCACTTGAACTAATTTTGGTGATTTTTTGAATTATATTATTTTTATTATAATTATTTTAAGTTTTGGAGTGTTAATTAATTTAAAAATAAAATAAATGTTGAAAAATGAATTTTATATTTTTCAAAAATCTCTCTGATATCGAGGAAATCAGAGAATCAAATTTTGCAATTTTCTGATTTTTCTATGATTTATTATAATTATTTTAGTGAAAATGCTAGAAAATACATTTTTTTTAATTTTAAAATTACCCTAGAGCTTTAAAATTTAATATCTCACTAAATAGACCTAAGAAAAAAGTGGGGTTTGTTTCTAAGTGATTAAAATTAAAAATGTGACATTTTGGTGAATTTTATTATTTTTGTGATTTTTATTATTTTTAATTATTAAAATATTAAAATAATATTAAAAAATCAACTTTTTTAGAAAATTGAAATTTTAATTTTATTAAATTCCCCTGATATCAGAGAGGCTCCAAAACCAATTTGGTGAATTTTTAAAAAGTATTTTGAAAGTTATGAATTTTTAAAGTTTAAAATGACTAAATGGCTTAATCAACCGATTAGTAGGGCTAACTGAGTCCAATTGACCTCAAATTTTTATGGTGGGTTCTTCGATCCTAAAGGTCGATGAAGAATTGATTTCAAGTCAATTTGATGTATGGTTAGCTCTAATTAATTAGAGATCCATTTTGGGTGTTTATGCCAATTAGGGTTGTTTTAAATGAACTAACTCAAAACCTATTTTTCCTAGTGGTCCTCTCAGTCGTAAGGAACATCACCAAATTTTTCTAGAATTTATTTCACAACATGCTATTTATTGGAATAAAAATACTCAAAACGAGTAACATGAATTTGAAAAATCAACAACTATTCATAGGGATGGCCTCGACTTTGGAAAATTCGTGGAATGTTCCCAAATTCGAAGGCTTCAAAAGCCCTATGGTCTCATGCCATGGTGAATTGTATACATGCATGGAGAATTAAAAATATGCAGAGAATAAATAAATTATTAAAAATAAAATACTTGATGAAATTAAATAATTTCTTTTCCACATTATTCTCCTCTCTTCACTGAGCAAGAGGGTATTTTTATTTTATTTTTATGATTTTTCTACACAAAGTTATGAATTTTTAAAGTTTAGGGAATTAAATAAATCAGAAAAATCCCTAATTTTCTATTTATCCACGCGGCGCCGCGTCAACCTCGGGAGCTCCGAAACGCCGCGTGGCGCGCTCCCTTTCGACGCCGTCATCTGACTCAGCTCTCCGGGGGCCCGCTGTATCGTTCCGTCTCCTGATCCGACGCGATCCTGGCCGTCCGTCCGCGCGTGTATTGAATGGACGACATCCGTTCATCGTCCCCGAGCGTCCTCACCCGAGAGCCGTCCACACTAAATCCCTAAGATCTCACTCGATACTCAATGGATTTTCATGTTCTTATGCTCTATGGATTCGTCTTGAGAAGACGAACACATATATACGGTTTATATGGGATGAAATTTATGCAATAAAAATGGAGAATGTTCAGAAGCTCGGGAAGAACAGGTGAGGCCATACCTTTGCTCGGAGAAGTGTGGCTTCGATCCGAGAGTTGTTGCACCTTCGATTGGATCCCGACGAAGCTCCGCGATGAAGTCTCCCGGTCCAGTGAATTGTCTAGGTGTGATTTCGACCAAGCCCGATCACAAAGCTTGGAGGTCTGGAGCGATCGGGTGGCTTGGAGATGGGGTTTTTCGGTAGACACCTTCCTCAGTCCGGTGAAGGTGTAGAACCAATCAATTTGGGGATCGACTCACCGTGGAGAAGTGTCCCGGTTTTGGGCCCAGATTTCAACTACGAAATTGAGCTCGCGAGAGAAGAAATTGCGGGGAATCTCGGTGGGGATCAAGTGCTTCGTGTATGGGGAGGAGTCCGGAACAATTTTGGCAGAGTTTCCTTAAGGTTTGTTTCGAGCACCTCTCATGGCCGAGAGGGGTGGTGTTTAAATAGGAGAGGGTGGAGGGCCTCCCGAGGAGAGTTAGGGCTTAGGATCGACCGCTCTTGGCAAGAGAAGAACGGCTCCAATGGCCACTGGGGATGGGGCAGTCGAGCGGTGAGAATTCCAAGTTGGGCTCACATGCGAGCTCTCGGCCATGGTGTTTTCCGGCGTCACGGTGGTCGGCCGGCCGGGCATGGGTCACCCTCGAGGTCGGGTGGGTCGGGGGTCGAATTTGGTGAAGTCGATCGGAGTTTGACATGTGTAAAAAAGCTTGATTAAAATGGAATGGGGGAGAGTGTATTTTGAGCTCATTTTGGTCAACTCATGCAAATGCGTTTGGTTCACCCTCCCATGACACGGTGTGGGCCGAGAGAAAGTCATTTGGTTCGGCTTGATTGGAGTGGTGAAGTCTCCATCCATGGTGAGGTGGCTAAGCATGGTTTAGAGTGTGACATGAATATGGTTAAAAGGGCTTAATGAAGGATTAGGAAAGAATCCCCTCTTCTTGCCATTAATGGCTTGGTGAGGTGGAAAGTGGTCTCCATGGCTTCCATGTGGCTTGTACATGGCTCAATGGCTCACATTTGGCTTGGAAAAAGTTTGGTCAATTTCATGAAAATGGGTTTTAAGAATTTTGGATATTTTTGTGAAAATTTGGATGAAGCTTCATTTAGAATTATTTGATCATTGGTTTATGACTTAGGGATGATTTTAATTGAATGGATGATGTAGAGAAATATCATGTGGGCTTTGGGACCAATTTTGGGCCTTTTTGAAATGGTTTTAGATGGGCTTTTAAGATGGTTTAAGGAATGGGCCTTTTGAATTTTAAAATGGATTTTGGGATGAAATTTTGTAAAGAGGTTGGGCCAAATAATTGTTGGGTTTAGCTCATGGATGTATCATGAGTGACTTGAAGCAAATTGGGAGTGATTTGGGTTTGAATTGGTTGAATTTGGGTTCTTTTGGTGAATGGGCCAATATAGGTCCAAGTGGGCCAAGTTGGGCCAATGTTGGGCTAGGGTTGAAATTAATGTAAAATTATTGTTTAGAAATGTTTATGGGAGTGTTTCAAGTAGGTTTTGACTTTGGTTGGGCTTTGATTTTGGGGTTTGGGCTCATTTGGGTTAGGTTTGGGTTTAGGTCAAAATTAGGCCTTTTAGCTTTGGGTTGAATTTGAGTGGGGTTTGGGTCTAAATTTTGGGCAAATCATGTTAGTGTTTTGCTTGTGGGGATGCTAAGGAAGATTTATAAAAGATTTGGGATTAATTGGAGTTGAATTGGGTGAGTTTGAGCTAAGTTTGGGTCATGGGTCCAAATTGGGCTTTAAGGCCAAAAGTGAAATTGGATCCAAATTTCAATCAAATTGGACTTGGATTTGGTCTAGATTGGTATTGGGAATGTTGAATTGAAGTTTAGAATTGAATTGGACCAGAATTTGGGTCAATTGGGTAGGTTTGGCTTGACATTGGGTTCACTTTGGGTTAAAATGGGTCAAATTGGGGGTTTTGACAAAATTGGGGTAAATTGACAAAATTGGCCCATGGTGTAGTTGGACAAAATGAAATTGGGAATATTTGGGATTTTTTGGAATTTTTTGGGAATTTTCTGAATTTTTGGATTTTTGGGTCAAGGGGGGTATTTTGGGTATTTAGAGGGTATTGGGAGGTATTTTTGGAATTTTTGGTATTTTTGGGTATGGATGATCAATTTAAGTGATGTGGAAATGTTTGGGATTGATTTTGATGAATTTTGGGTACTTTAGGTGATTTTGAAAAATTTGGGTAATTTCAAGGGCTTTGGGTAGGTTAGGCGGGTGTAGGGTCCCGGGGGTCAAAAATTAAAAATTTGGAAAATTGAAGATTGGGTGAATATAAGTGGAATGAAATCATTTTGGTTGAGCCATGAAGCCACATCAAGCCCACATGCACCATGAAGGGACTCATTTGAGGCATCCACATCGTTGTTCCTAACCCTCTTGCCGAGGGCTTAGGGGTTAAGGACCATCCATGTGAATCACCTACATGAATCGAGAGGTCGAGTTAGGTATAGGTGTGTGAAAGTGTAGTGTATAGGTGTAGTGTGTGTGTAAGTCGGCCCTTCACTGCACCGAGCCACCTGCGGCGGTCCTAAGGCCAGAAGAGTCCTATAGGAACTCATCCTTTAAACTTCCACATTTGATTTCAACTCTCCAGGTGATTAGGGGTCTACGGTCGAGTTTGTGGAGTTTGCGGGGAGTTAAGAAGTGGTTTGAATTTCTAAAAGGTGGGTCTCGTTGACCTCATTTTTGATGAGGTCTTCTCTTCTTCTCTTTAGTACTTCAGGATCTAGCCTTAGGCTTTTCCTTCGACTATCTTAGAGGACTAGAATCGGGACCCACCTTTTGGAAATTCAAACCACTTCTTAACTCCCCGCAAACTCCACAAACTCGACCGTAGACCCCTAATCACCTAGAGGGTTGAAATCGGATGTGGAAGTTTAAAGGATGAGTTCCTATAGGACTCTTCGGCCTTAGACTCGCCCAGGTGGCCTCGGTCCAGTGGAGGCCGACTCTCACACACACTACACTTCCACATACCTCCTAAAACCACACCCATACCTAACTCGACCTCCCGACTCATGTAGGTGATTCACATGGATGGTCCTTAACCCCCGAGCCCTGGCTAAGAGGGTTAGGAACAACATAGTGAATGCCTCAAATGAGTCCCTTCATGGCTCATATGGGCTTGATATGGCTTCATGGCTCAACCAAAATGACTTCTTTCCACTTACATTCACCCAATATTCAATTTCCCAAATTTTCAATTTTTGACCCCCGGGACCCTACACCCGCTTAGCCTACCCAAAACCCCCGAAATTACCCAAATTTCTCAAAAATTTCCAAATTACCCAAAATTCTCCAAAATCAATCCCAAACATTTCCACATCACTTAAACTGATCATCCATACCTAAAAATACCAAAAATTCCAAGAAAACCTCCCAATACCCTCCAAATACCCAAAATACCCCTCTTGGCCTAAAAATCCAAAAATTCAGAAAATTCCTAGAAAATTCCAGAAAATCCCAAATATTTCCAATTTCATTTTGTCCAACTACACCATGGGCCAATTTTGTCAATTTACCCTACTTTTGTAAAAACCCCCAATTTGACCCATTTTAACCCTAAGTGAACCCAATGCCAAACCAAACATACCCAATTGACCACAATTTTGCTCCAATTCAATTCTAAACTTCAATTCAATATCCCCAATACCAATCTAGACCAAATCCAAGTCCAATTTGATTGACATTTGGATCCAATCTCACTTTTGGCCTTAAAGCCCAATTTGGACCCATGACCCAAACCTAACCCAAACTCACCCAACTCAATTCCAATTAACCCCAAATCTTTTCTAAATCTTCCTTAACATTCCCAAAAACAAAATACTAACATGAGTTAGCCCAAAATTTAGACCCAAACCCCACTCAAACTCAACCCAAAGTTAAAAGGCCCTATTTTGACCTAAACCCAAACCTAACCCAAATGAGCCCAAACCCCAAAATCAAAGCCCAACCAAAGTCAAAACCTCTTTGAAACACTCCCATAAACATTTCTCAACATTTATTTTATATCAATTTCAACCCTAGCCCAACATTAGCCCAAGTTAGCCCAATTTGACCTACATAGGCCCACTTACCAAATAAATCCAAATTCAAACCAATTCAACTCCAAATCACATCAAATTGATTCCAAGCCCTTCATAGAACATCCCTAAACCAATTATGACATTTATTTGACAAAGTTCTTCACAAAATTTTTATCCAAATGCCCATCCTAAAATCAAAAGCCCATTTCCCTTAAACTTTCCTAAAAGCCCACTTCACCACATCCAAAGGCCCAAAATCTACCCTAAAGCCCACATGACATCTCCATTTGTCATCCACTTAATTAAATCCATTACCTAAGTCCTAAATTCACCATCAAATTATTCCAAATCAAGTTTCACACAAATTTCCATCAAATTACCAAAAATTCTTAAAACCCATTTTCATGAAATTGACCAAACCTTTTCCCAAGCCAAAGGTGAGCCATGCAAGCCATGGACAAGCCACATGAAGCCATGGAAGGCTTGACATGTGATCAAGCCATTAATGGCAAAAGGAGGGGCCCCTTTCCTAATCCTCCTTAACCCCTTTTTTACCTTAAGCATGTCACACACTAAACCATGCTTAGCCACCTCATCATGGATGGAGACCACACCACTCTCCCTTGGCTGACCCAACAGATCTTCTCGGCCCAAAATCGAAGCCATGGGGAGGTGCACCCAACCCAAACCAATGGGTTGACCAAATTAAGGCCAAAATGACCCCCTCCCCATTCCATTTTAATTCAAACACTTTACACATGTCCAAGCCCATCGACTTCACCATTGCCAAGCCCCGACCTCCCCGGTCAAGATGGTGACCCATGCCTGCCGGCCAGCCGCCCGGATCGCCGGAAAACACCACACCCGGGAGCATCATGTGAGCCCAAGCTTGGAATTCTCACCCGCCGAGTCGCCCCATGCCCAATGGCCACCATGGCTGTTCTTCTCCTCACCAGAGCAGCTGATCCCATGCCTCAACTCCCCCTGGGAGGCCCTCCACCCTCTCCTATTTAAACTCCACCTCTCTCGGCCATGAGGAGAGCTTAGCACAAACCTTGCCAAAACTCTGCCAAAATTGTTCCAGACTCCTCCCCATACAAAGAGCACTTGATTCCCAGTGAGATCCCCCTGCCATTTCTCCTCTCGCGAGCTCGATTTCGCAGTTGAAATTCCACCCAAAACCGGGACACTTCTCCATAGTGAGCCAATTCCCAAATCGATTGGTTCTACACCTTCACCGGACCGAGGGAAGGTGTCCACCGACAAAAGCCCCATCTCCGAAGCCACCCGGCTGCTCCGGCCTCCAAGCTTTGTGATCGGGCTTGGTCGAAATCACATCCGGACAATTCACTGCACCAGGAGACTTCATCCGGAGCTTGCTTAGGATCCAATCGAAGGTGCAACAACTCTCAGATTGAAGCCACACTTCTCTGAGCAAAGGTATGAGCTAATTCTTCATCCTGAGCTTCTGGAGATTCTCCATTTCAAATGCCATATTTTCAATGCATGTTAACCGTATAGATGTGTTCGTCTCTTCAATACGAATCCATAGAGCATAAGAACATAAAAATCCATCGAGTATCGAGTGAGATCTTAGTGGATTTAGTGTGGACGGCTCTCGGGTGAGGACGCTCGGGGACGATGAACGGATGCCGTCCATTCAATACACGCGTGGACGAACGGCTCGGATGGCGTCGGACCGAGAGACGGTACGAGAACCGCGGGGCCCGAGCCGCCGACTCGGGTGGCGGCGTCGAATGGGAGCGCGACGCGTGTGCGTTCGGAGGCTGCCGAGGGTCGACGCGGCGCCGCGTGGATAAATAGAAAATTAGGATATTTTTCTATTTATTTAATTCCCTAAACTTCAAAAATTCATATCTCCGTGTAGAAAAATCAGAAAAATAAAATAAAAATACCCTCTCGCTCGTTGAACGGAGGAGAGTAATGTGGAAAAGAAATCATTTAATTTCATCAAGTATTTTATTTTTTATAATTTATTTACTCTCTGCATTATTTTAATTCTCCATGCATGCATACAATTCACCATGGCATGAGACCATAGGGCTTTTAAGCCTCCGAATTTGGGAACATTCCCCGAATTTTCCAAAGTCGAGGCCATCCCTATAAAAAGTTATTGATTTTTCAAATTCAGAGTTACTCGTTTTGAGTATTTTAATTCCAATAAATAGCATGTTGTGAAATAAATTCTAGGAAAATTTGGTGATGTTTCTTATGACCGAGAGAACCTTAGGAAAAATAGGTTTTGACTTAGTTCATTTAAAACAACCCTAATCGGCTTAAAAACCCAAAATAGGTCTTTAATTAATTAAAGTTAACCATGCATTAAATTGACTTGAAATCAATTCTCCACTCGACCTTTAGGATCGGAGGAACCCACCATAAAAATTTGAGGTCAATTGGACTTGGTTAGCCCCACTAATTGGGTTGATTAAGCCACTTAGTCATTTTAAACTTTAAAAATTCATAACTTTTAAAATACTTTTTAAAAATTCACCAAATTGGTTTTGGAGCCTCTCCGATATCAGGGGAACCTAAGAAAATTAAAATTTCAATTTTCTAAAAAAGTTGATTTTTAATAATATTTTAATATTTTTAATAATTAAAAAATAATAAAAATCACAAAAATAATAAAATTCACCAAAATGTCACATTTTGAATTTTAATCACTTAGGAATAAACCCCAAATTTTTCTTAGGTCTATTTAGTAAGATATTAAATTTTAAAGCTTTAAGGTAATTTTAAAATTAAAAAAAATGTATTTTCTAGCATTTTCACTAAAATAATTATAATAAATCATAGAAAAATCAGAAAATTGTAAAATTTGCTTCTCTGATTTCCTTGATATCAGAGAGATTTTTGAAAAATATAAAATTCATTTTTCAACATTTATTTTATTTTTAAATTAATTAACACTCCAAAACTTAAAATAATTATAATAAAAATAATATAATTCAAAAAATCACCAAAATTGGTCCAAGGGGTTCTCTAGTCATTAGGAATGTCCCTTAATTTTCTTAAGGACAGAAACTTTCCCTTGGTCATGTTATTAAATTTCCCTTGGAAATCTCTATTTTTCACCAAAAATAATTATATAAATAAATTAAATATAGAAAAATCACATTTTCTCCTCTCATGTCTTTATTGACATATGAGTGAAGTCACATAAAAATTTCAAGTTCATTTGATTTCAATTTAGTGAGTTATGAAATTATTAAGCTTAAAGGGTAAAATGGTAATTAAAATTTTAACCCTTAATTAAAACTTTAGGTTTAATAAAAAATTAACAAGTAAAATATTTGATCCTAATCTGATTTGGATGATTGAAATTTAAATAATTAAAGGGTAGAAACCCATTAAACAATTTTAAAATAATTAAACCTTAATTAAATAATTGATTAAATTTGGAAGAATAATAAAATTGGAATTATTAAAATAGGGATATTATTAGGAAGAGATTTATTCTTTAATTTAAAAAAAATCCCTAAATTATTTATCTCATTAATATTCAATTCTTAATTAAAATGATAACTCAAATTTAAAATATTAAAAGACTTAATTATTAAATCCTTTTAAAAATTTCAATTAAAATTAAAAATTAAATTAAATTAATTAAATAAATTAAATTAAATTAATTAAATTAAATTAAATAAATTAAATTAAATTAAATAATTGAATTAAATTAAATTAAATTAAATAAATTAAATTAAATTAAATTAAATTAAATTAAATTAAAATTAAATTAAATTAAATAAATTAAATTAAATTAAATAATTAAATTAAATTAAATTAAATTAAATTAAATTAAATTAAATTAAATTAAATTAAATTAAATTAAATTAAATTAAATTTAATTAAATTTAATTAAATCAAATTAAATTAAAATTAAATCAAATCAAATTAAATTGATTTAACACCAAATCAAACTCAATCGAATTAAATTAAAATTAAAACTCAATTAAATTAAATTGAATTAAATATAACATCACCTAAAACAGAAAGAAATTAAATATAAAGCAACTTGAACACTATTCCAAATTTAAACCCTTTAACTTAAATCAAATCATTTGGAATACCAATTTACCCTTGAAAGCTTTAGTTATCATAACTCCTAAATAGGACATTAAATGAAATGTTACTTCACTTATAGGATATTCAAATGTCCTAGTTCACTGAGCAAGATAACAATAAAACTTGAAATTCTTGGACGATTAATTCATTTGTATAATTAAATTCATTTGGACTTAAAACAATCCTAGAAATATTGAAAAGATGTTTAAGATTCCTCTTAAGCACTTCCTCAATATGATAGGACATTTATAAGAACAAATTGGACTTAATCGTTCTTTGATGAAGAAAATCGTCCTCAAACCAAAATACGAAGACCTAGACGTCATAGGAAATGACTAAGTATAGGATTAGGAATTTGGTAGAAAACCATAACCCTTCCCTTAGCTTTACTCAGGAACTTGCTTAAATATTCTAATTGTGTTTTAAGTGTAGCTTGGGATGACGGGAAGACCCTCCAGGGTACGCTTTTATTTTATTGCAATTTACTTTCTTGCAATTTACTTTCCCGCAATTTACTTTCTTGCAAATGTACTTTATTTTTCTTGCATGATAAAACAACAAGTTGCATGAAAACCCACACCTTTAGGATAGACCCTAAAACTGAAACCAAACTAAGTTAAAAGTCATTGCAAGATAAAATTCACAGACCACAACATTTCAAAATATAAAACAACTCAAAATTTAATCACAAACGGAACACAAAACTACGATTGCAACTAAATTAAAACGTCCCGTTGGATGATCGGGAATACCTCGGATGATGTAACCTACGTGTTGCTAACGGGATTTCCCACGGTCTAAATGAAAGTGTGGAACTCATTCAGTTGAGTTTAGCAAATTCATCTGGACTAAGTGAATCCGATAAAAATAACGGTGCCGGGATGACGGAACCGTGGGATCTTAATCGGTTCTGTTTAAACAACTTTAAGATTTGTTTTAATTAAAATATTTAAAACATTTGGATTTTAAGATTTTCTCTAAACCAAAACACTTCTCTCATCTCCTGATTCATGACTTCTAAAACTAAACCTCTGCAACGATAAGGAGCTCGAGCATGGTGGGCGACACGGCCATCGTCATCAATGAAACCTCGAGTCTACTTCAATGAAACTTTCCTAGAATTAAATAACAAAGCCATAGGACTTCGAGGTAGTTTGCCTACAGTGCAACATAAATCCTCAATCCTTCGTTAGGCACTTGCATTGCAAATTAAGCCCTAACCGGTCTTAGGATTCCGAGGTAGTCGTCTGATACGACATAAACCCTCACATCTTCGAGGCTATTTGTATGATTCTATCATATAAATATAAGTCCTAATTAATTAAAATCGACAAAATCAAAACATTTAAATAAACATTAGGATTTTCCTAAATTTAAGCCACACGATAGGATAGTCGGAAATTACCGAAATTCACTTCGAATCCGTGGTTTCTCCTACTTTTCTTCCTTTGGATTCACAAAACAAAATGTTCCAAACTTGATCCATTCCCTATTGAAATTCAAAACTTCAATCCTCGAAAACTTAAACTTTGAAATTCTTGAGAGTAGAATTATCGATTATTATCGAGAGTTTTCTTAGGTGATTCCCGTCACTTAAGATGTAATTAACTATAGGGGCTTGCCCTTATAGGGAATTTTGAAGAACCTGAGTAATATAAACCCCGTTTAATGTTTTCATATTAAACGGGGAATTTTGTCGGCTTATAAAATTGGTTCGCGGACCAAACGGGTGTCACAAATCTTCTAGTTTATTTAATCGAGCCCCACCGTCGAGCAGTGTGTCTATCCTTAGGGATAAATACACGGTTTGTGGTGCGGTGCTCGTTTATATAAACTATTTGGGATGTGAGATCGGTTTAGTCTCATATCTTAAAACCTTCAAATTTGAAATTATTTTCAAAATCAAATACTACTTTTCAAATTATTTATTTTAATTAAATTAAAAATTCGCCGACAGATTTACGTTAGGCGACCCCTCTTCAAAATAAAACACAACCTAAAAATATGCCGACGAGTCCCAATTCTAGTCCTCTAAGATAGTCAAAGGAAAAGCCTAAGGCTAGATCCTAAGTACTAAAAAGAAGAAGAGAAGACCTCATCAAAAATGAGGTCAACAAATGGACCCCCAATAGGTGTGGTGAGCTGACGGAGCACACCGAGCGTATTGGCGTTGACCGAAGCGATCAACAAAACCAACACAGATGTCCAAGTGCCAAACTTAGGACGAAGTAGATGAATTTCCACTAGGGAGTGTCAAGCATACCTCTGAAACCGGAGATTCCTGAACTCTCACTGGGGAAAGGAAAAGGAGGTGAATTCCAAATCACATGATCTGGGGGAAATTCAATTTAGATTTTATTTTGTTTCAATTTAAATCTCGATGTGTGAGTTTAGATTTCAATTTGGAGTTTCAATTTAGATTGAAGTTTGCCAAAGTTAATTTGAAGGGATTTGATTTGAAATGAATATTGGAGTTTTGTGGTTTTAGATATAACACCTTCAACCTCAAAAGAAAATTGAATTGATTGGATTGAATCATTACAATGAGGAGAGATCTCAGAGTAATGCGGTATTGGATGTAAAATCCTTAACCTCAAGAGTTTGATTTTGGTGTATTTCATTGCAATAGGGAAAGAATCCTAAAGCAATGCAGTCTCGGATGTAAAATCCTCAACCCCAAAAGTTTGATTTGGATGTATTTCATCGCAATAGGGAAAGAATCCTAAAGAAATGAAGTCTCAGATGTAAAATCCTCAACCCAAAAAATTTGATTTGGATTTATTTCATCGCAATAGGGAAAGAATCCTAAAGCAATGCAGTCTCGGATGTAAAATCCTCAACCCCAAGAATTTGATTTTAATGTATTTCATTGCGATAGGGAAAGAATCCTAAAGCAATGCAGTCTCGGATGTAAAATTCTCAACCCCAAAAGTTTGATTTGGATGTATTTCATCGCAATAGGGAAAGAATCCTAAAGCAATGCGATCTCGGATGTAAAATCCTCAACCCAAAAATTTGATTTGGATGTATTTCATCGCAATAGGGAAAGAATCCTAAAGCAATGCAGTCTCGGATGTAAAATCCTCAACCTCAAGAATTTGATTTTGATGTATTTCATTGCGATAGGGAAAGAATCCTAAAGCAATGCAGTCTCAGTTGTAAAATTCTCAACCTCAAGAATTTGATTTGATGTATTTCATTGCGATAGGGAAAGAATCCTAAAGCAATGCAGTCTCGGATGTAAAATCCTCAACCTCAAGAATTTGATTTGATGTATTTCATTGCGATAGGGAAAGAATCCTAAAGCGATGCAGTCTCGGATGTAAAATCCTCAACCCCAAGAATTTGATTTTGATGTATTTCATTGCGATAGGGAAAGAATCCTAAAGCAATGCAGTCTCGGATGTAAAATCCTCAACCCCAAGAATTTGATTTTGATATATTTCATTGCGATAGGGAAAGAATCCTAAAGCAATGCAGTCTCGGATGTAAAATCCTCAACCCCAAGAATTTGATTTTGATGTATTTCATTGCGATAGGGAAAGGATCCTAAAGCAATGCAGTCTTCGATGTAGAATCTTCGACCCAAAAGTTTGAATTTGATGTACTTCATTGCGATAGGGAAAGAATCCTAAAGCAATGCAGTCTCGGATGTAAAATCCTCGACCCAAAAGTTTGAATTTGATGTACTTCATTGCGATAGGGAAATGATCCTAAAGCAATGCAGTCTTGGATGTAAAATACTCGACCCAAAAGTTTGAATTTGATTTACTTCATTGCGATAGGGAAATGATCCTAAAGCAATGCAGTCTTTGATGTAAAATCTTCGACCCAAAAGTTTGAATTTGATGTACTTCATTGTGATAGGGAAATGATCCTAAAGCAATGCAGTCTTGGATGTAAAATCCTCGACCCAAAAGTTTGAATTTGATGTACTTCATTGCGATAGGGAAATGATCCTAAAGAAATGCAGTCTTGGATGTAAAATCCTCGACCCAAAAGTTTGAATTTGATGTATTTCATTGCGATAGGGAAAGGATCCTAAAGAAATGCAGTCTTGGATGTAAAATCCTCGACCCAAAAGTTTGAATTTGATGTATTTCATTGCAATAGGGAAATGATCCTAAAGCAATGCAGTCTTGGATGTAAAATCCTCGACCCAAAAGTTTGAATTTGATGTACTTCATTGCGATAGGGAAAGGATCCTAAAGCAATGCAGTCTTGGATGTAAAATCCTCGACCCAAAAGTTTGAATATGATTGAGATTTGATTTGAGATCTGGAAGATCGAATTCGAAATTTGATTGAGATTTGAAATCTGGAAAGATTGAATTTGAGATTTGATTTAGATTTGATTTGATTTGAAATTTATGTTCATTTCGTTTGTCTTTTAATGATTCAAATTTTTTTTTATCGTTTGTTTAATGTTCATGTGAATTTGGTGTTCGTCATTTTTAGATTTTTAAGGAAAGTTTTCTTTTATTCTTTTTCTTTATTTCTTTTCTGTTCTTTGTTCGAAGTTCATTTAACTTTAATAGTGTTTCCCAGTCAATTTGTACAAAAGAGGTGAAGGCCAAAAAATGTGACATGGTCACTTTCATTCCAATCATGTCGAAGATACATCATACAACTTAATCTGGAATATATCTCATACAATCCATGTAGACTCAAAACGGACTATGTATGATCTTCGTCGATCCATCAAAAGAAGCATCTGTCAAAAATCCATGTCTGAATAGTGGGGTACATGGTCGATAACATCACCTTCCAAGCCATCCTTGGCAAGGATGCCGTATAGATGTACATTGGAGGTGTGATATTTTCCATGTAACTCGCAGCTTAGTAAGGCCGGAGGCTCTCTAGCTCCGGGTCCAGTCGGAAATGGTACGGTGTCTTCCCGTCGTCCATCCTCCCGAAAGTAACCGAGATTCGCTTCACTCGGTACTCACGGTATGCAATGCTTAGCGATATCCGCTCCGTCGCCCTTCGGTATCATGACGGAACCTACCGGTAAAGGTATCTTCACCGGCCCTCGGAACTCACCCGGGCTCGCTATCCGGAGGTCGCATCCGAACATGATGTTACACTCGTTCGGGAAAGAGACTGCGCGTGAAGGTCCGACAAAGTCGTGGTGATCTATGTGTGGGGGTATGCGATCACCTCGCTTGTAGATGTTGATAATGCAAGCTATTGGGTATGCAATCTGTCGGCGGTACCCTCCATGTTATCAACCTCTTTACCATTCTCTTGATGACTAATGGCATCGGATCCACTTGCCCATGACGGAGTATTCCGGTGGGTTTCCCTTCCTGTCCTCCGCAAAGTTGTAACGACATCCACATTGTATTGTGATTCTTCCTTTCCACGGCATCCATCTCCGGGGTTCGAGTATGTGTTTTCCCTCGGGCGGCCTGCTCGGCCAATTCTTTTCAAATCCCGGATGCGATCCACGATTTGTTGTTGTTCATACTCCGAGAATACGTCCGTATGTAGCTCGAGGCCCTCTCAGTATATTGATTCTTCGCCTTTAATTCTCTCGAAGTATTCAAAGGTTTTCTTTTCAACATTCCGCATTCTCTCCAGCTCGTATTCCGGAATGATGCACGGATGGCGAGGCCTGGTGACATATTGTGGGATATACGGTTCAATCCCTTCACGTTCTCCCCGCATACCTCGGCTCCTCGGGGATGATGCTCGTCGGGACATCCCCGGGGTTGCTTCTGCAACAAGGTCATGTATCACCGGTGGTTCTATCCGGTGGCGTGGTAGCCTTCTTTCTTCCGATCTTCCGGAGATTTCCCCGGTCCTTTTTGTCATCCTAGGAGCCGGCCTCCTTTCTTCGGGTTCCCGGTGAGCCGGTGTCCTTGAAGTGTATGTACCGGCATTAGCAATCTGTCTCGTCACGCCGGTCCGCGGCTAGTTTTGTTAACATCTTACGGATACGGCGATTCTTATTTCTTCGTTGCGTTGCTCGTGAGGGTAGCTCTTCGAACTTCTTGAATCTCTGTGGGCGCGGCGCCGACAAGCTCGCCCTCGCTGTAGCGACTACGGACTTCATTTTCTTATCTTCTTCGGAGTTTGCATTTCTTTTCTTCGTCGTCTGGATTGGTGGCTTGGGCCACCCACTTTCATCACTTGTCCGCCCGGCGGTTCTTCTCGGTCAACCGGGACCCGGTCACTTTTCTCGTACTCGTAGGCTCGTCGGTGCGAAATCCGAGTCGATCTCGATTATCGCTCCATCTTTCACCCTCTTTTCATCGAGTGCGAGGCTTACGCCATTCTTAAAGTTCGGGACCAACCGCCCGTTCGACATTTCCCCGCGAAAAGACAAGGAAAAGGTTCGGGGGTCGTACTAAGAACAAGAACATTAAGAAAATGTTTATTAAAGACATATATTTTTCTTTTTTTTATATTTTTAAATTTAACAGGAATTAAGTAGGATAAGATCAGGGAAGAGATTTTGATTTGGAAAAGAAAACAATGAAAACTTTATTATCATGATTTTATTTATTTTAGCACATTTTATTATTATTTTTTGGGTTCGGACCCAATCATGAGTAATTACTTCGCCCATGTTTCTTAGGGATGAAGAATTCATTCCTTCGAAACATCAGGTAGCGTAATACTTTTTCAAGTATCGTCCGTTGATCGAAGCATATGTCGTTCTCCCCGGCAATTCACTAGCCGGTAGGAACCTCCCGAGTATACCGCTTCGACCACAAACGGTCCTTCCCAAGTGGGTTCGAATTTTCCTCCTATCTTGCGGTGTGCGAGAATTGGTCTCTTGAGAACGAGAACTAAGTCACCAACTTTGAAGGTTCTTGGGCGGACCGATTTGTCATGGGCTTAAACCATCTTAGCTTGGTATAGTTCTAAATTCCACTGCGTCGCAAGTCTTTTCCCTTCCGGGCTTTCTAATTCTTCGAGTCGTAATTTGGCGTTCTCTTCGTTGTGATCTTATTTGCAACTCGCAATTCGAGTGAAGGAAGTCCGAACCTCTAAAGGTAACACTCGCCTCGGACCCATACACCGAGCGTAAGGTGTAGCTTCGAGTAGGAGTTCGAAGGTTGTCCGGTAGGCCCATAAGGCTTCTAACAACTTCTCGTGCCAATTTCTCTTATTATCGTCCAAGGTTTTCTTTAAGATTTGAACGAGAGTCTTATTAAAAGCCTCAGCGAGACCGTTTGCTCTTGGGTAGTAAATTATTGAGTATCGCCAGTCGATTCCGTGTCTCCTGACAAAATTATTGATTTGTGTGCTTCGAATGCCGACCCATTATCCGAGATGATCCTCGCGCGGCACTCCGAAACGGTAGACAACTTGGTTCTTGAAAACCGTAGCACGTGGTGTGCTTTCACTTCTCTAAGTGGAACCGCCTCGCCCACTCGGGAAAAGTAATCTGTAGCCGCAAGAATGAAGCGATGTCCTTTCGAAGATGGTGGTTATATCGGACCCACTATATCCGTGCCCCAACATTCAAATGGCCACGACGCAATTGTCGGATGTAGCACATTTGGAGGTTGGTGTCGAACCACTCCGTGCACTTGGCATTGGTGGACGGCTCTTGGCGATTTTCATGCGATCGGTCATCATCGAGGGCCGGTAGTACCCTAGTCTTTTAATTTTCATTTTCATCTTCGGACCCGACTAGTGAGCGCCACGGAGTTCGAATGCACCTCCTTAACAATTTCACGGGCCTCGGACCCGCTTAGCACCTTAGCCACATTCGATCAAAAGACCTTCGTACAATGTGTTGTTTATTAATGCGTAAGACAGCAGTTCTTTTCTTGATCCGATGGAGCTAGCGACCTATCGTCCGGTAGCTTTCCTGTTTGCGAGTAGTTTATCAATGGCCGTCGCCGATCTTCCGTGTTTTCCGTCATCGCTCGCAATCGATTCTTTTTCTTTTCTCGATTTGTGTATTGTGTCTATGTCGAGCTGTGATAGGACTCGACGTCCGTGAACCGACACTTCTGCCGATTCATCTTGCAAATAGGCAAATTCTTTTGCGAGACGGGCTAAAGCATCTCGCTAAAGCATTTTCTTTTACGGGAATTTTGTAGATTGTCACATTTGGAATCGTTCCAACAATTTCGTATGGCATACTTGGAAGTATTGCTCGAGTCTTGGCTTTAAAATTCTGTACTCGTCCGGCGATCCGTTGAATGATTAACTGCGAATCCCCGTAGATGTTGATGTATGTTATCCCTATTTGAATAGTTAATTCCAGTCCCGTTATGAGGGCTTCGTATTCTGCTTCATTGTTTGTACATGGTTCTGTCAAATGGTAGGAGTATCTTAACATCCCCCGCTCCGGTGTTATAAAGATTAGCCCGATTCTCGCCTTACCGGGCACTATCACTTGCGATTCTTCATCTTTGTGTGCTGAAGATGCTCCGTCGAAATATAATTCCCAACATCGATCATCAGGGTCTTCTAGATTCATTATTTGTTCATCTGGCAAATCGTCATTGAGGGGAGATTCTGCCGGCAAAGGGTGTGCTGCGAGAAAGTCTGCTAAGACTTGTCCCTTTACGGCACGAAGAGGCACGAAAGTTATGTCGAATTGCAATAATATCATTGACCATCTGGAAAGTCTGCCGGAAAGTGTCGGACGAGTCATTAAGTATTTCAATGGATTAAATTTTGAGATCAGGTTGACCTTATGAGAAAGCTTGTAGTGCCTGAGCTTTTAAGCGGCGAAGATCAGGGCCAAACAATGCTTTTCAATTGCGGGATACCTTATTTCCGTCGGAAGTAAACGACGGCTTAAATAATAAAGAGCATTCTCTTTACCCTCATCATCGACCCAGGCTAACAGCCGCTCCGAGAGAGTCGTCTAAAGCCGCGGTGTAAAGTATCGCCGGTCTACCCGAGACCGGGGTTGCTAAGACGGGAGGTGTCATTAAATATTGTTTATTGTCCTCGAAGGCCTTCTGGCATTTCTCTTCCCAAATAAATTTGGTGTCCTTTTTAACTAGTGCTGAGAAAGGCTGACACCTACCTGACAAGTTTGAGATAAAGCGTCGAAGATATGCCAGCTTCCCTTGAACGGATCGTAGTTATTTTAAGGTTTTGGGAGGCGGCATTTCTAAGATAGCTTTAATATTTTCCGGGTCGATTTCAATTCCACGATGTCGGACAACGAATCCTAAGAATTTCCCGGAGGTGACGCCGAATGCACATTTTAAGGGATTCATCTTAAGGTTAAATTGTCTTAATCGTTCGAAAATAATTCTTAAATCATACAGGTGGTTTTCCTTTACTTTGCTTTTGATGACCACATCGTCCACGTAGCATTCGACTTGATTGTGGATGAGATCATCAAAAATTCTTGTCATTGCCCTCTGGTAGGTTGCTCCTTCGTTCTTCAGTCCGAATGGCATCATTGTGTAGCAATATACTCCGATCGGCATTCTGAATGCTGTAAGCTTTTCATCTTCTGGAGCCATTTTTATCTGGTTGTATCCTGAAGATCCATCCATGAATGAAAATATTTCATGTGTCGAAGCAATGTCGATCATTAATTCCGGGATCGGTAGAGGGAATTCATCCTTTGGACATGCCTTGTTTAAATCTCTCGAAGTCCACACAAATTCGATCCGACCATTCTTTTTCCGACTGGCACCACATTGGCTAACCAAGTCGGGTATTGTTCTTCACGGACAAATCCGGCGTTTATTAGCTTTTTAACTTCGGTATGACTTGTTGTTCGATTTCAGACGCATTCTTCCGGGACCTTGTCCGACCTGGGACGAAGTAGGATCCACTCCTAGCTTATGGACTGCAACCTTTGGAGCTAATCCTGGCATCTCGTCATAGTTCCAAGCAAAACAGTCTTTAAATTCCATTAATAACTTGATTATTTCTTCGGAGTCTTCTTTATTGAGTAAGGAGCTAACAAAGGTAGGTCTAGGTTCTTCGCTAGTACCTAAGTTAACTTCCGTTAAGTCATCTATTATAGATTTAATTTCTTCTTCAAATTCTGGTGGAGCATCTCCAATTTGTAAATCTTCGAGTTCGTCTGTAGTTTCCATGCAGTTTTCATTGGACTCGCAAGTGACAACCAAGCAAAATTCAGTATTGTCAACTGATCCTACTGTGCCGAATCCGAGACCATGCTTTGAGTTGGGTGGACGACCAGAATTATTCCATAATTTTTCAAAACGTTGTGATTGACCTTTTGTCCATTGTCGAGGTAAGAAACCACGTTGAATTAAATTTTGGACACAGGAAGAGTACCACTCAAAAGGCAATTCCATTAATTCTGATGAAGTGACATCTTCGAATTGTACATTATTTTCAGTTTTGGAGGAAGAAGCTCCACGGTAGAATTTGATTGGCTTTGCACCGTCGCTACGTACCTCTTTGACCACTATACCCTCGATCTTATTAGAATGGATCGGGGTTAGGGTCATAGTATGTACGTAGTGGTTAATCTTCTCGTACATTGATTTGTATTCTTCATTCTTTTCATCTTCGAGAGAGATCTTGAATTGCGGCTTCTTCTGACTTATTGTTCGTCGCTTCTTGCTTCGATTTCTTTTTCTTCTTCGAACTATCTTCCCAATCAACATTGATGGCTGGTTTCCTTTGTCCAACTGTCCTAACGTCTCTACCACGGCCTCGTCCCCGGCTTCGACCTCGAATGCGAGTTGTGGAGAAACCTTCACCATCTCGCCGGAAGGGAGTGGTGAGTGACTGTTGGACTAGAACTTCAGGCTCTTCGTTGTCTCGAACTTTCTTTGCTTCATCTGTTACAGTATCTCTGGAGAAGATTGTTTTCTTCGGTGGTGCATAATAAGTTGCGTCTTCATGGATCCCAATCTCATGTACGGAGAATGGTTGTAAGTCACCTTTGATGCACTGTTCCCCTCCATCGTAGTATTTGATGCACCTGGTGTAGAGATGATGGTACCATCCTGTTTTCATGTATCCATGGTCGGCCCAGTAGAGCGTTGAACGACGTTTCCGAATCAATTATGTGAAATTTTGCGGTTGTCTTTGCTAAGTCACCGGTCTTCATTAGTAGCGTTATTGATCCGAGGGCTCTTTCTCCTTTCTGGTTGAATCCTCTTAATAACATTTTGTCGGCCTCGAGCTCACGACCATCAATTTCCAAGTATGCTAGTGTTCGAAGACTCATTATATTGATTGATGCTCCTGGATCCACCAATACTCCGGAGAGTGTAAATTTTCCGATTAGTAATCGAAATGTACAACGGTCGGTTGTGATCTCGTCGTCCCAAGTAGTAGGTCATTGTCCGTGAAGGTAACACCTCGCTGTTCCTTTAACGAGCGAACCTCATCTAAGGAATCTCCGGCCATTTAAGCTAAGCGAAATTTACGGATCAAGTAAGGCCTTGATCGGAGCTTCTCTCATCTCCTTTGATAAGATGAGGGCGTCGTAGATGCTCGGTTGGCGGTAGTTTCCTAAGATGGGCTAGTACGTTGTAGTCCACTTTATTTTCATTCGTCCCGGCTTCTTCCCGAATGGGTATTTCTTCTACGGGGTTGGTTCTTCTTGAACAACCACCTGCTTTCCTTTGTCCTTTGGACCCGTTCTCGGAGGTAGAACTCTTCCACTTCTTAAGTTGACTTCTGTAATTTCTTCTGAATCTAGTGTTGAGCTTGTCGGTGTCTCCTCCTGAATCGGAATGACAGGCTCTTCCGGGTTAACTTCAGAATCTGAAGGCTCTAACTCTATTGTGACTGGAGCTCCTCGAAACTCGCAGACAGATTCATTGCTTGTTGAACTCTCGTAGCCTCCTTGATGGATGTCTTCTTCGTTATTTTGCTCATCGAGATCGTGTATGATTTGAGAATTGTTGTTGGTATCAAAATCGATGTCTAGATTGTCGCTAGTTACGTAATCGTTAGAAACAGTCAAAACGTAGCCAACGCCATCACCCTTATCATTATATGATCCCACCGAAGTGAGCAGATAATCATACAAAATCGAGAGGTTCGAGGGATTTCTCCCCCGAATCGAAACAACTATCTTAGGATAAGCGGCCCCTAGTCCCAGCCTTAGGAGTCTCGGTCCTCTCTTCTTCGTCGATTTTCTTCTTCTCTTCGATCGTCTCCTGTTGAGGTGGTTCTTCTATCGCAAGTGATAGTACCGACTTAACAGGTCTCGAACTCTGAATTGAAGCTCGCACCGAGGCGGTTTGGATGCTGTCTAAAATCTTTTTTGAAGACCTCGTCCAAGCGATAGTCCATCCATCGTCAATCGTATAGGGATCTATCGGAATGATGGGATCAGTTGAGACAACATTGACGGAACCTCCTTTCTGGGGTTCCTTCATGTACTCCTTCGGGATCATTATATTCCCTTTCCGAAGGTTGTCATTGAGCCAACTTTTGAAGGTAATTCAATCTTCTATCTTGTGCCCAAGCATCCGGTGGTAGGGGCAAAAGTTGGGATCACCTTTCTTGTTGACTTCCTCCGGTCTTTTAGGCTCGCAGCAGTTCGGAAATCCGGAGTCTTCATCGTACTATGGAACATTTTCGGCATCGCTTCATTCTTGAACGGATATTCTCCGCTCGAAGCTCCCTTAATGTACGTTGCGGACGAGGCGGTTGTTCATACCTGTGGAGATGACCGATAACCGGGTCGGGGTTGCCGGTAATCTCGTTGTGGTTCTTCGCGGCCGTTACAGTGGTATTTCCGATCGGCTGCTTGCCCTTGTCGACCGCCGCAACGATCCCGGATTTTTTCGAAAGTCTTCGCGGGCTTTTGCTTGTCCGTCTTGTCGGCGAAACTTAATTGCTTCGCCTCTTCTTGCAAGCTTCCGGCCTTGCTTAACAACTTCTTGAAAGTCTTAATAGTGAATCCTTTGAGGAGAAGTGCTATCGGGCCGTGAATGCTTTTAAGTAAGATGCCGATTGCATGTTGTTCTTGTAGTTGTGGTTCACACTTCATGCTTAAGTTCCTCCATCGAAGTATGTAATCCACCAAAGTTTCGTTCGGCCTTTTTTTCTCTACCACTAAATCACCTATAGTGATGTGGTGCTGAGCTCCGACGAATCGCTTGATGAAGAGGTTCTCTAGTTCTGAGAACGTCTTCTCCGAACCATTTGGTAATTCTGCATACCGGTCGAAGGCGATTCCTGACAGGCTGCTGACGAACTATCGGAAGAGTAATGCATCTCTCCCGCCGGCATTGCAACAACTGGCATGAAAGTGTGCAACATGCTGTCGGGGGTTCCCGGTTCCATCAAATGTCTTGAACAGAGGTGGTACGAAGCCTTTTGGGTATTGGACAGCGTCGAATTCTTCCGGGTAAGGTCTACCCATCCGAACGGATGTCCCGCTCTTTGATTGTGCTAAGGCTTCTCGCATCTGCTGTTCCACCAAGTTCTTGATATCCTTTTCGGGGATCATACTTTGTGTTGTATCCTTTTCGGTCGATCATCCCCGTTGAAGGATGTAATCTCCTTTCCTCCGTCTACGATGTGAATGATCTCCGGGGGTGTCTCTCTTTGTGGTTGCATTTGACTGCGGAGAGTGGCCGCAGCTACGGCCATCTCTTCCATCCTTTTCGCCATTTGAGCGATCGTGTCGTCTTTCTCCCGAAGCTGCCTTCTCATCGGTTACGGCTCTTCTCTTCTGCAGGTCGCGGGAGCACCTTGCGAAGCTGATGAAGCTCGTGTTTCGACCATGTTGATTTCTGCATATTCGTCGTCCATGAATTCCGATGAATCAATCTCGTCTCCGAAATTTTCTTCTCTTTCTTTTGCTAATCGTCGGATATCGGTTCTCAACTTTTCCATGGCATCTTCTAGCGGGGCTTTCTGTGTGTCCTCGTGGTTGTCATGCGATAGGCTGCCGGGTCCCCTTTTCACGAGTCCCCTTTATCGCGAGTAGCACTTTCTTCGGATTCGAGTCTCCGGCGAGACTTTCTTTCTTGGGTTGTTGTTTCGATCTCAGTCGCCCAGTAGTGGGACGCCATACCATCTTTCTAGCAGCGGAAGGTCTAGGACCGGATGGTGCCGTCGACCAAATGCTTTGGAAGGTGGTATCCTCCCTAATCTGTAATCCTGAGACGACGACAGGCGTATTAGCCTTCATTCTTTTACTTAGCTTTTCTGTCATGACGACGGGTTCTACTCGGGGCCCAAGACGGGATTTGATTGGCACCCGCCCTATCCTTCGTAGAATCTCCGATACGGGGCACTTTTCCTTCTTTGCTAACTTTTCTACCAAAGTTTGCAGTCGAGCAAACGGCGTAGTTCTAATCCTTTTCTTGCGGCTATCGTTGTAATATGCGGGGCTGAGGTAATGCGGCAGCAATCTTGCGAACATTTTCCTCGTCCTCTACGGCGGAGAGGGGATGGAACCTGCTTCCTCCCAAAAGTGGTATGTATTCGAGCGGTGGTGTATATTCGGCGGTGGTGTATATTCGGGCGAGTTACGGGATTTCCTCCGGGAAAGCAATTTCGGCGGCTACGGCTTCTCTAGCGATCCTTCTACTTCGTTTCTTCTTTGGGTCCTTGTCGGTGATGGAATTCTTGAGCTAGACCCGATTTCGAAAACGAAGGTCTTACGAGAAGATTCTGTACCCTCCACGGTAACGGGTTCACCATAATTCGGATTTCTTTCCCCTTTAATTTGGCGAAGTCGGGGTAGGTGCGAAACAGACTAGACCGAGTGGGGGTAGTAAGAACGGTTCTCTGCGGACAACGAGTACTCCTCTCGGTCGGGATCCTTTGCGGGGAGGAAACTCTGAATCGACCTAGAGTTGAACTCGAGCAACGGCTTCTCGGTTTCGGATACTTTGTTCGTCGGTGCAAAGAGGGAAACGTCGGTGATCTTGACATTCGTGTTTTCGAATCCTTGTCCAAATCGGATGATCCCATTGTCGGGCGACTCATCCTTATAGACGGCGAAGTCCGATCCCGTTGGTGAAGGAGAAAATCAGCTTTGGGGCCTCCATTTACGGAGGTAGATCCGATCGTTAGTCCCAAGTTATGCTTCTTTTCTTTAGGACGAAAAGAAAGGAATTGAAAGAGTCCGAACACATTCTTGTTCATGTATTTATAAGAAGGAATCATTTGTTAAAAGAATCATTTATTAGAGGGTTTGTTTATTTAGAACGGAATGTTCAGAGGTGTAGAGGAGGTAAGGGATCCGATTCGGAGTTGGAAAGGAAAAGAAAGTCTTATGCAAGACCTCTCGAGTCGAAGGATCACTCCTAAACTAACACCTATTGGGGGTCCACCCCACCTCAGAAATGAGGTAAAAGGATCTCGGAACCTCTCTGTTTAAGGGTGTCTAAACAGTGGCTCCTAAATCCGAGAGAATGTTGGCTATACTTGTCCAAGGTAGAAATGAACATGGTATTCCAACGGAAAGAAGGGTAGTTTGACCCATTAAGGACATGGATACACTACCGATTTTTGAAAGCAGAATTATCTGATTATAATGGAGAGAGGAATTGTCCCCAGCGGAGTCGCCAGAAATATGTTGGCATATTTTTTAGGTCGTTTGTTTTATTTTAAAAAAAGGGGGTCGCCTAACAGAAGTTGTCGGCGAATTTTAATTTAATTTAAATAAATAATTTTGAAAAGTAATATTTGACTTTGAAAATAATTTTAAATTTGAAGGTTTTAAGATATGAGATTAAACCGATCTCACATCCCAAATAGTTTATATAAACGAGGCACCACACCACAGACCGTGTATCTATCCCCAAGGATAGACACACCGCTCGACGGTGGGGCTCGATTAAATAAACTAGAAGATTTGTGACATCCGTTTGGTACGCGAACCAATTTTATAAGCCGACAAATTCCCCAGCTAATATGAAAGCATTAAACGGGGTTTATATTACTCAGGTTCTTTTAAAATTCCCTATAAGGGCAAGCCCCTATAGTTAATTACATCTTAAGTGATGGGGATCACCTAAGAAAACTCTCGATAATAATCAATAATTCTGCTCTCAAGGATTTCAAATTTTAAGTTTCCAAAGGATTGAATTTTGGAATTTCAATAGGGAATGGATCAAGTTTAGAACATTTTTTTTTTGTTTTGAGAATTCAAAGGAAGAAAGGTAGGAGAAATCACAGATTCGAAGTGAACTTTGGTAATTTCCCGACTATCCTATTGTTTGGCTTAGATTTAAGAAAGTCCTACTGTTTATTTAATATTTTAATCTTGCCAATTTTAATTAATTAGGAATTATATTTGTATGATAAAATCATACAAATAGCCTCGAAGATGTGAGGGTTTATGTCGTATCCGACGACTACCTCGCAGTCCTAATACCTAGGTTAGGGCTTAATTTGCGGTGCGAAATGCCTAACGAAGAGTTGAGGGTTTATGTTGCACTAGGCGAACTACCTCGAAGTCCTATGGCTTTGTTATTTAATTCTAGGAAGGTTTCTTTGAAGTAGACTCGGGTTTTAGCGATGACGATGGCCGTCTTGCCCACCTTGCTCCGAGCTCCTTGTTGTTACGAGTTTAGTTTTAGAAGTCATAAATCGGGGGATGAGAAAAGTGTTTTGGTTTAGAGAAAATCTTAATTTCCAAGTGTTTTCAATACTTTAATTAAAACAAATCTTAAAGTTGATTATAACGACACCGGTTAAGATCCCACGGTTCCATCCTTCCGGCATCATTATTTTTATCGGATTCACTTAGTCCAAATGAATTTCCTAAACTCAACTGAATGAGTTCCACACTTTCATTTAGACCGTGGGAAATTCCGTTAGCAACACGTAGGTCACATCATCTGAGGTATTCCCGATCATCCAACGGGACGTTTTAATTTAGTTGTAATTGTAGTTTTGTGTTACGTTTGTGATTAAATTTTGAGTTGTTTTATATTTTGAAATGTTGTGGTGGTGAATTTTATCTTGCAATGACTTTTAACTTAGTTTTGGTTTCAGTTTAGGGACTATCCTAAAGGTGTGGGTTTTCATGCGGCGAGTTGTTTATCATGCAAGAAAAGTAAGTGCGATGCGATTAAATAAATTGCAATAATGTAAATTGCGATAAAATAAAAGCGTACACGGAGGGTCTTCCCGTCATCCCAAGCTGCACTTAAAACACAATTAGAATATTTAAGCAAGTTCCTAGGTAAAGCTAAGGTAAGGGTTATGGTTTTCTACCAAGTTCCTAATCCTATAGCTAGTCATTTCCTATGACGTCTAAGTTCCTTGTGTTTTGGTTTGAGGACGATTTTCTTCATCAAAGAACAATTAAATTTAATTGTTCTTATAAGCATCCTATCATATTGAGAAAGTGTTTAAGAAGAATCTTAAACATCTTTTCAATATTGCTAGAATTGGTTTAAGTCCAAATGAATTTAATTATACAAATGAATTAATCGTCCAAGAATCTCGAGTTTTGTTATCTTGCTCGGTGAACTAGGAAATTTGAATATCCTATAGGTGAAGTAACATTTCATTTAATATTACGTTTAGGAGTTATGATAACTAAAGCTTTTGAGGGTAAATTGGTGTTGAAATGGTTTGTGATTTAGTTTAATTTCCATTAATGAGTTTAAATTTGGAATAGTGTTCAAGTTATTTTAGATTTATTTTGAATTCTTTATGTCTTTGGTGATGTTATATTTAATTCGACTTAATTTAATTTAATTTAATTTAATTGAGTTTTAATTTAATTTAATTCAATTTAATTGATTTAGTTTGATTTGATGTTACATTAAATTAATTTGATTTGATTTAATTTTAATTTAATTTGATTTAATTTAATTTAATTTAATTTAATTTAATTTAATTTATTTAATTTAATTTAATTTAATTTATTAATTTAATTTAATTTAATTTGTTTATTTAATTTAATTTAATTTAATCTTCAATTTATTTCAACTTTTAATTTTAATTTAATTTAATTTAATTTAATTTAATCCAATTTAATTTACTTAATTTAATTTAATTTTTAATTTAATTTTATTTTTAATTTTGATTGAAAATTTTGAAAGAGTTTAATAATTTAATTTTAGTTTAATGATTAAGTCTTTTAATATTTTGAATTTTGAGTTATCATTTTAATTAAGAATTGAATATTAATGAGATGATTAATTTAGGGATTTTTAAAGTAAAGAATAAATCTCTTCCTAATAATATCCCTATTTTACTAATTCCAATTTTATTATTCTTCCAAATTTAATCAATTATTTAATTAAGGTTTAATTATTTTAAAATTGTTTAATGGGTTTCTACCCTTTAATTATTTAAATTTCAATCATCCAAATCAGATTAGGATCAAATATTTTACTTATTAATTTTTTTTTTAAACCTAAAGTTTTAATTAAGGATTAAAATTTTAATTACCACTTTACCCTTTAAGCTTAATAATTTCATAACTCACTAAATTGAACTCAAATGAACTTGAAATTTTTATGTGACTTCACTCATATGTCGATAAAGACATGAGAGGAGAAAATGTGATTTTTACGTATTTAATTTATTTATATAATTATTTTTGGTATAAAATAGAGATTTCCGAGGAAAATTTAATAACATGACCACGGGAAAGTTTCTATCTTTAAGAAAATTAGGGGACATTCTTAATGACGAGAGAACCACTTGGACCAATTTTGGTGATTTTTTGAATTATATTATTTTTATTATAATTATTTTAAATTTTGGAGTGTTAATTAATTTAAAAATAAAATAAATGTTGAAAAATGAATTTTATATTTTTCAAAAATCTATCTAATATCAAGGAAATCAGAGAATTAAATTTTGCAATTTTCTGATTTTTCTATGATTTATTATAATTATTTTAGTGAAAATGCTAGAAAATACATTTTTTTTAATTTTAAAATTACCCTAGAGCTTTAAAATTTAATATCTCACTAAATAGACCTAAGAAAAATATGGAGTTTGTTCCTAAGTGATTAAAATTCAAAATGTGACATTTTGGTGAATTTTATTATATTTGTGATTTTTATTATTTTTAATTATTAAAATATTAAAATAATATTAAAAAATCAACTTTTTTAGAAAATTGAAATTTTAATTTTCTTAAATTCCCCTGATATCGGAGAGGCTCCAAAACCGATTTGGTGAATTTTTAAAAAGTATTTTGAAAGTTATGAATTTTTAAAGTTTAAAATGACTAAATGGCTTAATCAACCCGATTAGTAGGGCTAACCAAGTCCGATTGACCTCGAATTTTTATGGTGGGTTCCTCTGATCCTAAAGGTCAGTGGAGAATTGATTTCAAGTCAATTTGATTTATGGTTAGCTCTAATTAATTAGAGATCCATTTTGGGTGTTTATGCCGATTAGGGTTGTTTTAAATGAACTAACTCAAAACCTATTTTTCCTAGGGTCCTCCGGTCATAAGGAACATCACCAAATTTTCCTAGAATTTATTTCACAACATGCTTATTTATTGGAATTAAAATACTCAAAACGAGTAACATGAATTTGAAAAATCAATAACTCTTCATAGGGATGGCCTCGACTTTGGAAAATTCGGGGAATGTTCCCAAGTCGGAGGCTTCAAAAGCCCTATGGTGCAATGCCATGGTGAATTGTATACATGCATGGAGAATTAAAAATATACGAAAGAATAAATAAATTATTAAAAATAAAATACTTGATGAAATTAAATAATTTCTTTTCCACATTATTCTCCTCCGTTCACCGAGCGAGAGGGTATTTTTATTTTATTTTTATGATTTTTCTACACAAAGTTATGAATTTTTGAAGTTTAGAGAATTAAATAAATCGAGAAAAATCCCTAATTTTCTATTTATCCACGCGGCGCCGCGTCAACCTCGGCAGCCTCCGAGCCGCCGCGTGGCGCGCTCCCATTCAACGCCGCCATCCGACTCGGCGCTCCGGGGCCCGGCCGCTATCGTTCCGTCTCTCCGATCCAGACGCGATCCCGGCCGTCCATCCGCGCGTGTATCGAATGGACGGCATCCGTTCATCGTCCCCGAGCGTCCTCGCCCGAGAGCCGTCCACACTAAATCCCTAAGATCTCACTCGATACTCGATGGATTTTCATGTTCTTATGCTCTATGGATTCGTCTTGAGAAGACGAACACATCTATACGGTTTATGTGGGATGAAATTTACGCAATAAAAATGGAGAATGTTCGAAGCTCGGGAAGAAGAGTGAGGCCATACCTTTGCTCGGAGAAGTGTGGCTTCGATCCGAGAGTTGTTGCACCTTCGATTGGATCCCGACAAGCTCCAAATGAAGTCTCCCGGTGCAGTGAATTGTCCAGGTGTGATTTCGACCAAGCCCGATCACAAAGCTTGGAGGCCGGAGCAATTGGGTGGCCTCGGAGATGGGGCTTTTGCTCGGTGGACACCTTCCCTTGGTGCAGTGAAGGTGTAGAACCAATCGATTTGGGGATTGGCTCACCTGTGGAGAAGTGTCCTGGTTTTGGGCCTAGATTTCAACTACGAAATTGAGCTCGCGAGAGAAGAAATTGCGGGGGAATCTCGGTGGGGATCAAGTGCTCGTGTATGGGGAGGAGTACGGAACAATTTTGGCGAGTTTCCTTAAGGTTTGTTTTAGCACCTCTCATGGCCGAGAGGGGTGGTGTTTAAATAAGAGAGGGTGGAGGGCCTCCAGGTGAGAGTTAGGGCTTGGGATCGCGCTTGCTTGGCAAGAGAAGAACAGCTCCGATGGCCACGCGGGGATGGGGCGACTCGGCGGGTGAGAATTCCGAGTTAGGCTCACATGTGAGCTCTCGGCCATGGTGTTTTTCGGCGGCCTGGTGGGTGGCCGGCCGGGCATGGGTCACCCTCGAGGTCGAGGTGGGTCGGGGGTTGAATTTGGTGAAGTCGGTGGAGTTTGACATGTGTAAAAAGCTTGATTAAAATGGAATGGGGGAGAGTGTATTTTGAGCTCATTTTGCTCAACTCATGCAAATGGGTTTGGTTCACCCTCCCATGACACAGTGTGGGTCGAGAGAAAGTCATTTGGTTCGACTTGATTGGAGTGGTGAAGTCTCCATCCATGGTGAGGTGGCTATGCATGGTTTAGAGTGTGACATGAATATGGTTAAAAGGGCTTAATGAAGGATTAGGAAAGAATCCCCTCTTCTTGCCATTAATGGCTTGGTAAGGTGGAAAGTGGTCTCCATGGCTTCCATGTGGCTTGTACATGGCTCGATGGCTCACATTTGGCTTGGAAAAAGTTTGGTCGATTTCATGAAAATGGGTTTTAAGAATTTTGGATATTTTGGTGAAAATTTGGATGAAGCTTCATTTAGAATTATTTGATCATTGGTTTATGACTTAGGGATGATTTTAATTGAATGGATGATGTAGAGAAATATCATGTGGGCTTTGGGACCAATTTTGGGCCTTTTTGAAATGGTTTTAGATGGGCTTTTAAGATGGTTTAAGGAATGGGCCTTTTGAATTTTAAAATGGATTTTGGGATGAAATTTTGTAAAGAGGTTGGGCCAAATAATTGTTGGGTTTAGCTCATGGATGTATCATGAGTGACTTGAAGCAAATTGGGAGTGATTTGGGTTTGAATTGGTTGAATTTGGGTTCTTTTGGTGAATGGGCCAATATAGGTCCAAGTGGGCCAAGTTGGGCCAATGTTGGGCTAGGGTTGAAATTGATGTAAAATTATTGTTGAGAAATATTTATGGGAGTGTTTCAAGGAGGTTTTGACTTTGGTTGGGCTTTGATTTTGGGCTTTGGGCTCATTTGGGTTAGGTTTGGTTTTAGGTCAAAATTAGGCCTTTTAGCTTTGGGTTGAATTTGAGTGGGGTTTGGGTCTAAATTTTGGGCAAATCATGTTAGTGTTTTGCTTGTGGGAATGCTAAGGAAGAATTAGAAAAGATTTGGGGTTAATTGGAGTTGAATTGGGTGAGTTTGAGCTAAGTTTGGGTCATGGGTCCAAATTGGGCTTTAAGGCCAAAAGTGAAATTGGATCCAAATGTCAATCAAATTGGACTTGGATTTGGTCTGGATTGGTATTGGGAATGTTGAATTGAAGTTTAGAATTGAATTGGACTGGAATTTGGGTCAATTGGGTAGGTTTGGCTTGACATTGGGTTCACTTTGGGTTAAAATGGGTTAAATTGGGGGTTTTGACAAAATTGGGGTAAATTGAAAAAATTGGCCCATGGTGTAGTTGGAAAAAATGAAATTGGGAATATTTGGGATTTTCTGGAATTTTCTGGGAATTTTCTGAATTTTTGGATTTTTGGGTCAAGGGGGGTATTTTGGGTATTTGGAGGGTATTGGGAGGTATTTTTGGAATTTTTGGTATTTTTGGGTATGGATGATCAATTTAAGTGATGTGGAAATGTTTGGGATTGATTTTGAGGAATTTTGGGTACTTTAGGTGATTTTGAAAAATTTGGGTAATTTCAAGGGCTTTGGGTAGGTTAGGCGGGTGTAGGGTCCCAGGGGTCAAAAATTAAAAATTTGGAAAATTGAAGATTGGGTGAATATAAGTGGAATGAAATCATTTTGGTCGAGCCATGAAGCCACATCAAGCCACATGCACCATGAAGGGACTCGTTTGAGGCATCCGCATTGTTGTTCCTAACCTCTTGCGCGAGGGCTTAGGGGTTAAGGACCATCCATGTGAATCACCTACATGAATCGGGAGGTCAAGTTAGGTATAGGTGTGTGAAAGTGTAGTGTATATGTGTAGTGTGTGTGTAAGTCGGCCCCTTCACCGAGACCAGGGCCACGAGGGCGATCCTAAGGCCAAAGAGTCCTATAGGAACTCATCCTTTAAACTTCCGCATTCGATTTCGACCCTCCAGGTGATTAGGGGTCTACGAGTCGAGTTTGTGGAGTTTGCGGGGAGTTAAGAAGTGGTTTGAATTTCTAAAAGGTGGGTCCCAATTCTAGTCCTCTAAGATAGTCAAAGGAAAAGCCTAAGGCTAGATCCTAAGTACTAAAAAGAAGAAGAGAAGACCTCGTCAAAAATGAGGTCAACAATTGCCCATTTTGACCAAAGTTGACTTTTTGTATAGAGATTGACTTATACCCTCAATAATTGGTCATTTATTCAAAAATTGACTATTTTGACCAAAATTGATTTTTTGGTTAAAAGTTAACCTATTAGGCTAATGGGTTGGTCATTGGGTTAAGAATTGATCATTTTGACCAAGGTTAACTTTTTGGTCAAAAGTTGACCTATTGGGTCATTGGGTTGGTCCATGGGTCAAGGATTGACCATTTTAACCAAAGTTGACTTTTTGGTCAGAGATTAGCTTACTGGGTCAATAATTTGTCTGTGGATAAAAAATTGACCATTTTGACAAAAGTTGAGTTTTTCGTCAAAAGTTGACCTATTGGGTTACTGGGTGGTCATTAAGTCAAAAATTGATTATTTTAATCAAAGTTAACTTTTTGGTCAAAAGTTGACCTATTGGGTCAATGGGTTGGTCATTGGGTCAAGGATTGACCATTTTGAACAAGGTTGACTTTTTGGTCAGTGGTTGACTTATTGGGTCAATAATTGGTCATTATGTCAAAAATTGCTTAATTTGACCAAAATTGAATTTTTGGTTAAAACTTAACCCATTGGGTCAACGGGGTGGTCATTGGGTCAGAAATTGATCTTTTTGACCAAAGTTGACTTTTTGGTCAAAAGTTGACCTATTTGGTCAATGAGTTGGTAATTATGTCAAGAATTGACCATTTTGGCTAAAGATGAATATTTAGTCAAAAGTTGACAATTTGGGTTAATGGGTTGGTCATTGGGTCAAAAATTGACCATTTTGACCAAAGTTGACTTTTAGGTCAAAAGTTGTCCTATTATGTCAATGGCTGGTGATTATGTGAAAAATTGACTATTTTAACCAAAATTGACTTTTTGGCCAAAAGTTAACTTAATGGGTCCTTGGGTTTGTCGTCGGGTCTAGAATTGACCATTTTGTCCAAATTTATTTTTGTGGTCAGAGATTGACTTATTGGGTCAATAATTTGTCATCAATCCAAAAATTGACTATTTTGACCAAAATTGACTTTTTTGTCAAAAGTTGACCTATTAGGCCAATGGGTTGGTCATTGGGTCAAATATTGATCATTTTGACCAACATTGACCTTTAGGTCAAATGTTGACTTATTGGGTCAATGAGTTGGTCATTGGGTCAAGGATTGACCATTTTGACCAAAGTTGACTTTTTGGTCAGAGATTAGCTTACTGGGTCAATAATTTGTCTGTGGATAAAAAATTGACCATTTTGACAAAAGTTGAGTTTTTCGTCAAAAGTTGACCTATTGGGTTACTGGGTGGTCATTAAGTCAAAAATTGACTATTTTGACCCAAAATGACTTTTTGGTACGAGATTGAATTACTGGGTCAATAATTGGTCATTCAGGCAAAAATTGATAATTCTGACCAAAATTAAATTTTTTGCCAAAAGTTAACACATTGGGTCAACGGGGAAGTCATCGGGTCAGAAATTGACCATTTTGACCAAAGTTGACTTTTAGGTCTAAAGTTGACATATTTAGTCAATGAGTTGGTAATTGGGTCAAGAATTTGACCATTTTGACCAAAGATGACTTTTTTGTCAAAATTTGATCTATTGGGTTAATGGTTTGGTTATTGGGTAAAAAACTGACCCTTTTAACCAAAGTTAACTTTTTGGTCAAAAGTTGACATATTTGGTCAATGGGTGGTCATTAGGTCAAAATTGACAATTTTGACCAAAATTGACTTTTTGGTGAAAAGTTGACCTTTTTTTTCAATGGGTTTGTCATTGGGTCAAGGATTGACCATTTTGACCAATGTTGACTTTATGGTTATATATTGACTTATTGGGTCAATAATTGGTCATTTATTCAAAAATTGACTATTTTGACCAAAATTGACTTTTCGGTCAAAAGTTGACCTATTAGACCAATGTGTTAGTCATTGGGTCAAGTATTGATCATTTTGACTAAAGTTGACATTTTGGTAAAAAGTTGACCTATTGGGCCAATGGGTTGTTCATTGGGTTAAGGATTAACCATTTTGACCAAAGTTGTCTTTTTGGTCAAAAGTTGACCTATTTTGGTCAACGAGGCGGTCATTAGGTCAAAAATTGACAATTTTGAGCAAAATTGACTTTTCTGTTAAAATTTGACCTATTGGGTCAATGGGTTTGTCATTGGGTCCAGGATTGTATATTTTGACGAAAGTTGACTTTTTGGTCAGAGATTTACTTATTAGGTCAATAATCGGTCATCAGGTAAAAAATTAACTATCTTGACCAAAGTTTATTTTTTGGTCAAAAGTTGGCCTATTTGGTCAATGAGTTGGTCATTGGGTCAAGAATTGCCCATTTTCACCAAAGTTCACTTTTTGGTCAAAATTCGACCTTTTGGGTCAATGGGTTGGTCTTTGGGTGAAGGATTGACCATTTTTTATCAAAGTTGACTTTTTGGTTAGAAATTGACTTATTGGGTCAATAATTGGTCATTAGGTCAAAAATTGATTATTTTCACCAAAATTAAATTTTTGGGTAAAAGTTGACCCATTTAGTCAACGGGGAGGTTATTGGGTCAGAAATTGATCATTTAGACAAAAGTTGACTTTTTGGTCAAAAGTTGACCTATTTGGTCAATGAGTTGGTAATTGTGTCAAGAATTGACCATTTATACCGAAGATGACTTTTTTGTCAAAATTTTATCTATTGGGTCAATGGGTTGGTCAATGGGTTAGGGATTGACCATTATGATCATATTTAACTTTTTAGCTAGAGATTGACTTAATTGGTCAATTGGGTGGTCATTAGGTTAAAAATTAACTATTTTGACCAAAATTGACTTTTTCATCAAAAGTTGACTTATTGGATCCTTGGGTCAAGGATTGACCATTTTGACTAAAGTTGACATTTTAGTCAAAAGTTGACCTATTGGGTCAATGGTTGGTTATTGGGTAAAGGATTTGAGCATTTTGACCAAAATTGATATTTTGGTCAGAGATTGACTTATTGGGTCGATAATTGGTCATTATGTCAAAAATTAACTATTTTGACCAATATAAAATTTTCGGATAAAAGTTGACCCATTTGGTCAATGGGGTCGTCATTGGGTCAGAAATTAACCATATTGACCAAAGTTAACTTTTTGTTCAATAGTTGACCTATTGGGTCACTAGGGTGGTCATTTGGTTAAAAATTCACTATTTTGACCAAAATAGACTTTTCGGTCAAAAGTTGACCTATTGGGCCATTGGATTAGTCATTGGGTCAAGGATTGACCATTTTGACCAAAGTTGACATTTTGGTCAAAAGTAACCTATTGGGTCAATGGGTTGGTCAGTGGGTCAAGGATTGATCATTTTGACCAAAGTTGACTTTTTGGTCAAAAGTTGACTTATTGGGTCAATGGGTGGTGGTCATTAAGTCAAAAATTCACTGTTTTGACCAAAATTATCTTTTTAGTCAAAATTTTGACCTATTGGGTCAATGAGTTGGTCATTGGGCGAAGGATTGACTATTTTGACCAAAGTTGATTTTTTTGGCAAAAGTTGACCTATTGGGTCAATGGGTTGGTAATTACGTAAAAGATTGAAAATTTCGACCAAAATTGGCTTTTTGGTCAAAATACGTCTTTGGTCAATGGGTTGGTCATTGGGTCAAGGATTGACCATTTTGACGAAAGTTGATTTTTTGGTCAGAGATTAACTTATTGAGTAAATAATTGGTCATTAGGTAAAAAATTGACCTATTGGGTCAAACTTGACTTTTTAGTCAAAAGTTGACCTATTAGGTCAATGGGTTTGTCATTGGGTCATGGATTGACCATTTTAACCAAAGTTGACTTTTTTTGTCAGAGATTGGCTTACTGGATTAATAATTGGTCATTAGGTCAAAAAATGACTATTTTGACCAAAATTGACTTTTTGGTCAAAAATTTACCTATTCGGTCTATTGGGTTGTCATTAGGTCAAAAATTGTCTATTTTGACCAAATTAACTTTTTTGGTCAAACGTTGACGTATTGGGTCAGTGTGTTAGTCTTTGGGTCAAGGATTGACCATATTGACCAAAGTTTACTTTATGGTCAGAGATTGACTTATTTGGTTAATAATTGTACATTATGCCAGAAATCGATTATTTCGGTCGAAAGTTCACCTATTGGGTCTATGTGTTGGACATTGGGTTAAAGTTTGCCCATTTTTATCAAAGTTGACTTTTTGGTCAAAAGTTGATCTATTGGGTCAATGGGCTGGTCATTGTGTCAGAAATTGACCATTTTAACCAAACATGAATTTTTTGTCAAATGTTGACTTTGGGTCAATGGGGTGGTCATTAGGTCAAAAATTGACCATTTCGATCAAAGTTGACTTTTTGGTCAGAGATTGACTTATTGGGTCAACAATTGGTCATTCGGTCAAAAATTAATTATTATTACCAAAATTAAATTTTTAGTAAAAAGATGACCCATCGAGTTAATTGGGTTGTGATTAGGTTAGAAATTGAGCATTTTAACCCAAGTTGAATTTTTGTCAAAAGTTGACCTATTAGGTCAGCGGGTCAGAAATTAACCATTTTGCCCAAACTTAACTTTTTGGTCAAAAGTTGACATATTGGGTTAATGGGTTGGTCATTAGGTAAAAATTTGATAATTTTGACCAAAATTAACTTTTTGGTCAAAAGTTAACCTTATTGGGTCTTTGGGTTGGTCATTGGGTTAAGGATTGATCATTTCGGCCAAGATTGACTTTTTGTTAAAAAGTTGACCTATCGGGTCAATGGGTTGGTCATTGGGTGAAAGATTGACCATTTCGACCCAAGTTGACTTTTTGGTCAGAGATTGACTTATTGGGTCAATAATTGGTCATTCGGATAAAAATTGATTATTTTGACCAAAATTGAATTTTTCAGCATTGGGTCTATTGGGTGCTCATTGTGTCAGAAATTGTCCATTTCGACCAAAGTTGACTTTTTGCCAAATGTTGATCTATTGGATCAATGGGTTGGTCATTTGGTTAGAAATTGACCATTTTGACTAAACTTGACTTTTTTGTCAAAAGTTGACCTATTTGGTCAATGGGGAGGTGAAATGGGTCAAGGATTGATCATTTTGACCAAAGTTGACTTTTTGATAAGAGATTGACTTATTGGGTCAATAATTGGTCATTAGGACAAAAATTGACAATTTTAACTAAAATTGAATTTTTGGTAAAATATTGACCTATTGGTTCAATAGGTTGGTCATTGGGTGAATGATTGACCAATTTGACCAAAGTTGACTTTTTTGTCGAAAGTTAACATATTGGGTGACTTGGTAGGTCATTGGGTCAGAAATTGATCATTTTGACCAAAATTGACTTTTAGGTCAAAAGTTTATATATTGGGTCAATGGGTTTATCATTGGGTCAAATATTAACCATTTTGATCAAAGTTGAATTTTTGATTAGAGATTGACTCATTCAGTCAGTAATTGGTCATTAGGTCAAAAATTCTCTATTTTGACCAAAATTGAATTTTTGGTCAAAAGTTAACTCATGGGTCAACGGTCAGGTCATTGGGTCAGAAATTGACCATTTTTACCAAAGTTGACTTTTTGGTCAAAAGTTGACCTATTTGGTCAATGAGTTCATAATTGGCATAATAATTGACCATTTTGACTAACGATGACTTTTTCGGTCAAAAGTTTACCTATTGGGTCAAAGGGTTGGTCATTGGGTTAAAAATTGACCATTTTGACCAAAGTTGATATTTTGGTCAAAAGTTGACCTATTGGGTCAATGGGTGGTCATTAGGTCAAAAGTTGGCTATTTTGACCAAAGTTGACTTTTTTGTCAGAGATTGACTGATTGGGTCAATAATTGGTCATTAATTCAAAAATTCACTACTATGACCAAAATAGACTTTTTGGTCGAATGTTGACTGATTAGACCAATGGGTTGGTCGTTGGGTCAAGAATTAATCATTTTGACCAAAGTTGAATTTTGGTCAAAAGTTGACCTATTAGGTCAATAGGTTTGTCATTGGGTCGAGGATTGACCATTTTGACCAAAGTTGACTTTTTAGTCAATGATTGACTTATTGGGTCAATAATTGGTCATTTATTCAAAAATTAACTATTTTAACCAAAATTGACTTTTTGGTCAAAAGTTGACCTATTAGGCCAATGAGTTGGTCATTGGGTGAAGGATTGATCACTTTAACAAAAGTTGACTTTTTGGTTAAAAGTTGACCTATTGGGTCAATGGGTTGGTCATTGTGGGTGAAGGATTGACCATTTTGACCAAAGTTGACTTTTTTGTCAGAGGTTGGCTTACTAGGTCAATAATTAGTCATTAGGTCAAAAATTGACTACTTTGACAAAAAATAACTTTTTGGTCAAAAGTTGACCTATTGAATCCATGGGTGGTCATTAAGTAAAAAATTGACTGGTTAGACCAAAATTGACTTTTTGGTCAAAAGTTGACCTATTGGTCTATGCGTTTGTCATTCGGTCAAGGATTGACCATTTTGACCTAATTTAAATTTTTGCTCAAAAGTTGATCCATTGGGTCAACGGGGTGCTCATTGGGTCAGAAGTTGACCATTTGACCAAAGTTGACTTTATGGTCAAAAGTTGACCTATTTGGCTAATGAGTCGGTAATTGCGTCAAGAATTGACCATTTTGAACAAAGATGACTTTTTGGTCAAAAGTTGATCTATCAGGTCAATGGGTTGCTCATTGGGTCAAAAATTATTCATTTTAACCAAAGTTGACTTTTTGGTCAAAAGTTGACCTCTTGGGCCAAAGTTGACGTATTGGGTCCATAATTGGTCATTAGTCGAAAATTAGCTATTTTGACCAAAATTGACTTTTTCTTTGAAAAGTTAACATATTGGGTCAATGGGTTTGTCATTGGGTCTAGGATTGACCATTTTGATCAAAGTTGACTTTTTGGTCAAAAGTTGACCTATTGGGTCAATGGGTTGGTCATTGGGTCAAGGATTGACCATTTTGACCAAAGTTGACTTTTTGGTCAGTGGTTGACTTATTGGGTCAATAATTGGTCATTATGTCAAAAATTGCTTAATTTGACCAAAATTGAATTTTTGGTTAAAACTTAACCCATTGGGTAAATGGGGTGGTCATTGGGTCAAAAATTGATTTTTTTGACCGATGTTGACTTTTTGGTCAAAAGTTGACCTATTTGGTCAATGAGTTGGTAATTGTGTCAAGAATTGACCATTTTGGCTAAAGATGAATATTTAGTCAAAAGTTGACATTTTGGGTTAATGGGTTGGTCATTGGGTCAAAAATTAATCATTTTAACCAATGTTGACTTTTAGGTCAAAAGTTGACCTATCATGTCAATGGCTGGTGATTATGTGAAAAATTAACTATTTTGACCAAAATTGTTTTTTTTTGGCTAAAAGTTAACTTATTGGGTCCTTGGGTTTGTCGTCGGGTCTAGAATTGACCATTTTGTCCAAAATTAACTTTGTGGTCAGAGATTAACTTATTGGGTCAATAATTGGTCATCAATCCAAAAATTGACTATTTAGACCAAAATTGACTTTTTTTGTCAAAAGTTGACCTTTTTGGCCAATGGGTTGGTCATTGGGTCAAATATTGATCATTTTGACCAACGTTGACCTTTAGGTCAAATGTTGACTTATTGGGTCAATGGGTAGGTCATTGCGTCAAGGATTGACCATTTTGACCAAAGTTGACTTTTTGGTCAGAGATTAGCTTACTGGATCAATAATTTGTGTGTGGATAAAAAATTGACCATTTTGACCAAAGTTGAGTTTTTCGTCAAAAGTTGACCTATTGGGTTACTGGGTAGTCATCAAGTCAAAAATTGACTATTTTGACCCAAAAAGACTTTTTAGTACGAGATTGAATTACTAGGTCAATAATTGGTCATTCAGGCAAAAATTGACAATTCTGACCAAAATTGAATTTTTTGCCAAAAGTTAACACATTGGGTTAACGGGGAGGTCATCGGGTCAGAAATTGACCATTTTGACCAATGTTGACTTTTTGGTCAAAAGTTGACCTATTTAGTCAATAAGTTGGTAATTGGGATACGAATTTGACCATTTTGACCAAAGATGCCATTTTTTGTCAAAATTTGATCTATTGGGTCAATGGTTTGGTTATTGGGTAAAAAATTAATAATTTTGACCAAAGTTGACTTTTTGGTCAAAAGTTGACATATTTGGTCAATGGGTGGTCATTAGGTCAAAATTGACCTTTTTGACCAAAATTGACTTTTTGGTCAAAAGTTGACTTATTTGTCTATGGGTTTGTCATTGGATCAATGATTGACCATTTTGACCAAAGTTGACATTTTGGTCAAAGATTGACTTATTGGGTCAATAATTGGTCATTAATTCAAAAAATTGACTATTTTAACCAAAATTAACTTTTTGGTCAAAAGTTGACCTATTAGATCAATGTGTTAGTCATTGGGTCAAGTATTGATCATTTTGACTAAAGTTGACTTTTTGGTAAAAAGTTGACCTATTGGGCCAATGGGTTGCTCATTGGGTTAAGGATTGACCATTTTGACCAAAGATGTCTTTTTGGTCAAAAGTTGACCTATTTTGGTCAACGAGGAGGTCATTAGGTAAAAAATTGACAATTTTGAGCAAAATTGACTTTCTCGTTAAAATTTGACTGTTAGGTCGATGGGTTTGTCATTAGGTCCGGGATTGCATATTTTGACGAAAGTTGACTTTTTGGTCGAGAGATTGACTTATAAGGTTAATAATCAATCATCAGGTCAAAAATTAACTATTTTGACCAAAATTTATTTTTTGGTCAAAAGTTGGCTTATTTGGTCAATGAGTTGGTCATTGGGTCAAGGATTGCCCATTTTCACCAAAGTTCACTTTTTGGTCAAAAGTGGACCTTTTGGGTCAATGGGTTGATCTTTTGGTGAAGGATTGACCATTTTTTATCAAAGGTGACTTTTTGGTTAGAGATTGACTTATTGGGTCAATAATTGGTCATTAGGTCAAAAATTGATTATTTTCACCAAAATTAAATTTTTGGGTAAAATTTGACCCATTTAGTCAACGGGGAGTTAATTGGGTCAGAAATTGACCATTTAGACAGAAGTTGACTTTTTGGTCAAAAGTTGACCTATTTGGTCAATGAGTTGGTAATTGTGTCAAGAATTGACCATTTATATCGAAGATGACTTTTTTGTCAAAATTTGATCTATTGGGTCAATGGGTTGGTTAATGTGTTAGGGATTGACCATTTTGACCGTATTTGACTTTTTAGCCAGAGATTGACTTAATGGGTCAATTGGGTGGTCATTAGGTCAAAAATTGACTATTTTGACCAAAATTGACTTTTTCATCAAAAGTTGACCTATTGGGTCCTTGGGTCAAGGATTGACCATTTTGACTAAAGTTAACATTTTAGTGAAAAGTTGACCTATTGGGTCAATGGTTGGTTATTGGGCAAAGGATTGAGCATTTTGACCAAAATTGACTTTTTGGTCAGAGATTGACTTATTAGGTCAATAATTGGTCATTATGTCAAAAATTAACTATTTTGACCAATATAAAATTTTCGGATAAAAGTTGACCCATTTGGTCAATGGGGTCGTCATTGGGTCAGAAATTAACCATATTGACCAAAGTTAACTTTTTGTTGATGATCGACTTATCGGGTCATTTGGGGTGGTCATTTGGTTAAAAATTCACTATTTTAACCAAAATAGACTTTTCGGTCAAAAGTTGACTTATTGGGCCATTGGATTAGTCTTTGGGTCAAGGATTGACCATTTTGACAGAAGTTGACATTTTGATCAAAAGTAACCTATAGGGTCAATGGGTTTGTCAGTGGGTCAAGGATTGATCATTTTGACCAAAGTTGACTTTTTGGTCAAAAGTTGACCTATTGGGTCAATGGGTGGTGGTCATTAAGTCAAAAATTCACTGTTTTGACCCAAATTATCTTTTTAGTCAAAATTTTGACTTATTGGGTCAATGAGTTGGTCATTGGGCGAAGGATTGACTATTTTGACCAAAGTTAAATTTTTTTTGGCAAAAGTTGACCTATTGGGTCAATGGGTTGGTAATTACGTAAAAGATTGAAAATTTAGACCAAAATTGGCTTTTTGGTCAAAATACGTCTTTGGTCGATGGGTTGGTCATTGAGTCGAGGATTGGTCATTTTGGCGAAAGTTGATTTTTGGTCAGAGATTAACTTATTGAGTAAATAATTGGTCATTAGGTAAAAAATTGACCTATTGGGTCAAACTTGACTTTTTGGTCAAAAGTTGACCTCTTAGGTCAATGGGTTTGTCATTGGGTCATGGATTGACCATTTTAACCAAAGTTGACTTTTTTGTCAGAGATTGGCTTACTGGATTAATAATTGGTCATTAGGTCAAAAATTAGTTATTTTGACCAAAATTGACTTTTTGGTCAAAAGTTTACCTATTGGGTCAATTGGGTGGTCATTAGGTCAAAAATTGTCTATTTTGACCAAATTGACTTTTTTGGTCAAACGTTGACGTATTGGGTCAGTGTGTTGGTCTTTGGGTCGAGGATTGACCATATTGACCAAAGTTTACTTTATGGTCAGAGATTGACTTGTTTGGTTAATAATTGTACATTATGCCAAAAATTGAATATTTCGGTCAAAAGTTCACCTATTGGGTCTATGGGTTGGACATTGGGTTAAAGTTTGCCCATTTTGATCAAAGTTGACTTTTTGGTTAAAAGTTGATCTATTCGGTCAATCGGTACGGTCATTGTGTCAGAAATTGACCATTTTAACCAAACTTGATGTTTTTGTCAAATGTTGACTTTGGGTCAATGGGGTGGTCATTAGGTCAAAAATTGACCATTTCGATCAAAGTTGACTTTTTGGTCAGAGATTGACTTATTGGGTCAACAATTGGTCATTCGGTCAAAAATTAATTATTATTACCAAAATTAAATTTGTAGTAAAAAGATGACCCATCGAGTTAATTGGGTTGTGATTAGGTTAGAAATTGACCATTTTAACCCAAGTTGACTTTTGTCAAAGTTGACCTGATTAGGTCGATGGATCGAAATTAACCATTTTGCCTAAACTTAACTTTTTGGTCAAAAGTTGACATATTGGGTTAATGGGTTGGTCATTAGGTCAAAATTTAATAATTTTGACCAAAATTAACTTTTTGGACAAAAGTTAACCTTATTGGGTCTTTGGGTTGGTCATTGGGTTAAGGATTGATCATTTCGGCCAAAATTGACTTTTTGGTAAAAAGTTGACCTATCGGGTCAATGGGTTGGTCATTGGGTGAAAGATTGACCATTTCGACCAAAGTTGACTTTTTGGTCAGAGATTGACTTATTGGGTCAATAATTGGTCATTAGGACAAAAATTGATAATTTTGACTAAAATTGAATTTTCTCGGGTAATGGCGAAATATTTGACCAATTGACTTTGTGGTTGACTTATTGGTCAATGGTCATAATGGGTGAGATGATCTTTGACCAATTTGACTTTTCGATAGAGTTGACTTATTCATTCGTCTTAGCAAAGTTAAGCATATTGGGTGACTTGGTAGGTCATTGGGTCGAGAAATTGATCATTTTGACCAAAATTGACTTTTAGATCGAAAAGTTTATATATTAGGTCAATGGGTTTATCATTGGGTCGAATATTTACCATTTTGATCAAAGTTGAATTTTTGATTAGAGATCGACTCATTCGATCGATAATTGGTCATTAGGTCAAAAATTCTCTATTTTGACCAAAATTGAATTTTTGGTCAAAAGTTAACTCATGGGTCAACGGTCAGGTCATTGGGTCAGAAATTGACCATTTTTACCAAAGTTGACTTTTTGGTCAAAAGTTGACCTATTTGGTCAATGAGTTCATAATTGGCATAATAATTGACCATTTTGACTAACGATGACTTTTTCGATCGAAAGTTCACCTATTGGCTCAAAGGGTTAGTCATTGGGTTAAAAATTTACTATTTTGACCAAAGTTGATATTTTGGTCGAAAGTTGACTTATTGGGTCAATGGGTGGTCATTAGGTCGAAAGTTGGTTATTTTGACCAAACTTGACTTTTTTGTCAGAGATTGACTGATTGGGTCAATAATTGGTCATTAATTCAAAAATTCACTACTATGACCAAAATAGACTTTTTGGTCAAATGTTGACCTATTAGACCAATGGGTTGGTCGTTGGGTCAAGAATTAATCATTTTGACCAAAGTTGAATTTTGGTCAAAAGTTGACCTATTAGGTCAATAGGTTTGTCATTGGGTCGAGGATTGACCATTTTGACCAAAGTTGACTTTTTAGTCAATGATTGACTTATTAGGTCAATAATTGGTCATTTATTCAAAAATTAATTATTTTAACCAAAATTGACTTTTTGGTCAAAAGTTGACCTATTAGGCCAATGGGTTGGTCATTGGGTCAAGGATTGATCACTTTGACAAAAGTTGACTTTTTGGTTAAAAGTTGACCTATTGGGTCGATGGGTTGGTCATTGTGGGTGAAGGATTGACCACTTTGACCAAATGTCGACTTTTTGTCGAAGGTTGGCTTACTAGGTCAATAATTAGTAGTTAGGTCAAAAATTGACTACTTTGACAAAAATTAACTTTTTGGTCAAAAGTTGACCTATTGGGTCCATGGGTGGTCATTAAGTAAAAAATTGACTGGTTAGACCAAAATTGACTTTTTGGTCAAAAGTTGACCTATTGGTCTATGCGTTTGTCATTGGGTCAAAAATTGACCATTTTGACCAAATTTAAATTTTTGCTCAAAAGTTGATCCATTGGGTCAACGAGTTGCTCATTGGGTTAAAAATTGACCATTTTGACCAAAATTGACTTTTTGGTCAAAAGTTGACATATTTGGCTAATGAGTTGGTAATTGCGTAAAGAATTGACCATTTTGAACAAAGATGACTTTTTGGTCAAAAGTTGATCTATCAGGTTAATAGGTTGCTCATTGGGTCAAAAATTGTTCATTTTGACTAAGTTGACTTTTTGGTCAAAAGTTGACCTCTTGGGCCAAAGTTGACGTATTGGGTCTATAATTGGTCATTAGGTCAAAAATTGATTATTTTGACCAAAATTGAATTTTGCTTAAAAAGTTAACCTATTAGGTCAATGGGTTTGTCATTAGATCAGATTGACCATTTTGATCAAAGTTGACTTTTGGTCAAAGTTGACTATTGGGTCGATGGGTCGGTCATTGGGTCAAGGATTGACAATTTTGACAAAGTTGACTTTTTGATCCGTAGTTGACTTATTAGATCGATAATTGGTCATTATGTCAAAAATTGCTTAATTTGACCAAAATTGAATTTTTGGATAAAACTTAACCCATTGGGTCAACGGGGTGGTCATTGGGTCAGAAATTGATTTTTTTTACCAAAGTTGACTTTTTGGTCAAAAGTTGATCTATTTGGTCAATGAGTTGGTAAATGTGTCAAGAATTGACCATTTTGGCTAAAGATGAATATTTAGTCAAAAGTTGACATTTTGGGTTAATGGGTTGGTCATTGGGTCAAAAATTGACCATTTTAACCAAAGTTGACTTTTAGGTCAAAAGTTGACCTATTATGTCAATGGCTGGTGATTATGTGAAAAATTGACTATTTTGACCAAAATTGACTTTTTGGCCAAAAGTTAACTTATTGGGTCCTTGGGTTTGTCGTCGGGTTTAGAATTAACCATTTTGTCCAAAATTAACTTTGTGGTCACAGATTGACTTATTGGGTCAATAATTGGTCATTAATCCAAAAATTGACTATTTTGACCAAAATTGACTTTTTTTGTCAAAAGTTGACCTATTAGGCCAATGGGTTGGTCATTGGGTCAAATATTGATCATTTTGACCAACGTTGACCTTTAGGTCAAATGTTGACTTATTGGGTCAATCGGTTGGTCATTGGGTCAAGGATTGACCATTTTGACCAAAGTTGACTTTATGGTCATAGATTAACTTATTGGGTCAATAATTGGTCATTAATTCAATAATTGACTATTTTGACCAAAATTAACTTTTTGGTCAAAAGTTAACCTATTAGACCAATGTGTTAGTCATTGGGTCAATTATTGATCATTTTGACTAAAGTTGACTTTTTGGTAAAAAGTTGATCTATTGGGCCAATGGGTTGGTCATTGGGTTAAGGATTGACCATTTTGACCAAAGTTGTCTTTTTGGTCAAAAGTTAACCTATTTTGGTCAACGAGGCTGTCATTAGGTCAAAAATTGACAATTTGGAGCAAAATTGACTTTTCGGTTAAAATTTGACCTATTGGGTCAATGGGTTTGTCATTGGATCCAGGATTACATATTTTGACGAAAGTTTACTTTTTGGTCAGAGATTGACTTATTATGTCAATAATCAGTCATCAGGTCAAAAATTAACTATTTTGACCAAAATTGATTTTTTGGCAAAAGTTGGCCTATTTGGTCAATGAGTTTGCCATTGGGTCAAGGATTGCCCATTTCCACCAAAGTTCACTTTTTGGTCAAAAGTTGACCTTTGGGATCAATGGGTTGGTCTTTGGGTGAAGGATTGACCATTTTTATCAAAGTTGACTTTTTGGTTAGGGATTGACTTATTGGGTCCATGGGTGGTCATTAAGTAAAAAAATTGACTGTTTAGACCAAAATTGATTTTTTGGTCAAAAGTTGACATATTGGTCTATGCGTTTGTCATTGGGTCAAGGATTGACCATTTTGACCAAATTTAAACTTTTGCTCAAAAGTTGACCCATGGGGTCAACGGGGTGCTCATTGCGTCAGAAATTGACCATTTTGACCAAAGATGATTTTTTGGTCAAAAGTTGACCTATGTGGTCAATGAGTTGGTAATTGAGTCAAGAATTGACCATTTTGACCAAAGATGACTTTTTGGTCAAAAGTTGATCTATCGGGTCAATGGGTTGCTCATTGGGTCAAAAATTGTTCATTTTGACCAAAGTTGAATTTTTGGTCAAAAGTTGACCTATTGGGCCAAAGTTGACGTATTGGGTCTATAATTGATCATTAGGTCAAAAATTGACTATTTTGACCAAAAGTGAATTTTGCTGAAAAGTTAACCCATTGGGTCAATGGGGTGGTTAATACGTCAGAAATTGACCATTTTGACCAAAGTTAACTTTTTGGTGAAAAGTTGACCTATTGGGTCAATGGGTTGGTCATTAGGTCAAAATTGGCCAGTTCGACCAAAGTTGAATTTTTTGTCAAAAGTTGACTTGGGTCTATGGGTTGGTCATTGGGTCAAAAATTGACCATATGACCTCCCATTAACCCAATAGGTCAAAAGTTGACCTATTAGGTTAATGGGTTTGTATTTGGGTCAAGGATTGACCATTTTGACCAAAGTTGACTTTTTAGTCAGAGATTTTCTTTTTGGGTTAATTAAAAATTGACTATTTTGACCAAATTTGTCTTTTTGTTCAAAAGTTGACCTATAAGGCCAATGAGTTTGTCATTAGGTCAAGGATTAATCATTTTGACCGAAGTTAACTTTTTCTTGAAAAGTTGACTGTTAGAGTCGATGTGTTGGTCATTGGGTCAAGGATTATCAATTTTGACCAAAGTTGACTTTTTGGTCGGAGATTAGCTTTCTCGGAAATAATTGGTCATTTGGTCAAAATCGATTATTTTGACTAAAATTGACTTTTGGTCTAAAGTTGACTTTATTAGGTCGATGGGTTGGACATTAGGTCGAGGATTGACCATTTTGATGAAACTTAACTTTTCGGTCAAAAGTTGACTATCAGGTCAATTGGTTAAGGATTGATGATTTTGACGAAAGTTGACTTTTTGGCAAAGATTGACATATTGGATCGATAATTAGTCATTAGGTAAAAAATTGATTATTTTGACCAAAATAAATTTTTTGTCGAATGTTGACCTGATTGGGTCAACGGGGTGGTCATTGGGTCAGAAATTGACCATTTTAACCAAAGTTGTCTTTTTGGTCAAAATTTGACCTACTTGGTGAATTAGTTTGTAATTGGGTCAAGATTTGACCATTTTCACCGAAGATGACTTTTTGGTCAAAAGTCGATCTATTGAATTCGATGGGTTGTTCACGTAGGTCAATAATTGACCATTTTGACCAAAGTTGACTTTTAGGTCAGAATGTTGACCTATGGGTCAATGGGTAGAAATTAGGTCAAAAATTGACTACTTTGACCAAAATTGACTTTTTGGTCAAAAGTTGAGCAATTGGGTTAATGGGTGGTCATTAGGTCTAAAATTGACTATTTTGACCCAAATTGAATTTTTGGTTGACCTTTTAGGTCAATGGGTTTGTCATTTGTTCAAGGATTGAACATTTTGGCCAAAGTTAGCTTTTTGACTATTCTGGTCATTAGGTAAAAAATTAACTATTTTGACCAAAATTAAATTTTTGGTTAAAAATTGATCCACTAGGTCAACAGGGTGCTCATTGGGTCAGAAATTGATCATTTTGACCAAAGTTGGCTTTTTGGTCAAAAGTTGACCTGTTTTGTCAATGAGTTAGTAATTGCGTCAAAAATTGACAATTTTGACCGAAAATGTTTTTTTGGTCAAAAGTTGATCTATTGAATCAATGGGTTATTTATTAGGTCAAAATTGAACATTTTGACCAAAGTCGACTTTTTCATCAAAAATTGACTATTAGATTGATGGGTTTCTCATTGGGTCAAAAATCGACCATTTTGACCAAAGTTAACTTTTTGCTTCAAAAGTTGATCTAATGGATCAATGTGTAGTCATTAGGTCAAAAGTCGACTATTTTGACCAAAATTGACTTTTTGCTAAAAATTAACCTATCAGGTTAATGGGTTTGTTATTGGGTCAAGGATCGACCATTTTGATCTGAAGTCGACTTTTTGGTCCGTGATTGACTAATTGGATCAATAATTGGTCATTAGGTCAAAATGGGTTATTTTGACCAAAATTGAAATTTTGGCAAAAGTTAATCGATTGGGTCAATGAGGTGGTCATTGGGTCAGAAATTGACCATTTTGACGAAAGTTGACTTTTTGGTCAAAAGTTTACATATTTGGTCAATGAGTTGGTAATTGGACCACGAATTGACCATTTTGACCAAAGATGACTTTTTGGTCAAAGTTGATTTATTAGGTCAATGGGTTAGTCATTGCGTCAAAAATTATCCATTTTGACCAAATTTGACTTTTTGGTCAAAAGTTGACCTAATGGGTAAATGGGTGGTCATTAAGTCAAAAATTGACTGTTTTGACCAAGATTGGCTTTTTGGTCAAAAGTTGACCGAATAGGACTCTGGGTTTGTCATTTGGTCAAAGATTAACCATTTTGACCAAAGTTAACTCTTTGGTTAGAGATTGGCTTACTGAGTCAATAATTGGTTATTAGATTAAAAATTGACTATCTTGACCAAAATTGATTGTTTGGTCAAAAGTTGGCCTATTGTGTCAAAGGGAAGGTCATTGGGTCAGAAATTGACCATTTTGATAAAAGCTGACTTTTTAGTCAAAAGTTGACATATTTAGTTAATGTGTTGGTAATTGGGTCAATAATTAACCATTTTGACCGAATATGACATTTTGGACAAAAGTTTATCTATTGGGACAATGAGTTGGTCATTGGGTCAAAAATTAACTATTTTGACCAAAATTAAATTTTTGCTGAAAAGTTAACCTATTGGGTCAATGGGTTTGTCATTGGGTCTACGATTGACTATTTTGATCAAAGTTGACTTTTTTGTCAGAAGTTGACCTATTGGGTCAATGGGTTGGTCATTGGGTCAAGGATTGACCATTTTTACCAAAGTTGACTTTTTGGTCAGTGGTTGACTTATTGGGTCAATAATTGGTCATTATGTCAAAAATTGCTTAATTTGACCAAAATTGAATTTTTGGTTAAAACTTAACCCATTGGGTCAACGGGGTGGTCATTGGGTCAGAAATTGATTTTTTTGACCAAAGTTGACTTTTTGGTCAAAAGTTGATCTATTTGGTCGATGAGTTGGTAATTGTGTCGAATTGACCATTTTGGCTAAAGATAAATATTTAGTCAAAAGTTGACATTTTGGGTTAATGGGTTGGTCATTGGGTCAAAAATTGACCATTTTAACCAAAGTTGACTTTTAGGTCAAAAGTTGACCTATTATGTCAATGGCTGGTGATTATTTGAAAATTTGACTATTTTGACCAAAATTGACTTTTTGGCCAAAAGTTAACTTATTGGGTCCTTGGGTTTGTCGTCGGGTTTATAATTGACCATTTTGTCCAAAATTAACTTCGTGGTCAGAGATTGACTTATTGGGTCAATAATTGGTCATTAATCTAAAAATTGCCTATTTTGACCAAAATTGACTTTTTTGTCAAAAGTTGACCTATTAGGCCAATGGGTTGGTCATTGGGTCAAATATTGATCATTTTGACCAACGTTGACCTTTAGGTCAAATGTTGACTTATTGGGTCAATGGGTTGGTCTTTGGGTCAATGATTGACTATTTTGACCAAAGTTGACTTTTTGGTCATATATTAGCTTACTGGGTTAATAATTTGTCTGTGGATAAAAAATTGACCATTTTGACCAAAGTTGAGTTTTTTGTCAAAAGTTGACCTAATGGGTTACTGGGTAGTCATTAAGTCAAAAATTGACTATTTTGACCCAAAATAACTTTTTGGTACGAGATTGAATTACTGGGTCAATAATTGGTCATTCAGGCAAAAATTGACAATTCTGACCAAAATTGAATTATTTGCCAAAAGTTAACACATTGGGTCAACGGGGAGGTCATCTGGTCAAAAATTGACCATTTTGACCAAAGTTGACTTTTTGCTCAAAAGTTGACCTATTTAGTCAATGAGTTGGTAATTGGGTAAAGAATTTGACCATTTTGACCAAAGATGACTTTTTTTTTCAAAATTTTATCTATTGGGTCAATGGTTTGGTTATTGGGTAAAAAATTGACCATTTTGACTAAAGTTGACTTTTGGACAAAAGTTGACATATTTGGTCAATGGGTGGTCATTAGTTCAAAATTGACAATTTTGACCAAAATTGACTTTTTGGTGAAAAGTTGACCTATTTGTCAATGGGTTTGTCGTTGGGTCAATGATAGACCATTTTGACCAATGTTGACTTTATGGTCATAGATTGACTTATTGGGTCAATAATTGGTCATTAATTCGAAAATCGATTATTTTCGACCAAAATCGACTTTTGGTCAAAAGTCGACTCTATTGACCAATGTGTTAGTCATTGGGTTAAGTATTGATCATTTTGACTAAAGTTGACTTTTTGGTAAAAACTTGACCTATTGGGCCAATGGGTTGGTCATTGGGTTAAGGATTGACCATTTTGACCAAAGTTGTCTTTTTGGTCAAAAGTTGACCTATTTTGGTCAACGAGGCGGTCATTAGGTCAAAAATTGACAATTTTGAGCAAAATTGACTTTTCTGTTAAAATTTGACCTATTGGGTCAATGGGTTTGTCATTGGGTCCAGGATTGCATATTTTGATGAAAGTTGACTTTTTGGTCAGAGATTGACTTATTAGGTCAATAATCGGTCATCAGGTAAAAAATTAACTATTTTGACCAAAATTGATTTTTTTGTCCAAAGTTGGCCTATTTGGTCGATGAGTTGGTCATTGGGTCGAGGATCGCCCATTTTCACCAAAGTTCACTTTTTGGTCAAAAGTCGACCTTTTGGGTCAATGAGTTGGTCTTTGGGTGAAGGATCGACCATTTTTATCAAAGTTGACTTTTTGGTTAGAGATCGACTTATTGGGTCGATAATTGGTCAGTGGAGTCGAAAATTGATTATTTTCACCAAAATTAAATTTTTGGGTAAAAGTTGACCCATTTAGTCAACGGGGAGGTTATTGGGTCAGAAATTGACCATTTAGACAAAAGTTGACTTTTTGGTCAAAAGTTGACCTATTTGGTCAATGATTTGGTAATTGTGTCAAGAATTGATCATTTATACCGAAGATGACTTTTTTGTCAAAATTTGATCTATTAGGTCAATAGGTTGGTCAATGGGTTAGGGATTGACCATTTTGATCATATTTGACTTTTTAGCCAGAGATTGACTTAATGGGTCAATTGGGTGGTCATTAGGTCAAAAATTGACTATTTTGACCAAAATTTACTTTTTCATCAAAAGTTGAACTATTGGGTCCTTTGGTCGAGGATTGACCATTTTGACTAAAGTTGACACTTTAGTCGAAAGTCGATCTTATCGGGTCAATGGTCAGTTATCGGGTAAAGGATTTGAGCATTTTGACCAAAATTGATTTTTGGTCAGAGAATGACTTGTTGGGTCAATAATTGGTCATTATGTCAAAAATTAACTTTTTAGACCAATATAAAATTTTCGGATAAAAGTCGACCCATTTGGTCGATGGGGTCGTCATCGGGTCGAAATTAACCATATCGACCAAAGTTAACTTTTTGTTCAATTGTTGACTATTAGGTCGGCTGGGGTGGTCATTTGGTTAAAATTCACTATTTTGACCAAAATAGACTTTTCGGTCAAAAGTTGACCTATTGGGCCATTGGATTAGTCATTGGGTCAAGGATTGCCCATTTTGACCAAAGTTGACATTTTGGTCAAAAGTAACCTATTGGGTCAATGGGTTTGTCAGTGGGTCAAGGATTGATCATTTCTACCAAAGTTAACATTTTGGTCAAAAGTTGACCTATTGGGTCAATGGGTGGTAGTCATTAAGTCAAAAATTCACCGTTTTGACCAAAATTATCTTTTTAGTCAAAATTTTGACCTATTGGGTCAATGAGTTGGTCATTGGGCGAAGGATTGACTATTTTGACCAAAGTTGATTTTTTTGGCAAAAGTTGACTCTATTGGGTCAATGGGTTGGTAATTACGTAAAAGATTGAAAATTTCAACCAAAATTGGCTTTTTGTTCAAAATACGTCTTTGGTCAATGGGTTGGTCATTGGGTCAAGGATTGACCATTTTGGCGAAAGTTGATTTTTTGGTCAGAGATTAACTTATTGAGTAAATAATTGGTCATTAGGTAAAAAATTGACATATTGGGTCAAACTTGACTTTTTGGTCAAAAGTTGACCTATTGGGTCAATAGTTTGTCATTGGGTCATGGATTGACCATTTTAACCAAAGTTGACTTTTTTGTCAGAGATTGGCTTACTGAGTTAATAATTGGTCATTAGGTCAAAAATTGACTATTTTGACCAAAATTGACTTTTTGGTCAAAAGTTTACCTATTGGTCAATTGGGTGGTCATTAGGTCAAAAATTGTTTATTTTGACCAAATTGACTTTTTTGGTCAAACGATGACGTATTGGGTCAGTGTGTTGGTCTTTGGGTCAAGGATTGACCATATTGACCAAAGTTTACTTTATGGTCAGAGATTAACTTATTTGGTTAATAATTGTACGTTATGCCAAAAATTGACTATTTCGGTCAAAAGTTCACCTATTGGGTCTATGGGTTGGACATTGGGTTAAAGTTTGCCCATTTTGATCAAAGTTGACTTTTTGGTCAAATGTTGATCTATTGGGTCAATGGGCTGGTCATTGTGTCAGAAATTGACCATTTTAACCAAACTTGAATTTTTAATCAAATGTTGACGTTGGGTCAACGGCGTGGTCATTTGGTCAAAAATTGACCATTTCGATCAAAGTTGACTTTTTGGTCAGAGATTGACTTATTGGGTCAATAATTGGTCATTCGGACAAAAATTAATTATTATTACCAAAATTAAATTTTTAGTAAAAAGATGACCCATCGAGTTAATTGGTTGGTGATTAGGTTAGAAATTGACCATTTTAACCCAAGTTGACTTTTTGTCAAAAGTTGACCTATTAGGTCAGCGGGTCAGAAATTAACCATTTTGCCCAAACTTAACTTTTTGGTCAAAAGTTGACATATTGGGTTAATGGGTTGGTCATTAAGTCAAAATTTGATAATTTTGACCAAAATTAACTTTTTGGTCAAAAGTTGACCTTATTGGGTCTTTGGGTTGGTCATTGGGTTAAGGATTTATTATTTCGGCCAAAATTGACTTTTTGGTAAAAGGTTGACCTATTGGGTTAATGGGTTGGTCATTGGGTAAAAGATTGACCATTTCGACCAAAGTTAACTTTTTGGTCGAGATTGACTTATTGGGTCGATAATTGGTCATTCGGATAAAAATTGATTATTTTCGACCAAAATCGAATTTTTCTTCATTGGGTGCTATCAGGGTGCTCATCAGTGTCGTAAATTGTCCATTTTGACCAAAGTTGACTTTTTGCCAAATGTTGATCTATTGGATCAATGGGTTGGTCATTGGGTTAGAAATTGACCATTTTGACCAAACTTGACTTTTTTGTCAAAAGTTGACCTATTTGGTCAATGGGGTGGTGAAATGTGTCAAGGATTGATCATTTTGATAAGAGATTGACTTATTGGGTCAATAATTGGTCATTAGGACAAAAATTGATAATTTTGACCAAAATTGAATTTTTGGTCAAATATTGACCTATTGGTTCAATAGGTTGGTCATTGGGTCAATGATTGACCAATTTGACCAAAGTTGACTTTTTTGTCGAAAGTTAACATATTGGGTGACTTGGTAGGTCATTGAGTCAGAAATTGATCATTTTGACCAAAATTGACTTTTAGGTCAAAAGTTTATATATTGGGTCAATGGGTTTATCATTGGGTCAAATATTAACCATTTTGATCAAAGTTGACTTTTTGATTAGAGATTGACTAATTCAGTCAGTAATTGGTCATTAGGTCAAAAATTTCTTATTTTGACCAAAATTGAATTTTTGTTCAAAAGTTAACCCATGGGTCAACGGTCAGGTCATTGGGTCAGAAATTGACCATTTTTACCAAAGTTGACTTTTTGGTCAAAAGTTGACCTATTTGGTCAATGAGTTCATAATTGGCATAATAATTGACCATTTTGACTAACGATGACTTTTTCGGTCAAAAGTTTACCTATTGGTTCAAAGGGTTGGTCATTGGGTTAAAAATTGACCATTTTGACCAAAGTTGATATTTTGGTCAAAAGTTGACCTATTGGGTCAATGGGTTGTCATTAGGTCAAAAGTTGGCTATTTTGACCAAAGTTGACTTTTTTGTCAGAGATTGACTGATTGGGTCAATAATTGGTCATTAATTCAAAAATTCACTACTATGACCAAAATAGACTTTTTGGTCAAATGTTGACCATTAGACCAATGGGTTGGTCGTTGGGTCAAGAATTAATCATTTTGACCAAAATTGAATTTGGGTCAAAAGTTGACCTATTAGGTTAATAGTTTGTCATTAGGTCGAGGATTGACCATTTTGACCAAAGTTGACTTTTTAGTCAATGACTGACTTATTGGGTCAATAATTGGTCATTTATTCAAAAATTGACTATTTTAACCAAAATTGACTTTTTGGTCAAAAGTTGACCTATTAGGCCAATGGGTTGGTCATTGGGTCAAGGATTGATCACTTTGACAAAAGTTGACTTTTTGGTTAAAAGTTGACCTATTGGGTCAATGGGTTGGTCATTGTGGGTCAAGGATTGACCATTTTGACCAAAGTTGACTTTGTCGTCGAGGTCGGCTTATTAGGTCAATAATATGTCATTAGGTAAAAAATTTACTCGCTTTGACAAAAATTAACTTTTTGGTCAAAAGTCGATCTATTAGGTCCATGGGTGGTCATTAAGTAAAAAATTGGTCGATTAGACCAAAATTGACTTTTTGGTCAAAAGTCGACTTATTGGTCTACATGCGTTTATCATTAGGTCGAGGATCGACCATTTTGACTAAATTTAAATTTTTGCTCGAAAAGTTGATCCATTGGATCAACAGGGTGCTCATCGGGTTAGAAATCGAACCATTTTGACCAAAGTTGACTTTTTGGTCAAAAGTTGACCTATTTGGCTAATGAGTTGGTAATTGCGTCAAGAATTGACCATTTTGAACAAAGATGACTTTTTGGTCAAAAGTTGATCTATCAGGTCAATGGGTTGCTCATTGGGTCAAAAATTGTTCATTTTGACCAAAGTTGACCTCTTGGGCCAAAGTTGACGTATTGGGTCTATAATTGGTCATTAGGTCAAAAATTGACTATTTTGACCAAAATTGAATTTTTGCTGAAAAGTTAACCTATTGGGTCAATGGGTTTGTCATTGGTTCTAGGATTGACCATTTTGATCAAAGTTGACTTTTTGGTCAAAAGTTGACATATTGGGTCAATGGGTTGGTCATTGGGTCAAGGATTGACCATTTTGACCAAAGTTGACTTTTTGGTCAATGGTTGACTTATTGGGTCAATAATTGGTCATTATGTCAAAAATTGATTATTTTTAACAAAATTGAATTTTTGGTTAAAACTTAACCATTAGATCAATAGATGTGGTCATTGGGTCAGAAATTGATTTTTTTTACCAAAGTTGACTTTTTGGTCAAAAGTTGACCTATTTGGTGAATGAGTTGGTAATTTTGTCAAGAATTGACCATTTTAGCTAAAGATGAATATTTAGTCAAAAGTTGACATTTTGGGTTAATGGGTTGGTCATTGGGTCAAAAATTGACCATTTTTACCAAAGTTGTCTTTTAGGTCAAAACTTGACCTATTATGTCAATGGCTGGTGATTATGTGAAAAATTGACTATTTTGACCAAAATTGACTTTTCGGCTAAAAGTTAACTTATTGGGTCCTTGGATTTGTCGTCAAGTCTAGAATTGACCATTTTGTCCAAAATTAACTTTGTGGTCAGAGATTGACATATTGGGTCAATAATTGGTCATTAATCCAAAAATTGACTATTTTGACCAAAATTGACTTTTTTGTCACCTATTAGGCCAATGGGTTGGTCATTGGGTCAAATATTGATCATTTTGACCAACGTTGACCTTTAGGTCAAATGTTGACTTATTGGGTAAATGGGTTGGTCATTGGGTGAAGGATTGACCATTTTGACCAAAGTTAACTTTTGGTCGGAGATTACCTATCTTGAGTCGATAATTTGTCTGTGGATAAAAAATTGACCATTTTGACCAAAGTTGAGTTTTTCGTTAAAAGTTGACCTATTGGGTTACTGGGTGGTCATTAAGTCAAAAATTAACTATTTTAACCCAAAATGACTTTTTGGTACGAGATTGAATTATTAGGTCAATAATTGGTCATTCAGGCAAAAATTGACAATTCTGACCAAAGTTGAATTTTTGTCCAAAAGTTAACACATTGGGTCAACGGGCAGGTCATCCGGTCAGAAATTGACCATTTTGACCAATGTTGACTTTTTGTCAAAAGTTGACCTATTTAGTCAATGAGTTGGTAACTGGGTCAAGAATTTGACCATTTTCACCAAAGATGACTTTTTTTGTCAAAATTTGATCTATTGGGTCGATGGTTTGGTTATTGGGTAAAAATTGACAATTTTGACCAAAGTTGACCTTTTGGTCAAAAGTTGACATATTTGGTCAATGGGTGGTCATTAGGTCAAAATTGACAATTTTGACCAAAATTGACTTTTTAGTCAAAAGTTGACTTATTTGTCAATGGGTTTGTCATTGGGTCAAGGATTGACCATTTTAACCAATGTTGACTTTATGGTCATAGATTGACTTATTGGGTCAATAATTGGTCATTAATTCAAAAATTGACTATTTTGACCAAAATTGACTTTTTGGTCAAAAGTTGACCTATTAGACCAATGTGTTAGTCATTGGGTCAAGTATTGATCATTTTGACTAAAGTTGTCTTTTTGGTCGACGAGGCGATGATTAGGTCAAAATCGACAATTTTGAGCAAAATTGACTTTCTGTTAAAATTTGACTTATTAGGTCAATGGGTTTGTCATTGGGTCCGAGGATCGCATATTTTGACGAAAGTTGACTTTTTGGTCGGAGGTTGATTTATTGGATCAATAATCGGTCATCGAGTCAAAAATTAACTATTTTGACCAAAATTTATTTTTTGGTCAAAAGTTGGCCTATTTGGTCAATGAGTTGGTCATTGGGTCAAGGATTGCCCATTTTCACCAAAGTTTACTTTTTGGTCAAAAGTTGACCTTTTCGGTCAATGGGTAGATCTTTGTGTGAAGGATTGACCATTTTTTATCAAAGTTGACTTTTTGGTTAGAGATTGACTTATTGGGTCAATAATTGGTCATTAGGTCAAAACTTGATTATTTTCACCAAAATTAAATTTTTGGGTAAAAGTTGACCCATTTAGTCAACGGGGAGGTTATTGGGTCAGAAATTGACCATTTAGACAAAAGTTGACTTTTTGGTCAAAAGTTAACCTATTTGGTCAATCAGTTGGTAATTGTGTCAAGAATTGACCATTTATACCGAAGATGACTTTTTCGTCAAAATTTGATCTATTGGGTCAATGGGTTGGTCAATGGGTTAGGGATTGACCATTTTGACCATATTTGACTTTTTAGCCAGAGATTGACTTAATGGGTCAATTGTGTGGTCATTAGGTCAAAAATTGACTATTTTGACCAAAATTTACTTTTCATCAAAAGTTGACCTATTGGGTCCTTGGGTCAAGGATTGACCATTTTGACTAAAGTTGACATTTTAGTCAAAAGTTGACCTATTGGGTCAATGGTTGGTTATTGGGTAAAGGATTGAGCATTTTGACCAAAATTGACTTTTTGGTCAGAGATTGACTTATTGGGTCAATAATTGTTCATTATGTCAAAAATTAACTATTTTGACCAATATAAAATTTTCAGGTAAAAGTTGACCCATTTGGTCAATGGGGTCGTCATTGGGTCAGAAATTAACCATATTGACCAAAGTTAACTTTTTGTTCAATAGTTGACCTATTGGGTCACTAGGGTGGTCATTTGGTTAAAAATTCACTATTTTGACCAAAATATGACTTTTCGGTCGAAAGTTGACCTATTGAGCCATCGGATTAGTCTTTGGGTCAAGGATTGACCATTTTGACCAAAGTTGACATTTTGGTCAAAAGTAACCTATTGGGTCAATGGGTTTGTCAGTGGGTCAAGGATTGATCATTTTGACCAATGTTGACTTTTTGATCAAAAGTTGACCTATTGAATGGGTGGTGGTCATTAACTCAAAAATTCACTGTTTTGACCAAAATTATCTTTTTAGTCAAAATTTTGACCTATTGGGTCAATGAGTTGGTCATTGGGCGAAGGATTGACTATTTTGACCAAAGTTAAATTTTTTTTGGCAAAAGTTGACCTATTGGGTCAATGGGTTGGTAATTACGTAAAAGATTCAAAATTTCGACCAAAATTGGCTTTTTGGTCAAAATACGTCTTTGGTCAATGGGTTGGTCATTGGGTCAAGGATTGACCATTTTGGCGAAAGTTGATTTTTTGGTCAGAGATTAACTTATTTAGTAAATAATTAGTCATTAGGTAAAAAATTGACCTATTGGGTCAAACTTGACTTTTTGGTCAAAAGTTGACCTATTGGGTCAATGGGTTTGTCATTGGGTCATGGATTGACCATTTTAACCAAAGTTGACTTTTTTGTCAGAGATTTCCTTACTGGGTTAATAATTGGTCATTAGGTCAAAAATTGACTATTTTGACCAAAATTGACTTTTTGGTCAAAAGTTTACCTATTGGGTCAATTGGGTGGTCATTAGGTCAAAATTGTCTATTTTGACCAAATTGACTTTTTTGGTCAAACGTTGACGTATTGGGTCAGTGTGTTGGTCTTTGGGTCGAGGATTGACCATATTGACCAAAGTTTACTTTATGGTCAGAGATTGACTTGTTTGGTTAATAATTGTACATTATGCCAAAAATTGACTATTTCGGTCAAAAGTTCACCTAAAGGGTCTATGGGTTGGACATTGGGTTAAAGTTTGCTCATTTTGATCAAAGTTGACTTTTTGGTTAAAAGCTGATCTATTCGGTCAATGGGCTGGTCATTGTGTCAGAAATTGACCATTTTAACCAAACTTGAATTTTTTGTCAAATGTTGACTTTGGGTCAATGGGGTGGTCATTAGGTCAAAAATTGACCATTTCGATCAAAGTTGACTTTTTGGTCAAAAGTTTATATATTGGGTCAATGGGTTTATCATTGGGTCAACTATTAACCATTTTGATCAAAGTTGATTTTTTTATTAGAGATTGACATATTCAGTCAGTAATTGGTCATTAGGTCAAAAATTCTCTATTTTGACCAAAATTGAATTTTTGGTCAAAAGTTAACCCATGGGTCAACGGTCAGGTCATTGGGTCAGAAATTGACCATTTTTACCAAAGTTGACTTTTGGTCAAAAGTTGACCTATTTGGTCTATGAGTTCATAATTGGCATAATAATTGACCATTTTGACTAACGATGACTTTTTCGGTCAAAAGTTTACCTATTGGGTCAAAGGCTTGGTCATTGGATTAAAAATTGACAATTTTCACCAAAGTTGATATTTTGCTCAAAAGTTGACCTATTGGGTCAATGGGTGGTCATTAGGTCAAAAGTTGGCTATTTTGACCAAAGTTGACTTTTTTGTCAGAGATTGACTGATTGGGTCAATAATTGGTCATTAATTCAAAAATTCACTACTATGACCAAAATAGACTTTTTGGTCAAATGTTGACCTATTAGACCAATGGGTTGGTCATTGGGTCAAGAATTAATCATTTTGACCAAAGTTGAATTTTTGGTCAAAAGTTGACCTATTAGGTCAATAGGTTTGTCATTGGGTCGAGGATTGACCATTTTGACCAAAGTTGACTTTTTAGTCAATGATTGACTTATTGGGTCAATAATTGGTCATTTATTCAAAAATTGACTATTTTAACCAAAATTGACTTTTTGGTCAAAAGTTGACCTATTAGGCTAATGGATTGGTCATTGGGTCAAGAATTGATCACTTTGACACAAGTTGATTTTTTGGTTAAAAGTTGACTTATTGGGTCAATAGGTTAGTCATTGTGGGTCAAGGATTGACCATTTTGACAAAAGTTGACTTTTTATTCAGAGGTTGGCTTACTAGGTCAATAATTGGTCATTAGGTCAAAAAATTAACTACTTTGACAAAAATTAACTTTTTGGTCAAAAGTTGACCTATTGGGTCCATGGGTGGTCATTAAGTAAAAGATTGATTGTTTAGACCAAAATTGATTTTTTGGTCAAAAGTTGACATATTGGTCTATGCGTTTGTCATTGGGTCAAGGATTGACCATTTTGACCAAATTTAAACTTTTGCTCAAAAGTTGACCCATTGGGTCAACGGGGTGCTCATTGGGTCAGAAATTGATCATTTTAACCAAAGTTGTCTTTTTGGTCAAAATTTGACCTATTTGGTGAATTAGTTGGTAATTGGGTCAAGATTTGTCCATTTTCACCGAAGATGACTTTTTGGTCAAAAGTCGATCTATTGGGTCAATGGGTTGTTCTCTGGGTCAATAATTGACCATTTTGACCAAAGTTGACTTTTAGGTCAAATGTTAACCTAAGGGTCAATTGGTAGACATTAGGTCAAAAATTGACTACTTTGACCAAAATTGACTTTTTGGTCAAAAGTTGAGCAATTGGGTCAACGGGTGGTCATTAGGTCTAAAATTGACTATTTTGACCCAAATTGAATTTTTTGTTGACCTTTTAGGTCAACGGGTTTGTCATTTGTTCAAGGATTGACCATTTTGGCCAAAGTTAACTTTTTGACTATTCTGGTCATTAGGTAAAAAATTGACTATTTTGACCAAAATTAAATTTTTGGTTAAAAATTGATCCACAAAGTCAACGGGGTGCTCATTGGGTCAGAAATTGATCATTTTGACCAAAGTTGGTTTTTTGGTCAAAAGTTGACCTGTTTGGTCAATGAGTTGGTAATTGAGTCAAAAATTGACAATTTTGACCGAAAATGTTTTTTTGGTCAAAAGTTGATCTATTGGGTCAATGGGTTGTTTATTAGGTCAAAAATTGACCATTTTGACCAAAGTTGACTTTTTCATCAAAATTGACCTATTGAGTCAATGAGTTTCTCATTGGGTCAAAAATTGACCATTTTGACCAAAGTTAACTTTTTGCTCAAAAGTTGACCTACTGGGTCAATGTGTAGTCATTAGGTCAAAAGTTGACTATTTTGACCAAAATTGACTTTTTGGCTAAAAATTAACCTATTGGGTTAATGGGTTTGTTATTGGGTCAAGGATTGACCATTTTGACTAAAGTTGACTTTTTGGTCCGTGATTGACTAATTGGATCAATAATTGGTCATTAGGTCAAAAATGGGCTATTTTGACCAAAATTGAAATTTTGGCAAAAGTTAACCGATTGGGTCAATGGGGTGGTCATTGGGTGAGAAATTAACCATTTTGACGAAAGTTGACTTTTTGGTCAAAAGTTTACATATTTGGTCAATGAGTTGGTAATTGGACCATGAATTGACCATTTTGACCAAAGATGACTTTTTGGTCAAAGTTGTTTTATTAGGTCAATGGGTTAATCATTGCGTCAAAAATTATCCATTTTGACCAAATTTGACTTTTTGGTCAAAAGTTGACCTATTGGGTCAATGGGTGGTCATTAAGTCAAAAATTGATTGTTTTGACCAAAATTGGCTATTTGGTCAAAAGTTGACTTAATAGGACTCTGTGTTTATCATTTTGTCAAAGATTAACCATTTTGACCAAAGTTAACGCTTTGGTTAGAGATTGGCTTACTGTGTCAATAATTGGTTATTAGATTAATTATTGACTATCTTGACCAAATTTGATTTTTTGGTCAAAAGTTGGCCTATTGTGTCAACGGGATGGTCATTGGGTCAGAAATTGACCATTTTGACAAAAGCTGACTTTTTAGTCAAAAGTTGACATATTTAGTTAATGTGTTGGTAATTGGAGTCGATAATTAACCATTTTGACCGAATATGACATTTTGGACAAAAGTTTATCTATTGGGACAATGAGTTGGTCATTGGGTCAAAAATTGACTATTTTCACCAAAGTTCACTTTTTGGTCAAAAGTTGGCCTATTGGGTCAATTGGTCGTCATTAGGTTAAAAATCTACAATTCTGACAAAAATTGACTTTTTGGTCAAAAGTTGACCTATTAGGTCAATGGGTTTGTCATTGGGTCATGGATTGATCATTTTGACCAAAGTTGACTTTTTCGTCAGAGATTGACTTTTTGGGTCAATAATTGGTTATTATTTAAAAAATTGACTATTTTGACCATAATTGACTTTTTAATCAAAAGTTAATGTATTAGGACAATGGGTTGGTCTTTAGGTCAAGGATTGTTCATTTTGACCAAATTTGACTTTTTGGTCAAAAGTTGACCTATTGGGTCAATGGGTTGGTCATTGGGTCAAGAATGGACCATCTTGACCAAAGTTGACTTTTTTGTCACAGATTTGCTTACTGAGTTAATAATTGGTCATTAGGTAAAAAATTGACTATTTTGACCAAAATTTACTTTTTGGTCAAAAGTTGACCTATTTGTTAAATGGGTGGTCAATAAGTCAAAAATTGACTATTTAGACTAAAATTGATTTTTTGGTGAAAAGTTGGCCTATTGGGATAATGGGTTTGTATTGGGTCTAGGATTGACCATTTTGACCAAAGTTGACTTTTTCGTCTGAGATTGACTTATTGGGTCATTAATTGTCATTAGGTCAAAATTTGACTATTTTGATCAAAATTGAATTTTTGGTCAAAAGTTAACCCATTGGTTCAACGGGGTAGTCATTGGGTTAGAAATTGACCATTTTGACCAAAGATGACTTTTTGGTTAGATGTTGACATATTTTGACAAAAATTGAATTTTTGGTGAAAAGTTAACCCATTGGGTTAACGGAGTGGGCAGTGGGTCAGAAATTGACCGTTTTGACGAAAGTTGACTTTTTGGTCAAAAGTTGACATATCTGGTCAATGAGTTGGTAAATGGGTCAAGTATTCACCATTTTGACCGAAGATGACTTTTTGGTCAAAAGTTGATCTATTGGTTCAATTGGTTAGTCTTTAGGTAAAAACTTGACTATTTTGCCCAAAATTGACTATTTTGCCCAAAATTGACTTTTTGGTCAAGAGTTGACCAAATCCAATGGGTGCTCATTTGGTCAAAAATTGACTATTTTGACCAAAATTGATTATTTGGTCAAAAGTTGACCTATTGGGTCAATGGGTTTGTCATTGGGTCAAGGATTGATCATTTTGACCAAAGTTGACTTTTTGATCAGAAATTGACTTATTGGGTCAATACTTTGTCATTAGGTCAAAAAATGACAATTTTGACCAAAATTGAATTTTTGGTCAAAAGTTAACCCATTGGGTCAACGGGGTGGTCATTGGGTCAGAAATTGATCATTTTAACCAAAGATGACTTTTTGGTCAAATGTTGACCTATTTTGACCAAATTTGAATTTTTGGTCAAAAGATAACCCATTGTGTCAACGGTGTGGTCATTGGGTCAGAAATAGACCATTGTGAGGAAAGTTGAATTATTGGTATAAAAAAGATCTATTTTGTCAATGAGTTGGTCATTGGGTCAATAATTGACTATTGGGTCAAAGAGGATGACTTTTTTGTCAAAAGTTGATCTATTGGATCAATGGGTGCTCATTAGGTCAAAAATTGACTATTTTGACTAAAATTGACTTTTTAGTCAAAAGTTGACCTATTGGGTCAATGAGTTTATCATTGAGTCAAGGATTGACCATTTTGACCAAAGTTGACTTTTTGTATAGAGATTAACTTATTAGGTCAATAATTGGTTATTAGGTCAAAAATTGACTTTTTAAACCAAAATTGAATTTTTGGTTTAAAGTTAACCTAATAGATCAACGGGGTGGTCTTTGGGTCAAAAATTGACCATTTAGACCAAAGTTAAATTTTTGGTCAAAAGTTGACCTATTTGGTCAATGAGTTGGTAATTGGGTCATGAATTGACCATTTTGACCAAAGATGACTTTTTAGTCAAAAGTTGACCAATTGGGTCAATGGGTTGGTCATTGGGTAAAAAATTGACCATTTTGACCAAAGTTGACTATTTGGTTAAAAGTTGACCTATTGGGTTAATGGGTGGTCATTAGGTCAAAAATTGACTATTTTGACCAAAATTGACTTTTTGATCAAAAGTTGACCTATTAGATCAATGGGTTTGTCATTGGGTCAAGGATTAACCATTTTGACCAAAGTTAACTTTTTGGTCAAGATTAACTTATGGTGTCAACAATTGGTCATTAATTCAAAAATTGGCTATTTTGACAAAAATTGACTTTTTGGTCAAAAGTTGACCCATTAGGTCAATAGGTTAGTCATTGGGTCAAGGATTGATCATTTTGACCAAATTTAACTTTTTGGTCAAAGGTTGACCTATTGGGTCAATGACTTAGTCATTGGGTTAAGGATTGACCATTGTGACCAATGTTAACTTTTTTGTCAGAGATTGGGTTACTGGTCAATAATTGGTCATTAGGTCAAAATTTGACTATTTTAACCAAAATTGAATTTTTGGTCAAAAGTTGACCTATTGAGTTAATGGGTGGTCATTAAGTTAAAATTTGACTATTTAGACCACAATTAAGTTTTTGGTCAAAAGTTAACCCATTGGGTCAACGGTGAGGTCATTGGGTGAGAAATTGACCATTTTTACCAAAGTTGACTTTTTGGTCAAAAGTTGACCTATTGGTGAATGAGTTGGTAATTGGGTCAATAATTGACGATTTTAACCAAAGATGACATTTTTGGTCAAAAGTTGACCTAATGGGTAATGCTTGGTCATTCGGTCAAAAATTGACTTTTTTGACGAAAATTGCCTTTTTGGTCAAAAGTTTTATATTGGGTCAATGAGTTGGTCATTTGGTCAAGGATTGACCATTTTGACAAAAGTAGTCTTTTTGGTCAAAATTTGACTTATTTAGGTTAATAAGGCATTAGGTCAAAATTGATAATTTTCAGAAAAATTGACTTATTTAGTTGAAAGTTGACCTATTTGGTTAATGGGTTGGTCATTAGGTCAACAATGAATCATTTTGGCCAAAGATGACTTTTTAGTCAAAAGTTTACAAATTGGGTCAATGGGTTGGTCATTGGATCAAGGATTGACAATTTTCACCAAAGTTGACAATTAGGTTATTGTGTCAGAAAGTAGTCCTTTTGCTTAAATGAGGTGGTCATTAGGTCAAAAATTGACAATTTTGACCAAAATTGACTTTTTTGTCAATAGTTATCCATTTGGGTTACTGAGTTGGTCATTAGGTCATGGAATGACCATTTTGACTAAAGTTAACTTTTGGTCAAAAGTTGATCTATTGGGTCAATAATTGGAAACCATGTCAAAAATTTACTATTTTGACCTAAATTGACTTTTTGGTCAAAAGTTGATCTATTAGGTCAGTGGGTCAAGGATTTACCATTTTGACCAATATTAACTTTTTGGTCAAAAGTTGACCTATTGGGTCAATGAGTTTATCATTGGGTCAAGGATTGACCATTATGACCAAAGTTGCCCATTTGGTCTGAGATTGACTTACTAGGTCAACAATTGGTCCTTAAGTCAAAATTTGATTATTTTGACCTAAATTGACTTTTTGTTCAAAAGTTGACTTATTGGATCAATGCGTTGGTCATTTGGTTAAGAATTGGCCATTTTAACTAAAGTTGACTTTTTGGTCAAAAGTTGACTTATTGGGTCAATGGGTTTGTCATTGGGTCAGAATTTACCACTTTGACCAAAAGCCGACTTTTGGTCAAATGTTGACCTATTTGGTCGTTGGGCTTGTCATTTGGTCAAAAGTTGACCTATTGGGTCAATGGGTTGGTCATTAGATCTTGGATTGAGCATTTTGAACAATGTTGACTTTTTGGTTGAAAGTTGACCTATTAAGTCAATGTGTTGGTCATTGGGTCTGAAAATGACCATTTTGACCAAAGTTGGCTTTTTGGTCAAATATTGACCTATTGGTTCAATGGGTTTGTAATTGAGTAAAAAGTTAACCATTTTGACCAAAGTTAACTTTTTTGGCAAGAGATTGGCTTACTGGGTCAATAATTTGTCATTAGGTAAAAAACTGATTATTTTGAGCAAAATTAATTTTTTGTTCAAAAGTTGACCTATTTGGTCAATGGGTTAGTCATTGGGTCAAGAATTGACCATTATGACCAAAGTTGACTTTTTGGTCAAATGTTGACCTATTAGGTCAATGGGTTGGTCATTGGGAAAGGATAAACCATTTTGGCCAAAGTTGACTTTTTGGTCAATGGTTGACTTGTTGGGTTAATAACTCGTCATTAGGTTAAAAATTGACTATTTTGACCAAAATTGAGTTTTTGGTTAAAACTTAACCCATAGGGTCAACGGGGTTGTCATTGGGTCAGAAATTGATCATTTTGACCAAAGTTAACTTTTTGGTCAAAAGTTGACATATTGGTCAATGAGTTTGTAATTGGGTCAAGAATTGACTATTTTGACCAAAGAGGACTTTTAGTCAAAAGTTGTCTTATTTGGTCAATGGGATAGTCATTGGGTCAAAATTGATAGTTTTGACCAAAGTTGACTTTTTGATCAAAAGTTGACCTATTGGGTCGATGTGTGGTCATTAGTTCAAAAATTGACTATTTTAACCAAAATTGACTACTTTAACCAAAATTGACTTTTTGGTTAAAAGTTGACCTATTGGGTCAATGGGTTTGTCTTTCGATCAAAGATTGCCCATTTGACCAAAGTTGACTTTTTGTTTAGAAAATTGACTTATTGGGTCAATAATTGGTCATTCATTCAAAAATTGACTATTTTGACCAAAATTAAATTTTTTGTTAAAACTTAACCTATTAGGCTAATGGGATGGTCATTAGGTCAAGAATTGATCGTTTTGACTAACGTTAACTTTTTGGTTAAAAGTTGACCTATTGGTTCTCTGGGTTGGTCATTGGGTAAAGAATTGACCATTTTGACCAAAGTTGACTTTTTGGTCAGAGATTGACTTACTGAGTCAGTAGTTGGTCATTCAGTCAAAAATTGATTATTTTGACCAAAATTGTCTATTTGGCCAAAAGTTAACCCATTGGGTCAATGGGTTAGTCATTGGGTCTAGAATTGACCATTTTGATCAAAGTCATTTTTGGTCAAAAGTTGACATATTGGGTCAATGGGTTGGTCATTGGGTCAAGGATTGACCATTTTGACCAAAGTTGACTTTTTGGTCTGTGGTTGACTTATTGGGTGAATAATTGGTCATTATGTAAAAAATTGTCTAACTTGACTAAAATTAAATTTTTGGTTAAAACTTAACTCATTGGGTCAACGGGGTGGTTATTGGGTCAATGAATTGGTTATTGTGTCAAGAATTGAGCATTTTGACTAAAGATAACTTTTTAGTCAAAAATTAACATATTGGGTCAATGGGTTGGTCATTGGATCTAAAATTGACCATTTTGACCGAAGTTGACTTTTAGGTCAAAAGTTAATATATTAGGTCAATGGCTGGTCATTGTGTAAAAAATTGACTATTTTGACCAAAAATGACTTTTTGGCCGAAAGTTAACTATTAGAGTCCATGGGTTTGTCGTCGGATCGTAGAATTAACCATTTTGTCCAAAATTAACTTTGTGGTCGAAATTGACTTATTGGGTCAATAATTGGTCATTAATTTAAAAATTGACTATTTTGACTAAAATTGACTTTTTGTCGAAATTAACCTATTAGGCTGATGAGTTGGTCATTGGGTCAAATATTGATCATTTTGACCAACGTTGACCTTTTGGTCAGATGTTGACTTATTGGTTCAATGGGTTGGTCATTGGGTCAAGGATTGACCATTTTAACCATAGTTGACTTTTTGGTCAGAGATTAGCTTATTGGGTCAATAATTTGTCTATGCATCAAAAATTGATCATTTTGACCAAAGTTGACTTTTTGGTCAAAAGTTGACCTATTGGGTTATTGGTGGTCATTAAGTCAAAAATTGACTATTTTGACCAAAAATGACTTTTTGGTCAAAAGTTGACCTATTTGGTCAATGGGCTTGTCATTTGGTCAAGGATTGACTAATTTGACCAAAGTTAACTTTTTGGTCAGAGATTGAATTATTGGGTCTATAATTGGTCATTAGGGCAAAAATTGACAAGATTGACCAAAATTGTATTTTTTGATAAAAGTTATCACATTGGGTCAACGGGGAGGTCATCGGGTCAGAAATTGACCATTTTGACCAAAGTTAACTTTTTGGTCAAACGTTGACCTATTTAGTCAATGAGTTCGTAATTGAGTCAAGAATTTGACCTTTTTGACTAAAGATGACTTTTCTTGGTCAAAATTTGATATATTGGGTCAATGGTTTGGTCATTGGGTCAAAAATTGACCATTTTGACTTAGGTTGACTTTTTGGTCAAAAGTTGACATATTTGGTCAATGGGTGGTCATTATGTCAAATTTGACAATTTTGACCAAAATTGACTTTTGGTCGAAATGTTGACTCTATTGGTCGATGGGTTTGTCATTGGGTCGAGATTGACCATTTTGACGAAGTTGACTTTTTGGTCGTCGATTGACTTATTGGGTCGATAATTGGTCATTAATTCGAAAATTGATTATTTTGACCAAAATTGACTTTTGGTCGAAAGTTGACCTATTAGACCAATGTGTTAGTCATTGGGTCAAGGATTGACCATTTTGACCAAAGTTGTCTTTTTGGTCAAAAGTTGACCTATTTTGGTCAACGAGGCGGTCATTAGGTCAAAAATTGATAATTTTGAGCAAAATTAACTTTTTGGTTAAATTTTGACCTATTGGGTCAATGGGTTTGTCATTGGCTCCATGATTGAATATTTTGACGAAAGTTAACTTTTTGGTCAGAGATTGACTTATTAGGTCAATAATCGGTCATCAATTCGAAAATTAAATATTTTGACCAAAATTGATTTTTGGTCAAAAGTTGACTGTTAGGTCGATGAGTTAGTCATTAGGTCGAGGATTGCTCATTTTGACCAAAATTGACTTTTTGGTCGAAAGTTGACATATTGGGTCAATGGGTTGGTCATTGGGTCGAGGATTGACTATTTTTAGCAAAGTTGACTTTTTGGTTGAGAGATTGACTTTTTAGGTCGATAATTGGTCATTAGGTCAAAAATTGATTATTTTGATTAAAATTAAATTTTTGAGTAAAAGTTGACCCATTTAGTCAACGGGATGGTTATTGGGTCAGAAATTGATCATTTAGACAAAAGTTGACTTTTTGGTCAAAAGTTGACTTATTTGGTCAATGAGTTGGTAATTGTGTCGAGAATTGACCATTTATGACGAAGATGACTTTTTTGTCGAAATTTGATCTATTGGATTCGATGGGTTAGTGGATTGATCGAGTTTTAGTCAAGAATTTGACTTTTTAGCTCGATGAGATTGCCTTATTGGGTCAATTAGGATGTCATTAGGTCAAAAATTGACTATTTTGACCAAAATTGACTTTTTCGTCAAAAGTTGACCTATTGGGTCCTTGGGTCAAGGATTGACCGTTTTGACGAAAGTTGACTTTTTGGTCAAAAGTTGACATTTTGGGTCAATGGGTTGGTTATTGGGTAAAGGATTGACCATTTTGAGCAAAGTTGACTTTTTGGTTAGAGATTGACTTATTGGGTCAAAAATTGGTCATTATGTAAAAACTTACCTATTTTGACCAATATTAAATTTTCGGTCAAAAGTTACCCATTTGGTCAATGAGGTCGTCATTCGGTCAAAAATTAACCATATTAACCAAAGTTAACTTTTTTGTCAATAGTTAGACTATTGGGTCAATGGGGTGGTCATTTGGTCAAAAATTCACTATTTTGACCAAAATAGACTTTTTGGTCAAAAGTTGACCTATTGGGCCATTGGATTGGCCATTGGGTCAAGGATTGGCCATTGGGTCAAGGATTGGCCATTGGGTCAAGGATTGACCAATTTGACCAAAGTTGACTTTTTGGTCAAATGTTAACCTATTGGGTCAATGGGTTGGTCAGTGGGTCAAGGATTGATCATTTTGACCAAAGTTGACTTTTTGCTCAAAACTTGACCTATTGGGTCAATGGGTGGTCATTAGGTCAAAAATTCACTGTTTTGACCAAAATTATCTTTTTAGTCAAAATTTTGTCCTATTGGGTCAATGAGTTAGTCATTGGGCGACTATTTTGACCAAAGTTAAATTTTTTGGCAAAAGTTGACTTATTGGGTCAATGGGTTGATAATTGCGTAAAAGATTGACAATTTCGACCAAAATTGACATTTTGGTCAAAAGCGTCTTGGGTCAATGGGTTGGTCATTAGGTCAAGGATTGACCATTTTAGCGAAAGTTGATTTTTTGGTCAGAGATTAACTTATTGAGTAAATAATTGATCATTAGGTAAAAAATTGACCTATTGGGTCAAACTTGACTTTTTGGTCAAAAGTTGACCTATTTGGTCAATGAGTTTGTCATTGGGTCAATGATTGACCATTTTGACCAATGTTGACTTTTTGGTCAGAGATTGGCACTATTGGGTCATTAATTGGTCATTAGGTCGAAAATTGATTATTTTGACCAAAGTTGACTTTTTTGGTCGAAAGTTTACTGTTAGGTCGATTGGGTGGTCATTAGGTCGAAAATTGCATAGTTTGACCGAATTGAATTTTTTGATCGATACGTTGACTGATTAGGTCGATGGGTTGGTCTTTGGGTGAAGGATTGACCATTTTGACCAAAGTTTACTTTATGGTGAGAGATTGACTTATTTGGTCAATAATTGTACATTTTGTCAAAAATTGACTATTTAGGTCAAAAGTTCACCTATTGGGTCTATGGGTTGGACATTGGGTTAAGGTTTGCCCATTTTGATCAAAGTTGACTTTTTGGTCAAAAGTTGACATATTGGGTCAATGGGCTAGTCATTGTCTCGAAATTGACCATTTTAACCAAACTTGACTTTTTTGGTCAAATGTTAACTTATTGGGTCGATGGGGTGGTCATTAGGTCGAAAGTTGACTTTTTCGATCAAAGTTGACTTTTTGGTCGAGAGATTGACTTATTAGATTGATAATTGGTCATTCGGTCAAAGTTAGTTATTATTGTCAAAATTAAATTTTTAGTAAAAAGATGACTCATCGAGTTAATTGGGTGGTGATTAAGTCGAAATTGATCATTTTAGAGTTAACTTTTGTAAAAGTTGACCTATTAGGTTAGTAACAAAATTAACCATTTTGACCAAACTTAATTTTTTGGTCAAAAGTTGACATATTGGGTTAATGGGGTGGTCATTAGGTTAAAATTTGACAATTTTGACCAAATTTAACTTTTTGGTCAAAAATTGAACTTATTGGGTCAATGGATTGGTCTTTGAGTTAAGGATTGATCATTTCAACCAAAATTGACTTTTTGGTAAAAAAGTTGACCTATTGGGTCAGTGGGTTAGCATTGGGTCAAAGATTGACCATTTCAACCAAAGTTGACTTTTTGGTAAGAGATTGACTTATTGGGTCAATAATTGGTCATTCGGATAAAAATTGATTATTTTGACCAAAATTGAATTTTTTGTCATTGGGTATACTGGGTTCTCATTGTGTGAATTGACCATTTTGACGCAAATTTGACTTTTTGTCAAATGTTGATCTATTAGATCGATGGGTTGGTCATTATGTTAGAAATTGACCATTTTGACCAAACTTGACTTTTTGTTAAAAGTTGACTGTTAGGTCGATGGGTTGGTGATTGGGTCGAGGATTGATCATTTTGACCAAAGTTGACATTTTGGTATCGATTGACTTATTGGGTCGATAATTGGTCATTGGGACAAAATTGACAATTTTGACCAAAATTAAATTTTTGAGTCGAATATTGACTTTATTGGTTCGATAGGTTGGTCATTAGATCGACGATTGACAATTTGTGACCAAGTTGACTTTTTGGTCGAAATTTAACATATTGGGTGACTATGTAGGTCATTGGGTCAGAAATTGATCATTTTGACCAAAATTGACTTTTTGGTCAAAAGTTCATATATTGAGTCAATGGGTTTATTGTTGGGTCAAATATTAACCATTTTGACCAAAGTTGACTTTTTTGTTAGAGATTGACTCGTTGGGTCATTAATTGCTCATTTGGTTAAAAATTATCTATTTTGACCAAAATTGAATTTTGGTCGAAAGTTAACTCGTGGAGTTGAACGGTGAGGTCATTAGGTCGAAATTGACCATTTTACCAAAGTTGAATTTTTGGTCAAAAGTTGACTTATTTGGTCGATGAGTTCATAATTGGCATAATAATTGACCATTTTGACTAACGATGACTTTTAGATTGAAAGTTGACCTATTGGATCAAAGGGTTGGTCATTGGGTTAAAAATTAACCATTTTGACCAAAGTTGATATTTTGGTCAAAAGTTGACCTATTGGGTCAATGGGTGGTTATTAGGTCAAAAGTTGGCTATTTTGACCAAAGTTGACTTTTTTGTCAGAGATTGATTGATTAGATTGATAATTGGTCATTAATTCAAAAATTCACTACTTATGACGAATATAGACTTTTTGGTCGAAATGTTGACTTATTAGACGATGGGTTGAGTCGTTCGGTCGAGAATTAATCTTTTTGACCAAAGTTGAATTTTGGTCGAAAGTTGACTTATTAGGTCGATGGGTTAGTCAATTGGATTCAGATTGATCATTTATACCGAAGATGACTTTTTGTCGAAATTTGATCATGTGAATCGATGTGTTGGTCGATGGGTTAGGGATTGACCATTTTGACCATATTTGACTTTTTAGCCAGAGATTGACTTAATGGGTCAACTGGGTGATCATTAGGTAAAAAATTGACTATTTTGACCAAAATTGACTTTTTCTTCAAAAGTTGACCTATTGGGTCCTTGGGTCAAGGATTGACCATTTTGATAAAGTTGACATTTTAGTCGAAAAGTTGACCTATTGGGTCGATGGGTTGGTTATTGGGTCAAAGGATTGACCATTTTGACCAAAATTGACTTTTTGGTCGAGATTGACTTATTGGGTCAATAATTGGTCATTATGTTAAAAATGAACTATTTCGACCGATATAAAATTTTCGGATAAATGTTGACCCATTTGGTCGATGGAGGTCGTCATTAGATCGGAAATTAATCATATTGACAAAGTTAACTTTTTGGTCGAAAAGTTGACTGTTAGGTCATCCGGGTGGCCATTTGGTTAAAAATTCACTATTTTGACAAAAATAGACTTTTTGGTCGAAAGTCGACCTATTGGGCCGTTGGATTAGTCATTAGATTCGAGGATTCACCATTTTGACCAAAGTTGACATTTTGGTCGAAGTAACCTATTAGATCGATGGGTTTGTCACTAGGTCGAAGGATTGATCATTTTGACCAAAGTTGACTTTTTGGTCAAAAGTTGACCTATTGGGTCAATGGGTGGTGGTCATTAGGTCAAAAATTCATTGTTTTGACCAAAATTATCTTTTTAGTCAAAATTTTGACCTATTAGGTCAATGAGTTGGTCATTGGGTGAAGGGTTGACTATTTTGACCAAAGATGAATTTTTTTGGCAAAAGTTGACCTATTGGGTCAATGGGTTGGTAATTACATAAAAGATTGAAAATTTCGACCAAAATTGGCTTTTTGGTCAAAATACGTCTTTGGTCAATGGGTTGGTCATTGGGTCAAGGATTGACCATTTTGGCGAAAGTTGATTTTTTGGTCAGAGATTAACTTATTGAGTAAATAATTGGTCATTAGCTAAAAAAATTGACCTATTGGGTCAAACTTGACTTTTTGGTCAAAAGTTGACCTATTGGATCAATGGATTTGTCGATGGGTCATGGAATGACCATTTTATCCAAAGTTGACTTTTTTGTCAGAGATTGGCTTACTGGGTCAATAATTGGTCATTAGGTCAAAAATTAACTATTTTGACCAAAATTGACTTTTTGGTCAAAAGTTTACCTATTGGGTCAATTGGGTAGTCATTAGGTCAAAAATTGTCTATTTTGACCAAATTTACTTTTTTGGTCAAACGTTGACATATTGGGTCGGTGGGTTGGTCTTTGGGTCAAGGATTGACCATATTGACCAAAGTTTACTTTATGGTCAGAGATTGACTTATTTGGTCAATAATTGTACATTATGCGAAAATTATTATTTCGGTTAAAAGTTCATCTATTAGGCCTATGGGTTGGACATTGGGTTAAAGTTTGTCAATTTTGATCAAAGTTGACTTTTTGGTCAAAAGTTGACCTATTGGGTCAATGGGCTGGTCATTGTGTCAGAAATTGACCATTTTAGCCAAACTTGAATTTTTGGTCAATAGTTGACTATTAGATCAATTGGTTTGTCATTGGATCTAGGATTGACCATTTTGACCAAAGTTGACTTTTAGTCGATGATTGACTTATTGGATCGATAATTTGTCATTTATTAAAAAATTGATTATTTTAACTAAAATTGACTTTTTGGTCGAAAGTTAACCTTATTAGGCGATGGGTTGGTCATTGGGTCGATGATTGATCACTTTAACGAAAGTTGACTCTTTGGTCGAAAGTTGACCTGTTGGGTCGATGGGTTGGTCGTTGTGGGTCGAGGATTGACCATTTTGACCAAAGTTGACTTTTTTGTCGAGAGTTGACTTACTAGATTCGATAATTGTTCATTAGGTCGAAAATTGATTACTTTGACGAAAATTAACTTTTTGGTCGAAAGTTGACTGATTAGGTTCATGGGTGGTCATTAAGTAAAAAATTGATTGATTTAGACCAAAATTGATTTTTTGGTCGAAAGTTGACATATTGGTCGCATGCGTTTGTCATTGGGTCAAGGATTGACCATTTTGACCAAATTTAAACTTTGCTCGAAAGTTGACTCATTAGATTCAACAGGGTGCTCATTAATGTCAGAAATTGACCATTTTGACCAAAGTTGATTTTTGGTCGAAAGTTGATCTATGTGGTCAATGAGTTGGTAATTAGGTCGAGAATTAACCATTTTGACCAAAGATGACTTTTTGGTCGAAAGTTGATCTATCGGATTCGATGGGTTGCTCATTGGGTCAAAAATTGTTCATTTTGACCAAAGTTGACTTTTTCGTCAAAAGTTGACCTATTGGGCCAAAGTTGACGTATTGGGTCTATAATTGGTCATTAGGTCAAAAATTGACTATTTTGACCAAAAGTGAATTTTGCTGAAAAGTTTTGGGTCATTAGGGTGGTTAATACGTCAGAAATTGACCATTTTGACCAAAGTTAACTTTTTGGTGAAAAGTTGACCTATTGGGTCAATGGGTTGGTCATTAGGTCAAAAATTGACCGTTCGACCAAAGTTGAATTTTTTGTCGAAAGTTGACATGTGGATTGCATGGGTTGGTCATCGGATCGAAAATTGACCATTTGACCTCCATTAACTCGATAGGTCAAAAGTTGACCTATTAGGTTAATGGGTTTGTCTTTGGGTCAAGGATTGACCATTTTGACCAAAGTTGACTTTTTGGTCAGAGATTTTCTTATTGGGTTAATTAAAAATTGACTATTTTGACCAAATTTGTCTTTTTGTTCAAAAGTTAACCTATAAGGCCAATGAGTTTGTCATTGGGTCAAGGATTAATCATTTTGACCGAAGTTAACTTTTTCTTCAAAAGTTGACCTATTGGGTCAATGTGTTGGTCATTGGGTCAAGGATTATCAATTTTGACCAAAGTTGACTTTTTGGTCGGAGATTAGCTTTCTGGGGAAATAATTGGTCATTTGGTCAAAAATTGACTATTTTGACTAAAATTGACTTTTTGGTCAAAAGTTGACCTATTGGGTCAATGGGTTGGACATTAGGTCAAGGATTGACCATTTTGACGAAACTTGACTTTTCGGTCAAAAGTTGACCTATTGGGTCAAATGGTTAAGGATTGACAATTTTGACAAAAGTTGACTTTTTGGCCAAAGATTGACGTATTGGGTCAATAATTAGTCATTAGGTAAAAAATTGATTATTTTGACCAAAATAAATTTTTTTGTCAAATGTTCAATCCATTGGGTCAATCGGGTGGTCATTAGATCGGAAATTGACCATTTTATCCAAAGTTATCTTTTTTGGTCAAAATTTGACCTACTTGGTGAATTAGTTGTTAATTGGGTCAAGATTTGACCATTTTCACCGAAGATGACTTTTTTGCTCAAAAGTCGATCTATTGGGTCAATGGGTTGTTCTCTGGGTCAATAATTGACCATTTTGACCAAAGTTGACTTTTAGGTCAAATGTTGACCTATGGGTCAATGGGTAGACATTAGGTTAAAAATTGACTACTTTGACCAAAATTGACTTTTTGGTCAAAAGTTGAGCAATTGGGTGAACGGGTGATCATTAGGTCTAAAATTGACTATTTTGACCCAAATTGAATTTTTGGTTGACCTTTTAGGTCAATGGGTTTGTCATTTGTTCAAGGATTGACCATTTTGGCCAAAGTTAGCTTTTTGATGACTATTCTGGTCATTAGGTAAAAAGTCAACTATTTTGACCAAAATTAAATTTTTGGTTAAAAATTGATCCTACTAGGTCAACGGGGTGCTCATTGGGTCGGAAATTGATCATTTTGACCAAAGTTGGCTTTTGGTCGAAAAGTTGACTTCGTTTGGTCGATGAGTTGGTAATTGCGTCAAAAATTGACAATTTTGACCGAAAATGTTTTTTTTGGTCAAAAGTTGATCTATTGGGTCAATGGGTTATTTATTAGGTCAAAAATTGACCATTTTGACCAAAGTTGACTTTTTCATCAAAAATTGACCTATTGGGTCAATGGGTTTCTCATTGGGTCAAAAATTAACCATTTTGACCAAAGTTAACTTTTTGCTCAAAAGTTGACTCTCATTGGATCGATGTGTAGTCATTAGGTCAAAGTTAATTATTTTGACCGAAATTGACTTTTGGCTAAAAATTAACTATTGGGTTAATGGGTTTGTTATTAGGTCGAAGGATTGACCATTTTGACTAAAGTTGACTTTTTGGTCCGTGATTGACTAATTGGATCAATAATTGGTCATTGGGTCGAAAATGAGGTTATTTTGACCAAAATTAAAATTTTGGCGAAAGTTAATCGATTGGATCGATGGGGTGGTCATTGGGTCGAGATTGACCATTTTGACGAAAGTTGACTTTTTGGTCGAAAGTTTACATGTTTGAGTCGATGAGTTGGTAATTGGACCAAGAATTGACCATTTGACCAAAGATGACTTTTTGGTGAAGTTGATTTATTAGATCGATGGGTTTGTCATTGGGTCAAACATTAGCCATTTTGACCAAATTTGACTTTTTGGTCGAAAGTTGACCTATTGGGTAAATGGATGGTCATTAAGTCAAAGTGTTGATTTTGACCAAATTAGCTTTTTGGTCGAAAGTTGGCCGAATAGGGCTCAGGTTTATCATTTGGTCGAAGATTAGCCATTTTGACCAAAGTTAACTCTTTGGTTAGAGATTGACTTCTTAAGTCGATAATTGGTTATTAGATTAAAAATTGAGTATCTTGACCAAAATTGATTGTTTGGTCAAAAGTTGGCTATTGTGTCAACGAGGAAGGTCATTAGGTCGAAATTGACCATTTTGACAAAAGTTGACTTTTTGGTCAAAAGTTGACATATTTAGTTAATGTGTTGGTAATTAGATTGATAATTAACCATTTTGACCGAATATGACATTTTGGACAAAAGTTTATCTATTGGGACAATGAGTTGGTCATTGGGTCAAAAATTAACTATTTTGACCAAAATTAAATTTTTCCTGAAAAGTTAACCTATTGGGTCAATGGGTTTGTCATTGGGTCTACGATTTGTCCTTTTGATCAAAGTTGACTTTTTGGTCAAAAGTTGACCTATTGGGTCAATGGGTTGGTCATTGGGCCAAGGATTGACCATTTTGACCAAAGTTGACTTTTTGGTCAGTGGTTGACTTATTGGGTCGATAATTGGTCATTATGTAAAAAATTGCTAATTTGACTAAAATTGAATTTTTGGTTAAAACTTATCCTTTAGATCGACGGGATTAGTCATTGGGTAGAAATTGATTTTTTGACCAAAGTTGACTTTTAGTCGAAAGTTGATCTGTTGGATCGATGAGTTGGTAATTGTGTCGAGAATTGACCATTTTGGCTAAAGATGAATATTTAGTCGAAGTTGACATTTTGGGTTAATGGGTTGGTCATTAGATTGAAAATTGACCATTTTAACCAAAGTTGACTTTTAGGTCGAAAGTTGACCTATTATGTCGATGATTTAGTGATTATGTGAAAATTGATTTATTTTGACCAAAATTGACTTTTTGGTCAAAAGTTAACTTATTAGGTCCTTGGGTTTGTCGTCGGGTCTATAATTGACCATTTTGTCCAAAATTAACTTTGTGGTCAGAGATTGACTTATTAGATCGATAATTGGTCATTAATCTAAAATTAGTACTATTTTGACCGAAATTGACTTTTTTGTCAAAGTTAACCTATTAGGCCGATGGGTTGGTCATTAGGTCAAATATTGATCATTTTGACCAACGTTGACCTTTAGGTCGAATGTTGACTTATTGGGTCGATGGGTTGGTCTTTAGATCGATGATTGACTATTTTGACCAAAGTTGACTTTTTGGTCGTATATTAGCTATCTTGGGTTAATAATTTGTACATGGATAAAAAATTGACCATTTTGACCTAAGTTGAGTTTTTGTCGAAGTTGACTATTGGGTTCTTGGGTAGTCATTAAGTCGAAAATTGGTTATTTTGACCGAAAATAACTTTTTGGTACGAGATTGAATTACTTGGGTCGATAATTGGTCATTCGGTGCAAAAATTGACAATTCGACCAAAATTGAATTATTTGCCAAAAGTTAACACATTAGGTGATGAGGAGGTCATCGGGTGAAAATTGATCATTTTGACGAAAGTTGACTTTTGGTCGAAAGTTGACTATTTAGTCAATGAGTTGGTAATTGGCTCAAGAATTTGATCATTTTGACCAAAGATGACTTTTTTTTCAAAATTTTATCAATTGGGTCAATGGTTTGGTTATTGGGTAAAAAATTGACCATTTTGACCAAAGTTGACTTTTGGACAAAAGTTGACATATTTGGTCGATGGGTGGTCATTAGGTCGAAATTGACAATTTTGACCGAAATTGCACTTTTGGTGAAAAGTTGACTCTATTGTCAATGGGTTTGTCATTGGGTCAAGGATTGACCATTTTGACGATGTTGACTTTATGGTCGTAGATTGACTTATTGAATTGATAATTGGTCATTAATTCGAAAAATTGACTATTTTGACCAAAATTGACTTTTTGGTCAAAAGTTGACCTACTTGACCAATGAGTTGGTCATTGGGTCAAGGATTGGTCATTTTGACTAAAGTTGACTTTTTGGTAAAAACTTGACCTATTGGGCCAATGGGTTGGTCATTGGGTTAAGGATTGACCATTTTGACCAAAGTTGGCTTTTTGGTCGAAAGTTGACTGTTTTAGTCGATGAGGCGGTCATTAGGTTAAAAATTAACAATTTTGAGCAAAATTGACTTTTCTGTTAAAATTTGACCTATTGGGTCAATGGGTTTGTCATTGGGTCCAGGATTGCATATTTTGACGAAAGTTGACTTTTTGGTCAGAGATTGACTTATTAGGTCAATAATCGGTCATCAGGTAAAAAATTAACTATTTTGACCAAAATTTATTTTTTGGTCAAAAGTTGGCCTATTTGGTCAATGAGTTGGTCATTGGGTCAAGGATTGCCCATTTTCACCAAAGTTCACTTTTTGGTCAAAAGTCGACCTTTTGGGTCAATGGGTTGGTCTTTGGGTGAAGGATTGACCATTTTTTATCAAAGTTGACTTTTTGGTTAGAGATTGACTTATTGGGCCAATAATTGATTATTTTCACCAAAATTAAATTTTTGGGTAAAAGTTGACCCATTTAGTCAACGGGGAGGTTATTGGGTCAGAAATTGACCATTTAGACAAAAGTTGACTTTTTGGTCAAAAGTTTACCTATTTGGTCAATGATTTGGTAATTGTGTCAAGAATTGACCATTTATACCGAAGATGTCTTTTTTGTCAAAATTTGATCTATTGGGTCAATGGGTTAGGGATTGACCATTTTGATCATATTTGACTTTTTAGTCAGAGATTGACTTAATGGGTCAATTGGGTGGTCATTAGGTCAAAAATTGACTATTTTGACCAAAATTTACTTTTTCATCAAAAGTTGACCTATTGGGTCCTTTGGTCAAGGATTGACCATTTTGACTAAAGTTAACACTTTAGTCAAAAGTTGACCTATTGGGTCAATGGTTGGTTATTGGGTAAAGGATTGAGCATTTTGACCAAAATTGATTTTTTGGTCAGAGATTGACTTATTGGGTCAATAATTGGTCATTATGTCAAAAATTAACTATTTTGACCAATATAAAAGTTTCAGATAAAAGTTGACCCATTTGGTCAATGGGGTCGTCATTGGGTCAGAAATTAACCATATTGACCAAAGTTAACTTTTTGTTCAATTGTTGACCTTTGGGTCACTGGGGTGGTCATTTGGTTAAAAATTCACTATATTGACCAAAAAAGACTTTTCGGTCAAAAGTTGACCTATTGGGCCATTGGATTAGTCATTGGATTAAGGATTGACCATTTTGACCAAAGTTGACTTTTTGGTCAAAAGTAACCTATTGGGTCAATGGGTTTGTCAGTGGGTCAAGGATTGATCATTTCTACCAAAGTTGACTTTTTGGTCAAAAGTTGACCTATTGGGTCAATGGGTGGTGGTTATTAAGTCAAAAACTCACCGTTTTGACCAAAATTATCTTTTTAGTCAAAATTTTGACCTATTGGGTCAATGAGTTGGTCATTGGGCGAAGGATTGACTATTTTGACCAAAGTTGATTTTTTTGGCAAAAGTTGACCTATTGGGTCAATGGGTTGGTAATTACGTAAAAGATTGAAAATTTCGACCAAAATTGGCTTTTTAGTCAAAATACGTCTTTGGTCAATGGGTTGGTCATTGGGTCAAGGATTGACCATTTTGGCGAAAGTTGATTTTTTGGTCAGAGATTAACTTATTGAGTAAATAATTGGTCATTAGGTAAAAAATTGACATATTGGGTCAAACTTGACTTTTTGGTCAAAAGTTGACCTATTGGGTCAATAGTTTGTCATTGGGTCATGGATTGACCATTTTAACCAAAGTTGACTTTTTTGTCAGAGATTGGCTTACTGGGTTAATAATTGGTCATTAGGTCAAAAATTGACTATTTTGACCAAAATTGACTTTCTGGTCAAAAGTTTACCTATTGGGTCAATTGGGTGGTCATTAGGTCAAAAATTGTCTATTTTGACCAAATTGACTTTTTTGGTCAAACGTTGACGTATTGGGTCAGTGTGTTGGTCTTTGGGTCAAGGATTGACCATATTGACCAAAGTTTACTTTATGGTCAGAGATTGACTTATTTGGTTAATAATTGTACATTATGCCAAAAATTGACTATTTCGGTCAAAAGTTCACCTATTGGGTCTATGGGTTGGACATTGGGTTAAAGTTTGCCCATTTTGATCAAAGTTGACTTTTTGGTCAAATGTTGATCTATTGGGTCAATGGGCTGGTCATTGTGTCAGAAATTGACCATTTTAACCAAACTTGAATTTTTTATCAAATGTTGATTTTGGGTCAACGGGGTGGTCATTTGGTCAAAAATTGACCATTTCGAACAAAGTTGACTTTTTGGTCAGAGATTGACTTATTGGGTCAATAATTGGTCATTCGGAAAAAAAATAATTATTATTACCAAAATTAAATTTTTAGTAAAAAGATGACCCATCGAGTTAATTGGTTGGTGATTAGGTTAGAAATTGACCATTCTAACCCAAGTTGACTTTTTGTCAAAAGTTGACCTATTAGGTCAGCGGGTCAGAAATTAACCATTTTGCCCAAACTTAACTTTTTGGTCAAAAGTTGACATATTGGGTTAATGGGTTGGTCATTAAGTCAAAATTTGATAATTTTGACCAAAATTAACTTTTTGGTCAATAGTTGACCTTATTGGGTCTTTGGGTTGGTCATTGAGTTAAGGATTGATTATTTCGGCCAAAATTGACTTTTTGGTAAAAGGTTGACCTATTGGGTTAATGGGTTGGTCATTGGGTAAAAGATTGACCATTTCGACCAAAGTTGACTTTTTGGTCAGAGATTGACTTATTGGGTCAATAATTGGTCATTCGGATAAAAATTGATTATTTTGACCAAAATTGAATTTTTCTTCATTGGGTCTATTGGGTGCTCATTGTGTCAGAAATTGTCCATTTTGACCAAAGTTGACTTTTTGCCAAATGTTGATCTATTGGATCAAAGAGTTGGTCATTGGGTTAGAAATTGACCATTTTGACCAAACTTGACTTTTTTGTCAAAAGTTGACCTATTTGGTCAATGGGGTGGTGAAATGGGTCAAGGATTGATCATTTTGACCAAAGTTGACTTTTTGATAAGAGATTGACTTATTGGGTCAATAATTGGTCATTAGGACAAAATTGACAATTTTGACCAAAATTGAATTTTTGGTCAAATATTGACCTATTGGTTCAATAGGTTGGTCATTGGGTGAATGATTGACCAATTTGACCAAAGTTGACTTTTTTGTCGAAAGTTAACATATTGGGTGACTTGGTAGGTCATTGGGTCAGAAATTGATCATTTTGACCAAAATTGACTTTTAGGTCAAAAGTTTATATATTGGGTCAATGGGTTTATCATTGGGTCAAATATTAACCATTTTGATCAAAGTTGACTTTTTGATTAAAGATTGACTCATTCAGTCAGTAATTGGTCATTTGGTCAAAAATTCTCTATTTTGACCAAAATTAAATTTTTGTTCAAAAGTTAACCCATGGGTCAACGGTCAGGTCATTGGGTCAGAAATTGACCATTTTTACTGAAGTTGACTTTTTGGTCAAAAGTTGACCTATTTGGTCAATGAGTTCATAATTGGGATAATAATTGACCATTTTGACTAACGATGACTTTTTCGGTCAAAAGTTTACCTATTGGTTCAAAGGGTTGGTCATTGGGTTAAAAATTGACCATTTTGACCAAAGTTGATATTTTGGTCAAAAGTTGACCTATTGGGTCAATGGGTGGTCATTAGGTCAAAAGTTGGCTATTTTGACCAAAGTTGACTTTTTTGTCAGAGATTGACTGATTGGGTCAATAATTGGTCATTAATTCAAAAATTCACTACTATGACCAAAATAGACTTTTTGGTCAAATGTTGACCATTAGACCAATGGGTTCGTCGTTGGGTCAAGAATTAATCATTTTGACCAAAGTTGAATTTGGGTCAAAAGTTGACCTATTAGGTCAATAGGTTTGTCATTGGGTCGAGGATTGACCATTTTGACCAAAGTTGACTTTTTAGTCAATGACTGACTTATTGGGTCTATAATTGGTCATTTATTCAAAAATTGACTATTTTAACCAAAATTGACTTTTTGGTCAAAATTTGACCTATTAGGCCAATGGGTTGGTCATTGGGTCAAGGATAAATCACTTTGACAAAAGTTGACTTTTTGGTTAAAAGTTGACCTATTGGGTCAATGGGTTGGTCATTGTGGGTCAAGGATTGACCATTTTGACCAAAGTTGACTTTTTTGTCAGAGGTTGACTTACTAGGTCAATAATATGTCATTAGGTAAAAAATTGACTGCTTTGACAAAAATTAACTTTTTGGTCAAAAGTTGACCTATTGGGTCCATGGGTGGTCATTAAGTAAAAAATTGACTGATTAGACCAAAATTGACTTTTTGGTCAAAAGTTGACCTATTGGTCTATGCGTTTGTCATTGGGTCAAGGATTGACCATTTTGACCAAATTTAAATTTTTGCTCAAAAGTTGATCCATTGGGTCAACGGGGTGCTCATTGGGTCAGAAATTGACCATTTTGACCAAAGTTGACTTTTTGGTCAAAAGTTGACCTATTTGGCTAATGAGTTGGTAATTGCGTCAAGAATTGACCATTTTGAGCAAAGATGACTTTTTGGTCAAAAGTTGATCTATCAGGTCAATGGGTTGCTCATTGGGTCAAAAATTGTTCATTTTGACCAAAGTTGACCTCTTGGGCCAAAGTTGACGTATTGGGTCTATAATTGGTCATTAGGTCAAAAATTAACTATTTTGACCAAAATTGAATTTTTGCTGAAAAGTTAACCTATTGGGCCAATGGGTTTTTCATTAGGTCTAGGATTGACCATTTTAATCAAAGTTGACTTTTTGGTCAAAAGTTGACCTATTGGGTCAATGGGTTGGTCATTGGGTCAAGGATTGACCATTTTGACCAAAGTTGACTTTTTGGTCAGTGGTTGACTTATTGGGTCAATAATTGGTCATTATGTCAAAAATAGCTTAATTTGACCAAAATTAAATTTTTGGTTAAAACTTAACCCATTGGGTCAACGGGGTGGTCATTGGGTCAGAAATTGATTTTTTTTACCAAAGTTGACTTTTTGGTCAAAAGTTGACCTATTTGGTGAATGAGTTGGTAATTTTGTCAAGAATTGACCATTTTGGCTAAAGATTAATATTTTGTCAAAAGTTGACATTTTGGGTTAATGGGTTGTTCATTGGGTCAAAAATTGACCATTTTTACCAAAGTTGACTTTTAGGTCAAAACTTGACCTATTATGTCAATGGCTGGTGATTATGTGAAAAATTGACTATTTTTACCAAAATTGACTTTTTGGCCAAAAGTTAACTTATTGGGTCCTTGGGTTTGTCGTCGGGTCTATAATTGACCATTTTGTCCAAAATTAACTTTGTGGTCAGAGATTGACTTATTGGGTCAATAATTGGTCATTAATCCAAAAATTGACTATTTTGACCAAAATTGACTTTTTGTCACCTATTAGGCCAATGGGTTGGTCATTGGGTCAAATATTGATCATTTTGACCAATGTTGACCTTTAGGTCAAATGTTGACTTATTGGGTCAATGGGTTGGTCATTGGGTCAAGTATTGACCATTTTGACCAAAGTTGACTTTTGGTCAGAGATTAGCTTACTAGGTCGATAATTTGCTGTGGATAAAAAATTGACCATTTTGATGAAAGGTTAAGTTTTTCGTCAAAAGTTGACTGATTAGGTTCTTGGGTGGTCATTAAGTCAAAAATTAGCTATTTTGACCCAAAATGACTTTTGGTACGAGATTGAATTATTAGGTCAATAATTGGTCATTCAGGCAAAAATTGACAATTCTGACCAAAATTGAATTTTTGTCCAAAAGTTAACACATTGGGTCATCGGGTCAGAAATTGACCATTTTGACCAATGTTGACTTTTTGTCAAAAGTTGACCTATTTAGTCAATGAGTTGGTAACTGGGTGAAGAATTTGACCATTTTGACCAAAGATGACTTTTTTTTGTCAAAATTTGATCTATTGGGTCAATGGTTTGGTTATTGGGTAAAAAATTGACCATTTTGACCAAAGTTGACTTTTTGGTCAAAAGTTGACATATTTGGTCAATGGGTGGTCATTAGGTCAAAATTGACTATTTTGACCAAAATTGACTTTTTGGTCAAAAGTTGACCTATTAGACCAATGGGTTGGTCATTGGGTTAAGGATTGACCATTTTGACCAAAGTTGTCTTTTTGGTCAAAAGTTGACCTATTTTGGTCAACGAGGCGGTGATTAGGTCAAAAATTGACAATTTTGAGCAAAATTGACAATTTTGAGCAAAATTGACTTTTCTGTTAAAATTTGACCTATTGGGTCAACAGGTTTGTCATTGGGTCCAGGATTGCATATTTTGACGAAAGTTGACTTTTTGGTCAGAGATTGATTTATTAGGTCAATAATCGGTCATCAGGTCAAAAATTAACTATTTTGACCAAAATTTATTTTTTGGTGAAAGTTGGCTTTATTTGGTCGATGAGTTGGTCATTGGGTCGAGGATTGCCCATTTTCACCAAAGTTCACTTTTTGGTCAAAAGTTGACCTTTTCGGTCAATGGGTAGATCTTTGTGTGAAGGATTGACCATTTTTTATCAAAGTTAACTTTTTGGTTAGAGATTGACTTATTGGGTCAATAATTGGTCATTAGGTCAAAAATTGATTATTTTCACCAAAATAAAATTTTTGGGTAAAAGTTGACCCATTTAGTCGAGCGGGAGGGTTATTGGGTCGAAATTGACCATGTAGACAAAAGTTGACTTTTTGGTCAAAAGTTGACATATTTGTCAATCAGTTGGTAATTGTGTCAAGAATTGACCATTTATACCGAAGATGACTTTTTGTCAATATTTGATCTATTGGGTCAATGGGTTGGTCAATGGGTTAGGGATTGACCATTTTGACCATATTTGACTTTTTAGCCAGAGATTGACTTAATGGGTCAATTGTGTGGTCATTACGTCAAAAATTGACTATTTTGACCAAAATTGACTTTTTCATCAAAAGTTGACATATTGGGTCCTTGGGTCAAAGATTGACCATTTTGACTAAAGTTGACATTTTAGTCGAAAGTTGACCTATTGGGTCAATGGTTGGTTATTGGGTAAAGGATTGAGCATTTTGACCAAAATTGACTTTTTTGTCAGAGATTGACTTATTGGGTCAATAATTGTTCATTATGTCAAAAATTAACTATTTTGACCAATATAAAATTTTCAGATAAAAGTTGACTCATTTGGTCAATGGGGTCGTCATTGGGTCAGAAATTAACCATATTGACCTATTGGGTCACTCGGGTGGTCATTTGGATAAAAATTCACTATTTTGACCAAAATAGACTTTTCGGTCAAAAGTTGACCTATTGGGCCATTGGATTAGTCTTTGGGTCAAGGATTGACCATTTTGACCAAAATTGACATTTTGGTCAAAAGTAACCTATTGGGTCAATGGGTTTGTCAGTGGGTCAAGGATTGATCATTTTGACCAAAGTTGACTTTTTGGTCAAAAGTTAACCTATTGGGTCAATGGGTGGTGGTCATTAACTCAAAAATTCACTGTTTTGACCAAAATTATCTTTTTTGTCAAAATTTTGACCTATTGGGTCAATGAGTTGGTCATTGGGCGAAGGAAATACTATTTTGACCAAAGTTAAATTTTTTTTGGCAAAAATTGACCTATTGGGTCAATGGGTTGGTAATTATGTAAAAGATTCAAAATTTCGACCAAAATTGGCTTTTTGGTCAAAATACGTCTTTGGTCAATGGGTTGGTCATTGGGTCGAGGATTGACCATTTTGGCGAAAGTTGATTTTTGGTCAGAGATTAACTTATTTAGTAAATAATTGGTCATTAGGTAAAAAATTGACATATTGGGTCAAACTTGACTTTTTGGTCAAAAGTTGACCTATTGGGTCAATGGGTTTGTCATTGGGTCAAGGATTGACCATTTTAACCAAAGTTGACTTTTTTGTCAGAGATTTACTTATTGGGTTAATAATTGGTCATTAGGTCAAAACTATTTTGACCAAAATTGACTTTTTGGTCAAAAGTTTACCTATTGGGTAAATTGGGTGGTCATTAGGTCAAAAATTGTCTATTTTGACCAAATTGACTTTTTTGGTCAAACGTTGACGTATTGGTTCAGTGTGTTGGTCTTTGGGTCGAGGATTGACCATATTGACCAAAGTTTACTTTATGGTCGGAGATTGACTTGTTTGGTTAATAATTGTACATTATGCCAAAAATTGAATATTTCGGTCAAAAGTTCACCTATTGGGTCTATGGGTTGGACATTGGGTTAAAGTTTGCCCATTTTGATCAAAGTTGACTTTTTGGTTAAAAGCTGATCTATTCGGTCAATGGGCTGGTCATTGTGTCAGAAATTGACCATTTTAACCAAACTTGAATTTTCTCAAATGTTGACTTTGGGTCAATGGGGTAGTCATTAGGTCAAAAATTGACCATTTCGATCAAAGTTGACTTTTTGGTCAAAAGTTTATATATTGGGTCAATGGGTTTATCATTGGGTCAAATATAGACCATTTTGATCAAAGTTGATTTTTTTATTAGAGATTGACATATTCAGTCAGTAATTGGTCATTAGGTCAAAAATTCTCTATTTTGACCAAATTGAATTTTGGTCGAAAGTTAACCTATGGGTCAACGGTCGGATCATTGGGACGAGAAATTGACCATTTTTGCGAAGTTGACTTTTGGTCGAAGAGTTGACTTATTTGGTCCATGAGTTCATAATTGGCATAATAATTGACCATTTTGACTAATCGATGACTTTTTCGGTCGAAAGTTGACCTACTAGGTCAAAGGGTTGGTCATTGGGTTAAAAATTGACCATTTTGACCAAAGTTGATATTTTGGTCGAAAGTTGATCTATTAGGTTCGATGGGTGGTCATTAGGTCGAAAGTTAGGTTATTTTGACCAAAGTTGACTTTTTGTCGGAGTTGACTGATTGGATTCGATAATTGGTCATTAATTCAAAAATTCATCTTTATGACCAAAATAGACTTTTTAGTCGAATGTTGACTGATTAGACGAAAGGGTTGGTCGTTGGGTCGAGAATTAATCATTTTGACCAAAGTTGAATTTTGGTGAAAGTTGACTTATTAGGTCGATAGGTTTGTCATTGGGTCGAGGATTGACCATTTTGACCTGAAAGTTGACTTTTTAGTCGATGATTGACTAATTGGGTCAATAATTGGTCATTTATTCAAAAATTAATTATTTTAACCAAAATTGACTTTTTGGTCAAAAGTTGACCTATTAGGCTAATGTGTTGGTCATTGGGTCAAGAATTGATCACTTTGACACAAGTTGACTTTTTGGTTAAAAGTTGACCTATTGGGTCAATAGGTTAGTCATTGTGGGTCGAGGATTGACCATTTTGACAAAAGTTGACTTTTTATTCAGAGGTTGGCTTACTAGGTCAATAATTGGTCATTAGGTCAAAAAATTGACTACTTTGAAAAAAATTAACTTTTTGGTCAAAAGTTGACCTATTGGGTCCATGGGTGGTCATTAAGTAAAAAATTGACTAGTTAGACCAAAATTGACTTTTTGGTCTAAAGTTGACATATTGGTCTATTGGGTCAACGGGGTGCTCATTGGGTTAAAAATTGACCATTTGGCTAATGAGTTGGTAATTGCGTCAAGAATTGATCATTTTGACCAAAGATGACTTTTTAGTCAAAAGTTGATCTATCAGGTCAATGGGTTACTCATTGGGTTAAAAATTGTTCATTTTGACCAAAGTTGACTTTTTGGTCAAAAGTTGACCTCTTGGGCCAAAGTTGACGTATTGGGTCTATAATTTGTCATTAGGTCAAAAATTGACTATTTTGACCAAAATTGAATTTTTGCTAAAAAGTTAACCTATTGGGTCAATGGGTTTGTCATTGGGTCTAGGATTGACCATTTTGATCAAAGTTGACTTTTTGGTCAAAAATTGACCTATTGGGTCAATGGGTTGGTCATTGGGTCAAGGATTGACCATTTTGACCAAAGTTGACTTTTTGGTCGATGGTTGTCTTATTAGATTGATAATTTGTCATTATGTCGAAAATTGCTTAATTTGACCAAAATTAAATTTTTGGATAAAACTTATCCCATTGGGTCAACAGGGTGGTCATTGGGTCAGAAATTGATTTTTTTACCAAAGTTGACTTTTTGGTCAAAAGTTGATCTATTTGGTCAATGAGTTGGTAATTGTGTCAAGAATTGACCATTTTGGCTAAAGATGAATATTTAGTCAAAAGTTGACATTTTGGGTTAGTGGGTTGGTCATTGGTTCAAAAATTGACCATTTTAACCAAAATTGACTTTTAGGTCAAAAGTTGACCTATTATGTCAATGACTGGTGATTATGTGAAAAATTGACTATTTTGACAAAAATTGATTTTTTGGCCAAAAGTTAACTTATTGGATCCTTGGTTTTGTCGTTGGGTCTAGAATTGACCATTTTGTCCAAAATTAACTTTGTGGTCAGAGATTGACTTATTGGGTCAATAATTGGTCATTAATCCAAAAATTGACTATTTTGACCAAAATTGACTTTTGTGCGAAAGTTGACTGTTAGGCGATGGGTTGGTCATTGGGTCAAATATTGATCATTTTGACTAACGTTGACCTTTAGGTCAAATGTTGACTTATTGGGTCAATCGGTTGGTCATTGGGTCAAGGATTGACCATTTTGACCAAAGTTGACTTTATGCTCATAGATTGACTTATTGGGTCAATAATTGGTCATTAATTCAAAAATTGACTATTTTGACCGAAATTGACTTTTTGGTCAAAAGTTAACCTATTAGACCAATGTGTTAGTCATTGGGTCAAATATTGATCATTTTGACTAAAGTTGACTTTTTGGTAAAAAGTTGACCTATTAGGCCAATGGGTTGGTCATTGGGTTAAGGATTGACCATTTTGACCAAAGTTATCTTTTTGGTCAAAAGTTAACCTATTTTGGTCAACGAGGCGGTCATTAGGTCAAAAATTGACAATTTTGAGCAAAATTGACTTTTCGGTTAAAATTTGACCTATTGGGTCAATGGGTTTGTCATTGGGTCCAGGATTGCATATTTTGACGAAAGTTGACTTTTTTGTCAAAGATTGACTTATTATGTCAATAATCGGTCATCAGGTTAAAAATTAACTATTTTGACCAAAATTGATTTTTTTGTCAAAAGTTGGCCTATTTGGTCAATGAGTTGGCCATTGGGTCAAGGATTGCCCATTTTCACCAAAGTTCACTTTTTGGTCAAAAGTTTACCTTTTAGGTCAATGGGTTGGTCTTTGGGTGAAGGATTGACCATTTTTTTCGAAGTTGACTTTTTGGTTAGGGATTAACTTATTGGGTCAATAATTGGTCATTAGGTCAAAAATTGATTATTTTCACAAAAATTAAATATTTGGGTAAAAGTTGACCCATTTAGTCAACGGGGTGGATATTGGGTCAGAAATTGACCATTTAGACAAAAGTTGACTTTTTGGTCAAAAGTTGACCTATTTGGTCAATGAGTTGGTAATTGTGTCAAGAATTGACCATTTATACCGAAGATGACTTTTTTTGTCAAAATTTGATCTATGGGGTCAATGTGTTGGTCAATGGGTTAGGGATTGACCATTTTGACCATATTTGACTTTTTAGCCAGAGATTGACTTAATGGGTCAACTGGGTGGTCATTAGGTCAAAAATTGACTATTTTGATCAAAATTGACTTTTTCGTCAAAAGTTGACCTATTGGGTCCTTGGGTCAAGGATTGACCATTTTGACTAAAGTTGACATTTTGGTCAAAAGTTGACCTATTGGGTCAATGGTTGGTTATTGGGTAAAGGATTGACCATTTTGACCAAAATTGACTTTTTGGTCAGAGATTGACTTATTGGGTCAATAATTGGTCATTATGTTAAAAATTAACTATTTTGACCAATATAAAATTTTCGGATAAATGTTGACCCATTTGGTCAATGGGGTCGTCATTGGGTCAGAAATTAACCATATTGACCAAAGTTAACTTTTTGGTCAAAAGTTGACCTATTGGGTCACTGGGGTGGCCATTTGGTTAAAAATTCTCTATTTTGACAAAAATAGACTTTTTGGTCAAAAGTTGACCTATTGGGCCATTGGATTAGTCATTGGGTCAAGGATTCACCATTTTGACCAAAGTTGACATTTTGGTCAAAGGTAACCTATTGGGTCAATGGGTTTGTCAGTGGGTCAAGGATTGATCATTTTGACCAAAGTTGACTTTTTGGTCAAAAGTTGACCTATTGGGTCAATGGGTGGTGGTCATTAGGTCAAAAATTCATTGTTTTGACCAAAATTATCTTTTAGTCAAAATTTTGACCTATTAGGTCAATGAGTTGGTCATTGGGTGAAGGATTGACAATTTTGACCAAAGATGAAATTTTTTTTGGCAAAAGTTGACCTATTGGGTCAATGGGTTGGTAATTACGTAAAAGATTGAAAATTTCGACAAAAATTGGCTTTTTGGTCAAAATACGTCTTTGGTCAATGGGTTGGTCATTGGGTCAAGGATTGACCATTTTGGCGAAAGTTGATTTTTTGGTCAGAGATTAACTTACTGAGTAAATAATTGGTCATTAGGTAAAAAATTGACCTATTGGGTCAAACTTGACTTTTTGGTCAAAAGTTGACCTATTGGGTCAATGGGTTTGTCAGTGGGTCATGGAATGACCATTTTATCCAAAGTTGACTTTTTTGTCAGAGATTGGCTTACTGGGTCAATAATTGGTCATTAGGTCAAAAATTAACTATTTTGACCAAAATTGACTTTTTGGTCAAAAGTTTACCTATTGGGTCAATTGGGTAGTCATTAGGTCAAAAATTGTCTATTTTGACCAAATTGACTTTTTTGGTCAAACGTTGATGTATTGGGTCGGTGGGTTGGTCTTTGGGTCAAGGATTGACCATATTGACCAAAGTTTACTTTATGGTCAGAGATTGACTTATTTGGTCAATAATTGTACATTATGCCAAAAATTGACTATTTCGGTCAAAAGTTCACCTATTAGGCCTATGGGTTGGACATTGGGTTAAAGTTTGTCCATTTTGATCAAAGTTGACTTTTTGGTCAAAAGTTGACCTATTGGGTCAATGGGCTGGTCATTGTGTTAGAAATTTACCATTTTAACCAAACTTGAATTTTTGGTCAAAAGTTGACCTATTAGGTCAATAAGTTTGTCATTGGGTCAAGGATTGACCATTTTGACCAAAGTTAACTTTTTAGTCAATGATTGACTTATTGGGTCAATAATTTGTCATTTATTAAAAAATTGACTATTTTAACCAAAATTGACTTTTTGGTCAAAAGTTAACCTATTAGGCCAATGGGTTGGTCATTGGGTCAATGATTGATCACTTTAACAAAAGTTGACTCTTTGGTCAAAAGTTGACCTATTGGGTCAATGGGTTGGTCATTGTGGGTCAAGGATTGACCATTTTGACCAAAGTTGACTTTTTTGTCAGAGGTTGGCTTACTAGGTCAATAATTGTTCATTAGGTCAAAAATTGACTACTTTGACAAAAATTAACTTTTTGGTCAAAAGTTGACCTATTGGGTCCATGGGTGGTCATTAAGTAAAAAATTGACTGTTTAGACCAAAATTGATTTTCTTGGTCAAAAGTTGACATATAGGTCTATGCGTTTGTCATTGGGTCAAGGATTGACCATTTTGACCAAATTTAAATTTTTGCTCAAAAGTTGATCCATTAGATCGACGGGGTGCTTCATTGGGTCGAGAAAATGACCATTTTGACCAAAGTTGACTTTTTGGTCGAAAGTTGAGCTATTTGAGCTAATGAGTTAGTAATTGCGTCGAGAATTGACCATTTTGACCAAAGATGACTTTTTGGTCAAAAGTTGATCTATCGGGTCAATGGGTTGCTCATTGGGTCGAAAATTGTTCATTTTGACCAAAGTTGACTTTTTCGTCAAAAGTTGACTTATTGGGCCAAAGTTGACGTATTGGGTCTATAATCGGTCATTAGATTGAAAATTGATATTTTGACCAAAAGTGAATTTTGTTTGAAAAGTTAACCCATTAGATCGATGGGGTGGTTAATACGTCGAGAATTGACCATTTTGACCAAAGTTAACTTTTTGGTGAAAAAGTTGACCTATTAGATCGATGGGTTGAGTCATTAGGTCAAAAATTGACCGTTCGACCAAAGTTGAATTTTTTGTCAAAAGTTGACCTATTGGGTCTATGGGTTGGTCATTGGGTCAAAAATTGACCATTTGACCTCCCATTAACCCAATAGGTCAAAAGTTGACCTATTAGGTTAATGGGTTTGTCTTTGGGTCAAGGATTGACCATTTTGACCAAAGTTGACTTTTTGGTCGAGATTTTCTTATTAGGTTAATTAAAGAATTGACTTTTTGACCAAATTTGTCTTTTTGTTCAAAAGTTAACCTATAAGGCCAATGAGTTTGTCATTGGGTCAAGGATTAATCATTTTGACCGAAGTTAACTATTTCTTCAAAAGTTGACCTATTGGGTCAATGTGTTGGTCATTGGGTCAAAGATTATCAATTTTGACCAAAGTTGACTTTTTGGTCGGAGATTAGCTTTCTGGGGAAATAATTGGTCATTTGGTCAAAAATTGACTAGTTTGATTAAAATTGACTTTTTGGTCAAAAGTTGACCTATTGGGTCAATGGGTTGGACATTAGGTCATGGATTGACCATTTTGACGAAACTTGACTTTTCGGTCAAAAGTTGACCTATTGGTTCAACGGGTTAAGGATTGACAATTTTGACAAAAGTTGACTTTTTGACCAAAGATTGACATATTGGGTCGATAATTAGTCATTAGGTAAAAAATTGATTATTTTGACCAAAATAAATTTTTTTGTCAAATGTTGACCCATTGGGTCAACGGGGTGGTCATTGGGTCAGAAATTGACCATTTTAACCAAAGTTGACTTATTGGTCAAAATTTGACCTATTTGGTGAATTACTTGGTAATTGGGTCAAGATTTGACCATTTTCACCGAAGATGACTTTTTGGTCAAAGGTCGATCTATTGGGTCAATGAGTTGTTCTCTGGGTCAATAATTGACCATTTTGACCAAAGTTGACTTTTGGGTCAAATGTTGACCTATGGTCAATGGGTAGACAATAGGTCAAAAATTGATTACTTTGACCAAAATTGACTTTTTGGTCAAAAGTTGAGCAATTGGGTCAACGGGTGGTCATTAGGTCTAAAATTGACTATTTTGGCCCAAATTAAATTTTTGGTCAAGAGTTGACCTTTTGGGTCAATGGGTTTGTCATTTGTTCAAGGATTGACCATTTTGGCCAAAGTTAACTTTTTGACTATTCTGGTCATTAGGTAAAAAATTGACTATTTTGACCAAAATTAAATTTTTGGTTAAAAATTGATCCACTAGGTCAACGGGGTGCTCATTGGGTCAGAAATTGATCATTTTGACCAAAGTTGGCTTTTTGGTCAAAAGTTGACCTATTGGGTCAATGGGTGGTGGTCATTAGGTTAAAAAATCAATGTTTTGACCAAAATTATCTTTTTAGTCAAAATTTTGACATATTGGGTCAATGAGTTGGTCATTGGGTGAAGGATTGACTATTTTGACCAAAGATGAATTTTTTTTTGGCAAAAGTTGACCTATTGGGTCAATGGGTTGGTAATTACGTAAAAGATTGAAAATTTCGACCAAAATTGGCTTTTTGGTCAAAATACGTCTTTGGTCATTGGGTTGGTCATTGGGTCAAGGATTAACCATTTTGGCGAAAGTTGATTTTTTTGTCAGAGATTAACTTATTGAGTAAATAATTGGTCATTAGGTAAAAATTGACCTATTGGGTCAAACTTGACTTTTTGGTCAAAAGTTGACCTATTGGGTCAATGGGTTTGTCAGTGGGTCATTGAATGACCATTTTATCCAAAGTTGACTTTTTTGTCAGAGATTGGCTTACTGGGTCAATAATTGGTTATTAGGTCAAAAATTAACTATTTTGACCAAAATTGACTTTTTGGTCAAAAGTTTACCTACTGTGTCAATTAGGTAGTCATTAGGTCAAAAATTGTCTATTTTGACCAAATTGACTTTTTTGGTCAAACGTTGACGTATTGGGTCGGTGGGTTGGTCTTTGGTTCAAGGATTGACCATATTGACCAAAGTTTACTTTATGGTCGAAGATTGACTTATTTGGTCGATAATTGTACATTATGCCAAAATTGACTATTTCGGTCAAAAGTTCACCTGATTAGGCCTATGGGTTGGACATTGGGTTAAAGTTTGCCCATTTTGATCAAAGTTGACTTTTTGGTCGAAGTTGATCTATTTGGTCGATAGGATTCGAGTCATTGTGTCGAGAATTGACCATTTTAACCAAACTTGAATTTTTGGTCAAAAGTTGACCTATTAGGTCAATAGGTTTGTCATTGGGTAAAGGATTGACCATTTTGACCAAAGTTGACTTTTTAGTCAATGATTGACTTATTGGGTCAATAATTTGTCATTTATTAAAAAATTGACTACTTTAACCAAAATTGACTTTTTGGTCAAAAGTTAACAATTAGGCCGATGGGTTGGTCATTGGGTCGATGATTGATCACTTTAACAAAAGTTGACTCTTTGGTCGAAAGTTGACTATTAGATTGATGGGTTGGTCATCGTGTGAGTCGAAGTTGACCATTTTGACCAAAGTTGACTTTTTTGTCGAGGTTGACTTCTTAGGTCAATGATTGTTCATTAGGTCGAAAATTGACTACTTTGACAAAAATTAACTTTTTGGTCAAAAGTTGACATAGTGGATCCATGGGTGGTCATTAAGTAAAAGATTGATTGTTTAGACCAAAATTGATTTTGGTCGAAAGTTGACATATTGGTCCATGCGTTTGTCATTGGGTCGAGGATTGATTCATTTTGACCAAATTTAAACTTTTGCTCAAAAGTTGACCCATTGGGTCAACGGGGTGCTCATTGGGTCAGAAATTGACCTTTTTTACCAAAGTTGATTTTTTGGTCAAAAGTTGACCTATGTGGACAATGAGTTGGTAATTGGGTCAAGAATTGACCATTTTGACCAAAGATGACTTTTTGGTCAAAAGTTGATCTATCGGGTCAATGGGTTGCTCATTGGGTCAAAAATTGTTCATTTTGACCAAAGTTGACTTTTTGGTCAAAAGTTGACCTATTGGGCCAAAGTTGACGTATTGGGTCTATAATTGGTCATTAGGTCAAAAATTGACTATTTTGACCAAAAGTGATTTTGCTCAAAGTTAACTTCATTAGATTGATAGGGTGGTTAATACGTCAGAAATTGACCATTTTGACCAAAGTTAACTTTTTGGTGAAAAGTTGACCTATTGGGTCAATGGGTTGGTCATTAGGTCAAAAATTGACCGTTCGACCAAAGTTGAATTTTTTGTCAAAAGTTGACCTATTGGGTCTATGGGTTGGTCATTGGGTCAAAAATTGACCATTTGACCTCCCATTAACCCAATAGGTCAAAAGTTGATCTATTAGGTTAATGGGTTTGTCTTTGGGTTAGGGATTGACCATTTTGACCAAAGTTACCTTTTTGGTCAGAGATTTTCTTATTGGGTTAATTAAAAATTGACTATTTTGACCAAATTTGTCTTTTTTTTCAAAAGTTGAGCTATAAGGCCAATGAGTTTGTCATTGGGTCAAGGATTAATCATTTTGACCGAAGTTAACTTTTTCTTCAAAAGTTGACCTATTGGGTCAATGTGTTGGTCATTGGGTCAAGGATTATCAATTTTGACCAAAGTTGACTTTTTGGTCGGAGATTAGCTTTAGGGGAAATAATTGGTCATTTGGTCAAAAATTGACTATTTTGACTAAAATTGACTTGTTGGTCAGAAGTTGACCTATTGGGTCAATGGGTTGGACATTAGGTCAAGGATTGACCATTTTGACGAAACTTGACTTTTCGATTCGAAAGTTGACTGATGGGTCGACGGAGTTAAGGATTGACAATTTTGACAAAAGTTGACTTTTTGGCCAAAGATTGACATATTGGGTCAATAATTAGTCATTAGGTAAAAAATTGATTATTTTGACCAAAATAATTTTTTTTGTCAAATGTTGACCCATTGGGTCAACGGGGTGGTCATTGGGTCAGAAATTGACCATTTTAACCAAAGTTGTCTTTTTGGTCAAAATTTGACCTATTTGGTGAATTAGTTGGTAATTGGGTCAAGATTTGACCATTTTCACCAAAGATGACTTTTTGGTCGAAAGTCGATCTATTGGAGTCGATGGGTTGTTCTGCAGGTCGATAATTGACCATTTTGACTAAAGTTGACTTTTAGGTCAAATGTTAACTCTATGGGTCGATGGGTAGACATTAGGTCGAAGATGACTTACTTTGACCAAAATTGACTTTTTGGTCAAAAGTTGAGCAATTGGGTCAACGGGTGGTCATTAGGTCTAAAATTGACTATTTTGACCCAAATTGATTTTTTGGTTGACCTTTTAGGTCAACGGGTTTGTCATTTGTTCAAGGATTGACCATTTTGGCCAAAGTTAACTTTTTGACTATTCTGGTCATTAGGCCAAAAATTGATCTATTTTGACCAAAATTAAATTTTTGGTTAAAAATTGATCCACTAGGTCAACGGGGTGCTCATTGGGTCAGAAATTGATCATTTTGACCAAAGTTGGCTTTTTGGTCAAAAGTTGACCTGTTTGGTCAATGAGTTGGTAATTGCGTCAAAAATTGACAATTTTGACCGAAAATGTTTTTTTGGTCAAAAGTTGATCTATTGGGTCAATGGGTTATTTATTAGGTCAAAAATTGACCATTTTGACCAAAGTTGACTTTTTCATCAAAATTGACCTATTGGGTAAATGGGTTTCTCATTGGGTCAAAAATTGACCATTTTGACCAAAGTTAACTTTTTGCTCAAAAGTTGACCTACTGGGTCAATGTGTAGTCATTAGGTCAAAAGTTGACTATTTTGACCAAAATTGACTTTTTGGCTAAAAATTAACTTATTAGGTCAATAAGTTAATTTTTATCATTGAGTCAAGGATTGACCATTTTGACCAAAGTTGACTTTTTGTATAGAGATTAACTTATTAGGTCAATAATTGGTTATTAGGTCAAAAATTGACTTTTTTAACCAAAATTGAATTTTTGGTTTAAAGTTAACCTAATAGGTCAACGGGGTGGTCTTTGGGTCAAAAATTGACCATTTAGACCAAAGTTAAATTTTTGGTCAAAAGTTGACCTATTTGGCCAATGAGTTGGTAATTGGGTCAAGAATTGACCATTTTGACCAAAGATGACTTTTTAGTCAAAAGTTGACATATTGGTTCAATAGGTTAGTCATTGGGTAAAAAATTGACCATTTTGACCAAAGTTGAATTTTTGGTTAAAAGTTGACCTATTGGGTCAATGGGTGGTCATTAGGTCAAAAATTGACTATTTTGACCAAAATTGACTTTTTGATCCAAAGTTGACCTATTAGATCAATGGGTTTGTCATTGGGTCAAGGATTAACCATTTTGACCAAAGTTAACTTTTTGGTCAAGATTAACTTATGGTGTCAATAATTGGTCATTAATTCAAAAATTGGCTATTTTGAAAAAAATTGACTTTTTGGTCGAAAGTTGACCCATTAGGTCGATGGGTTAGTCATTAGGTCGAGGATTGATCATTTTGACTAAATTTAACTTTTTGGTCGAAGGTTGACTGTCGGGTCAATGACTTAGTCATTGGGTTAAGGATTGACCATTGTGACCAATGTTAACTTTTTGTCGGAGATTAGGTTACTTGGTCGATAATGGTCATTAGGTCAAAATTTGACTATTTTAACCGAAATTGAATTTTTGGTCAAAAGTTGACCTATTGAGTTAATGGGTGGTCATTAAGTTAAAAATTGACTATTTAGACCACAATTAAGTTTTTGGTCAAAAGTTAACCCATTGGGTCAACGGTAAGGTCATTGGGTGAGAAATTGACCATTTTTACCAAAGTTGACTTTTTGGTCAAAAGTTGACCTATTGGTGAATGAGTTGGTAATTGGGTCAATAATTGACGATTTTAACCAAAGATGACATTTTTGGTCAAAAGTTGACCTAATGGGTAATGGTTGGTCATTCGGTCAAAAATTAACTTTTTTGACGAAAATTGCCTTTTTGGTCAAAAGTTAACGTATTGGGTCAATGAGTTGGTCATTTGGTCAAGGATTGACCATTTTGACAAAAGTAGTCTTTTTGGTCAAAATTTGACTGATTTAGGTTAATAAGGCATTAGGTCAAAATTGATAATTTTCAGAAAAATTGACTTATTTAGTCGAAAGTTTTCCTATTTGGTTAATGGGTTGGTCATTAGGTCAAGAATGAATCATTTTGGCCAAAGATGACTTTTTAGTCAAAAGTTTACAAATTGGGTCAAGGGGTTGGTCATTGGATCAAGGATTGACAATTTTCACCAAAGTTGACAATTAGGTTATTGTGTCAGAAAGTTGTCCTTTTGCTTAAATGAGGTGGTCATTAGGTCAAAAATTGAAAATTTTGACCAAAATTGACTTTTTTGTCAATAGTTATCCATTTGGGTTACTGAGTTGGTCATTGGGTCATGGAATGACCATTTTGACTAAAGTTAACTTTTGGTCAAAAGTTGATCTATTGGGTCAACAATTGGTAACCATGTCAAAAATTTACTATTTTGACCTAAATTGACTTTTTGGTCAAAAGTTGATCTATTGGGTCAGTGGGTCAAGGATTTACCATTTTCACCAATATTAACTTTTTGGTCAAAAGTTGACCTATTGGGTCAATGAGTTTATCATTGGATCGAGGATTGACCATTATGACCAAAGTTGCCCATTTGATGCAGAGATTGACTTACTGGAGTCAACAATTGGTCCTTAGGTCAAAATTTGATTATTTTGACCCAAATTGACTTTTGTTCAAAAGTTGACTTATTGGATCAATGCGTTGGTCATTTGGTTAAGAATTGGCCATTTTAACTAAAGTTGACTTTTTGGTCAAAAGTTGACTTATTGGGTCAATGGGTTTGTCATTGGGTCAAAAATTTACCACTTTGACCGAAACTGACTTTTTGGTCAAATGTTGACCTATTTGGTCGTTGGGCTTGTCATTTGGTCAAAAGTTGACCTATTGGGTCAATAGGTTGGTCATTAGGTCAAGGTTTGAGCATTTTGACCAAAGTTGACTTTTTGGTCAAAAGTTGACCTATTAAGTCAATGTGTTGGTCATTGGGTCTGAAAATGACCATTTTGACCAAAGTTGGCTTTTTGGTCAAATATTGATCTATTGGTTCAATGGGTTTGTAATTGGGTAAAAAGTTAACCATTTTGACCAAAGTTAACTTTTTTGGCAAGAGATTGGCTTACTTAGGTCAATAATTTGTCATTAGGTCAAAAACTGATTATTTTGACCAAAATTAACTTTTTGTTCAAAAGTTGACCTATTGGGTCGATGGGTTAGTCATTAGGTCGAGAATTGACCATTATGACCAAAGTTGACTTTTTGGTCGAAATGTTGACCTATTAGGTCGATGGGTTGGTCATTGGGAAAGGATAAGACCATTTTGGCCGAAGTTGACTTTTGGTCAATGGTTGACTTGTTGGGTCAATAACTTGTCATTAGGTTAAAAATTGACTATTTTGACCAAAATTGAGTTTTTGGTTAAAACTTAACCCATAGGGTCAACGGGGTTGTCATTGGGTTAGAAATTAATCATTTTGACCAAAGTTAACTTTTTGGTCAAAAGTTGACATATTAGTCAATGAGTTTGTAATTGGGTCAAGAATTGACCATTTTGACCAAAGAGGACTTTTAGTCAAAAGTTGACTTATTGGGTCAATGGGATAGTCATTGGGTCAAAAATTGATAATTTTGACCAAAGTTGACTTTTTGATCAAAAGTTGACCTATTGGGTCGATGTGTGGTCATTAGTTCAAAAATTGACTATTTTAACCAAAATTGACTACTTTAACCAAAATTGACTTTTTGGTTAAAAGTTGACCTATTGGGTCAATGGGTTTGTCTTTCGATCAAAGATTGCCCATTTGACCAAAGTTGACTTTTTGTTTAGAAATTGACTTATCGGGTCAATAATTGGTCATTCATTCAAAAATTGGTTATTTTGACCAAAATTAAATTTTTGTTAAAACTTAACTCTATTAAGCTAATGGGATGGTCATTAGGTCGAGAATTGATCGTTTTGATTAACGTTAACTTTTTGGTTAAAAGTTGACTATTAGATCTCTGGGTTGGTCATTGGGTAAAGAATTGACCATTTTGACCAAAGTTGACTTTTGGTCGAGAGATTGACTTCTTGGAGTCGATAGTTGGTCATTCGATCAAAATTGATTATTTTGACCGAAATTGTCTATTGGCCAAAAGTTAACCCATTGGGTCGATGGGTTAGTCATTGGGTCTATTATTGACCATTTTGATCAAAGTCATTTTTGGTCAAAAGTTGACATATTGGGTCAATGGGTTGGTCATTGGGTCAAGGATTGACCATTTTGACCAAAGTTGACTTTTTGGTCTGTGGTTGACTTATTGGGTGAATAATTGGTCATTATGTAAAAAATTGTCTAACTTGACTAAAATTAAATTTTTGGTTAAAACTTAATACATTGGGTCAACGGGGTGGTTATTGGGTCAATGAGTTGGTTATTGTGTCAAGAATTGAGCATTTTGACTAAAGATGACTTTTTAGTCAAAAATTAACATATTGGGTCAATGGGTTGGTCATTGGATCTAAAATTGACCATTTTGACCGAAGTTGACTTTTAGGTCAAAAGTTAATATATTAGGTCAATGGCTGGTCATTGTGTAAAAAATTGACTATTTTGACCAAAAATGACTTTTTGGCCAAAAGTTAACTTATTGGGTCCATGGGTTTGTCGTCGGGTCTAGAATTAACCATTTTGTCCAAAATTAACTTTGTGGTCAGAGATTGACTTATTGGGTCAATAATTGGTCATTAATTTAAAAATTGACTATTTTGACTAAAATTGACTTTTTTGTCAGAAATTAACCTATTAGGCCAATGAGTTGGTCATTGGGTCAAATATTGATCATTTTGACCAACGTTGACCTTTTGGTGAGATGTTGACTTATTGGTTCAATGGGTTGGTCATTGGGTCAAGGATTGACCATTTTGACCATAGTTGACTTTTTGGTCAGAGATTAGCTTACTGGGTCAATAATTTGTCTATGGATCAAAAATTGATCAATTTGACCAAAGTTGACTTTTTGGTCAAAAGTTGACTATTGGAGTTCTTGGTGGTCATTAAGTCGAAAATTGATTTATTTTGACCAAAAATGACTTTTGGTCAAAAGTTGACCTATTTGGTCGATGGGCTTGTCATTTGGTCGATGATTGACTAATTTGACCAAAGTTAACTTTTTGGTCGAGAGATTGAATTATTAGGTTACATAATTGGTCATTGAGGCGAAAATTGACGAAGATTGACCAAAATTGTATTTTTTGATAAAAGTTAACACATTGGGTCAACGGGGAGGTCATCGGGTCAGAAATTGACCATTTTGACCAAAGTTAACTTTTTGGTCAAACGTTGACCTATTTAGTCAATGAGTTCGTAATTGAGTCAAGAATTTGACCTTTTTGACTAAAGATGACTTTTCTTGGTCAAAATTTGATATATTGGGTCAATGGTTTGGTCATTGGGTCAAAAATTGACCATTTTAACTTAAGTTGACTTTTTGGTCAAAAGTTGACATATTTGGTCAATGGGTGGTCATTATGTCAAAATTGACAATTTTGACCAAAATTGACTTTTGGTCAAATGTTGACCTATTTGTCAATGGGTTTGTCATTGGGTCAAGGATTGACCATTTTGACCAAAGTTGACTTTTTGGTCGTCGATTGACTTATTGGGTCAATAATTGGTCATTAATTCAAAAATTGATTATTTTGACCAAAATTGACTTTTTGGTCAAAAGTTGACCTATTAGACCAATGTGTTAGTCATTGGGTCAAGTATTGAACATTTTGACTAAAGTTGACTTTTTCGTAAAAAGTTGACCTATTGGGCCAATGGGTTGGTCATTAGAGCAAGGATTGATAATTTTGACCAAAGTTGTATTTTTGGTCAAAAGTTGACCTATTTTGGTCAACGAGGCGGTCATTAGGTCAAAAATTGATAATTTTGAGCAAAATTGACAATTTTGAGCAAAATTAACTTTTTGGTTAAAATTTGACCTATTGGGTCAATGGGTTTGTCATTGGCTCCATGATTGAATATTTTGACGAAAGTTGACTTTTTGGTCAGAGATTGACTTATTAGGTCAATAATCGGTCATCAATTCAAAAATTAATTATTTTGACCAAAATTGATTTTTTGGTCAAAAGTTGACCTATTTGGTCAATGAGTTAGTCATTGGGTCAAGGATTGCCCATTTTGACCAAAGTTGACTTTTTGGTCAAAAGTTGACATATTGGGTCAATGGGTTGGTCATTGGGTCAAGGATTGACTATTTTTAGCAAAGTTGACTTTTTGGTTAGAGATTGACTTTTTGGGTCAATAATTGGTCATTAGGTCAAATATAGATTATTTTGATTAAAATTAAATTTTTGAGTAAAAGTTGACCCATTTAGTCAACGGGATGGTTATTGGGTCAGAAATTGACCATTTAGACAAAAGTTGACTTTTTGGTCAAAAGTTGACTTATTTGGTCAATGAGTTGGTAATTGTGTCAAGAATTGACCATTTATACCGAAGATGACTTTTTTGTTAAAATTTGATCTATTGGGTCAATGGGTCATGGATTGACCATTTTGACCAAATTTGACTTTTTAGCCAGAGATTGCCTTATTGGGTCAATTAGGAGGTCATTAGGTCAAAAATTGACTATTTTGACCAATATTGACTTTTCGTCGAAGTTGACTATTGGGTCCTTGGGTTCGAGGTTGACCGTTTTGACGAAAGTTGACTTTTTGGTCAAAAGTTGACATTTTGGGTCAATGGGTTGGTTATTGGGTAAAGGATTGACCATTTTGAGCAAAGTTGACTATTTGGTTAGAGATTGACTTATTGGGTCAATAATTGGTCATTATGTCAAAACTTACCTATTTCGACCAATATTAAATTTTCGGTCAAAAGTTACCCATTTGGTCAATGAGGTCGTCATTCGGTCAAAAATTAACCATATTGACCAAAGTTAACTTTTTTGTCAATAGTTGGCCTATTGGGTCAATGGGGTGGTCATTTGGTCAAAAATTCACTATTTTGACCAAAATAGACTTTTTGGTCAAAAGTTGACCTATTGGGCCATTGGATTGGCCATTGGATTGGCCATTGGGTCAAGAATTAACCAATTTGACTAAAGTTGACTTTTTGGTCAAATGTTAACCTATTGGGTCAATGGCTTGGTCAGTGGGTCAAGGATTGATCATTTTGACCAAAGTTGACTTTTTGCTCAAAACTTGACCTATTGGGTCAATGGGTGGTCATTAGGTCGAAAATTCATCTGTTTTGACCAAATTATCTTTTTGAGTCAAAATTTTGTCTTATTCGAGTCGATGAGTTGAGTCATTGGGCGATTATTTTGACAAAGTTAAATTTTTTGGCAAAAGTTGACTTATTGGGTCGATGGGTTGATAATTGCGTAAAAGATTGACAATTTCGACCAAAATTGACATTTTGGTCAAAAGCGTCTTAGGTCAATGGGTTGGTCATGTGGATCGAGGATTGATCCATTTTGCGAAGTTGATTTTTTGGTCAGAGATTAACTTATTGAGTAAATAATTGATCATTAGCTAAAAAAATTGACCTATTGGGTCAAACTTGACTTTTTGGTCAAAAGTTGACCTATTGGGTCAATGGGTTTGTCATTGGGTCAATGATTGACCATTTTGACCAATGTTGACTTTTTGGTCAGAGATTGGCTTACTGGGTCATTAATTGGTCATTAGGTCAAAAATTGACTATTTTGACCAAAATTGACTTTTTGGTCAAAAGTTTACCTATTGGGTCAATTGGGTGGTCATTAGGTCAAAAATTGTATATTTTGACCGAATTGAATTTTTTGATCAATCGTTGACCTATTGGGTCAGTGGGTTGGTCTTTGGGTGAAGGATTGACCATTTTGACCAAAGTTTACTTTATGGTGAGAGATTGACTTATTTGGTCAATAATTGTACATTATGTCAAAAATTGACTATTTAGGTCAAAAGTTCACCTATTGGGTCTATGGGTTGGACATTGGGTTAAGGTTTGCCCATTTTGATCAAAGTTGACTTTTTGGTCAAAAGTTTACATATTGGGTCAATGGGCTAGTCATTGTCTCAAAAATTGACCATTTTAACCAAACTTGACTTTTTTTGTCAAAAGTTGACTTATTGGGTCAATGGGGTGGTCTTTAGGTCAAAAGTTAACTTTTTCGATCAAAGTTGACTTTTTGGTCAGAGATTGATTTATTGGGTCAATAATTGGTCATTCGGTCAAAAATTAATTATTATTACCAAAATTAAATTTTTAGTAAAAAGATGACCCATCGAGTTAATTGGGTGGTGATTAAGTCAGAAATTGACCATTTTGACCCAAGTTAACTTTTTGTCAAAAGTTGACCTATTAGGTTAGTGAGTAAGAAATTAACCATTTTGACCAAACTTAACTTTTTGGTCAAAAGTTGACATATTGGGTTAATGGGGTGGTCATTAGGTTAAAATTTGACAATTTTGACCAAATTTAACTTTTTGGTCAAAAATTGAACTTATTGGGTCAATGGATTGGTCATTGAGTTAAGGATTGATCATCTCAGCCAAAATTGACTTTTTGGTAAAAAAGTTGACCTATTGGGTCAGTGGGTTAGCATTGGGTGAAAGATTGACCATTTCAACCAAAGTTGACTTTTTGGTCAGAGATTGACTTATTGGGTCAATAATTGGTCATTCGGATAAAAATTGATTATTTTGACCAAAATTGAATTTTTTTGTCATTGGGTCTACTGGGTTCTCATTGTGTCAGAAATTAACCATTTTGACCAAATTTAACTTTTTTTCAAATGTTGATCTATTAGGTCAATGGGTTGGTCATTATGTTAGAAATTGACCATTTTGACCAAACTTGACTTTTTTGTTAAAAGTTGACCTATTTGGTCAATGGGGTGGTGATTGGGTCAAGGATTGATCATTTTGACCAAAGTTGACATTTTGGTAACAGATTGACTTATTGGGTCAATAATTGGTCATTGGGACAAAAATTGACAATTTTGACCAAAATTAAATTTTTGGTCAAATATTGACCTATTGGTTCGATAGGTTGGTCATTGGGTCAACGATTGACCAATTTGACCAAGTTGACTTTTTAGTCGAAATTTAACATATTGGGTGACTTTGTAGGTCATTGGGTCAAAAATTAATCATTTTGGCCAAAATTGACTTTTAGGTCAAAAGTTCATATATTCGGTTAATAGGTTTGTCATTGGGTCAAATATTAACCATTTTGATCGAAGTTGACTTTTTTGTTAGAGATTGACGCATTGGGTCATTAATTGCTCATTTGGTTAAAAATTATCTATTTTGACCAAAATTGAATTTTTGGTCAAAAGTTAACCCATGGGTCAACGGTCAGGTCATTGGGTCAGAAATTGACCATTTTTACCAAAGTTGAATTTTTGGTCAAAAGTTGACCTATTTGGTCAATGAGTTCATAATTGGCATAATAATTGACCATTTTGACTAACGATGACTTTTTCAGTCAAAAGTTTACCTTTTGGATCAAAGGGTTGGTCATTGGGTTAAAAATTAACCATTTTGACCAAAGTTGATATTTTGGTCAAAAGTTGACTATTAGATTGATGGGTGGTCATTAGGTCGAAGTTGGCTATTTTGACTAAAGTTGACTTTTTTATCGAAGATTGATCGATTGGATCGATAATTGGTCATTAATTCAAAAATTCACTATCTATGACCAGATATAGACTTTTTGGTCGAAATGATGATCTATTAGATCAATGGGTTTGGTCGTTAGGTCGAAATTAATCCTTTTGACCAAAGTTGAATTTTGGTCAAAAGTTGACTTATTAGGTCAATAGGTTTTTCATTGGGACGAGGATTGACCATTTTGACCAAAGTTGACTTTTTAGTCAATGATTGACTTATTGGGTCAATAATTGCTCATTTATTCAAAAATTGACTACTTTAACCAAAATTGACTTTTTGGTCAAAAGTTGAACTATTAGGCCAATGGGTTGGTCATTGGGTCAAGGATTGATCACTTTGACAAAAGTTGACTTTTTGGTTAAAAGTTGACCTATTGGGTCAATGGGTTGGTCATTGTGGGTCAAGGATTAACCATTTTGACCAAAGTTGACTTTTTTGTCAAAGGTTGGCTTACTAGGTCAATAATTGGTCATTAGGTCAAAAATTGACTACTTTTACAAAAATTAACTTTTTGGTCAAAAGTTGACCTATTGGGTCCACGGGTGGTCATTAAGTAAAAAATTGGTTGAGTTAGACCAAAATTGACTTTTTGGTCGAAAAGTTGACCTATTGAATTATGCGTTTGTCATTGGGTCAAGGATTGACCATTTTGACTAAATTTAAATTTTTGCTCAAAAGTTGATCCATTGGGTCAACGGGGTGCTCATTGGGTCAGAAATTGACCATTTTGACCAAAGTTGACTTTTTGGTCAAAAGTTGACCTATTTGGCTAATGAGTTGGTAATTGCGTCAAGAATTGACCTTTTTGAAGAAAGATGACTTTTTGGTCAAAATTTGATCTATCCGGTCAATGGGTTACTCATTGGGTCAAAAATTGTTCATTTTGACCAAAGTTGCCTTTTTGGTCAAAAGTTGACCTCTTGCGCCAAAGTTGAGGTATTGGGTCTATAATTGGTCATTAGGTCAAAAATGACTATTTTGACCAAAATTGAATTTTTGCTGAAAAGTTAACCTATTGGGTCAATGGGTTTGTCATTGGGTCAAGGATTGACCATTTTGATCAAAGTTGACTTTTAGGTCAAAAGTTGACTTATTGGGTCGATGGGTTAGTCATTGGGTCAAGGATTGACCATTTTGACCAAAGTTGACTTTTTGGTCAGTGGTTGACTTATTGGGTCAATAATTGGTCATTATGTCAAAAATTGCTTAATTTGACCAAAATTAAATTTTTGGTGAAAACTTAACCCATTGGGTCAACAGGGTGGTCATTGGGTCAGAAATTGATTTTTTTGACCAAAGTTGACTTTTTGGTCAAAAGTTGACTTATTTTGTCAATGAGTTGATAATTGTGTCAAGAATTGACCATTTTGGCTAAATATGAATATTTAGTCAAAAGTTGACATTTTGGGTTAATGGGTTGGTCATTGGATCAAAAATTGACCATTTTAACCAAAGTTGACTTTTAGGTCGAAGTTGACCTATTATATCGATAGTTAGTGATTATGTGAAAAATTGACTATTTTGACCAAAATTGACTTTTTGGCCAAAAGTTAACTTATTGGGTCCTTTGGTTTTGTCGTCGGGTCTAGAATTGACGATTTTGTCCAAAATTAACTTTGTGGTCAGAGATTGACTTATTGGGTCAATAATTGGTCATTAATCCAAAAATTGACTATTTTGACCAAAATTGACTTTTTTGTCACCTATTAGGCCAATGGGTTGGTGATTGGGTCAAATATTGATCATTTTGACCAACATTGACCTTTAGGTCTAATGTTGACTTATTGGGTCAATGAGTTGGTCATTGGGTCGAGGATTGACCATTTTGACCAAAGTTGACTTTTTAGTCGAAGATTAGCTATTAGGTCGATAATTTGTCTGGTGGATAAAAAATTCACCATTTTGACCAAAGTTGAGTTTTTCGTTAAAAGTTAACTTATTAGATTCTTGGGTGGTCATTAAGTCAAATTTTGGTTATTTTGACCCAAAATGACTTTTTGGTACGAGCTAATTATTGGGTCGATAATTGGTCATTCAGGCAAAAATTGATAATTCGACCGAAATTGAATTTTTTGCAAAGTAACACATTGGGTCAACGGGGAGATCATCGGGTCAAAAATTGACCATTTTGACCAAAGTTGACTTTTTGGTCAAAAGTTGACATATTTGGTCAATGAGTTGGTAATTGTGTCAAGAATTGACCATTTTGGCTAAGGATGAATATTTAGTCAAAAAATGACATTTTGGGTTAATAGGTTGGTCATTGGGTCAAAAATTGACCATTTTAAACAATGTTGATTTTTAGGTCAAAAGTTGACCTATTATGTCAATGGCTGGTGATTATGTGAAAAATTGACTATTTTGACCAAAATTGACTTTTGGCCAAAAGTTAACTTATTGGGTCCTTGGGTTTGTCGTCGGGTCTAGAATTGACCATTTTGTCCAAAATTAACTTTGTAGTCGAAAATTGACTTATTGGGTCAATAATTGGTCATTAATCCAAAAATTGACTATTTTGACCAAAATTGACTTTTTTGTCACCTATTAGGCCAATGGGTTGGTCATTGGGTCAAATATTGATCATTTTGACCAACGTTGACCTTTTGGTCAAATGTTGACTTATTGGGTCAATGGGTTGGTCATTGGGTCAAGGATTGACCATTTTGACCAAAGTTGACTTTTTGGTCAGAGATTAGCTTACTGGGTCAATAATTTGTCATGTGGATAAAAATTGACCATTTTGACCAAAGTTGAGTTTTTCGTCGAAGTTGACTGATTGAGTTGCAGGTAGTCATTAAGTCAAAAATTGACTATTTTAACCCAAAATGATTTTTTGGTACGAGATTGAATTACTGGGTCAATAATTGGTCATTCAGGCAAAAATTGACAATTATGACCAAAATTGAATTTTTTGCCAAAAGTTAACACGTTGGGTCAACGGGGAGGTCATCGGGTCAGAAATTGACCATTTTGACCAATGTTGACTTTTTGGTCAAAAGTTGACCTATTTAGTCAATGAGTTGGTAATTGGGTCAAGAATTTGACCATTTTGACCAAAGATGACTTTTTTTGTCAAAATTTGATCTATTGGGTCAATGGTTTGGTTATTGGGTAAAAAATTGACCATTTTGACCAAAGTTGACTTTTTGGTCAAAAGTTGACATATTTGGTCAATGGGTGGTCATTAGGTCAAAATTGACAATTTTGACCAAAATTGACTTTTTGGTCAAAAGTTGACCTATTTGTCAATGGGTTTGTCATTGGGTCAAGGATTGACCATTTTAACCAATGTTGACTTTATGGCCATAGATTGACTTATTGGATCAATTATTGGTCATTAATTCAAAAATTGACTATTTTGACCAAAATTGACTTTTTGGTCAAAAGTTGACCTATTAGACCAATGTGTTAGTCATTGGGTCACGTATTGATCATTTTGACTAAAGTTGACTTTTTGGTAGAAAGTTGACCTATTGGGTCAATAATTGGTCATTCGGTCAAAAATTAATTATTATTACCAAAATTAAATTTTTAGTAAAAGATGACTCATCGAGTTAATTGGTTGGTGATTAGGTTAGAAATTGACCATTTTAACCCAAGTTGACTTTTTGTCAAAAGTTGACCTATTAGGTCAGCGGGTCAGAAATTAACCATTTTTCCGAAACTTTTTGATAATTTTGACCAAAATTAACTTTTTGGTCAAAAGTTGACCTTATTGGGTCTTTGGGTTGGTCATTGGGTTAAGGATTGATCATTTTGACCAAAGTTGACTTTTTGGTCAAAAGTTGACCTATTGGGTCAATGGGTTGGTCATTGGGTGAAAGATTGACCATTTCGACCAAAGTTGACTTTTTGGTCAGAGATTGACTTATTGGGTCAATAATTGGTCATTCGGATAAAAATTGATTATTTTGACCAAAATTGAATTTTTCGTCATTGCGTCTATTGGGTGCTCATTGCGTCAGAAATTGCCCATTTTGACCATAGTTGACTTTTTGCCAAATGTTGATCTATTGGATCAATGGGTTGGTCATTGGGTTAGAAATTGACCATTTTGACCAAACTTGACTTTTTTGTCAAAAGTTGACCTATTTAGTCAATAGGGTGGTGAAATGGGTCAAAGATTGATAATTTTGACCAAAGTTGACTTTTTTATAAGAGATTGACTTATTGGGTCAATAATTGGTCATTAGGACAAAAATTGATAATTTTGACCAAAATTGAATTTTTGGTCAAATATTGACCTATTGGTTCAATAGGTTGGTCATTGGGTCAATGATTGACCAATTTGACCAAAGTTGACTTTTTTGTCGAAAGTTAACATATTGGGTGACTTGGTAGGTCATTGGGTCAGAAATTGATCATTTTGACCAAAATTGACTTTTAGGTCAAAAGTTTATATATTAGATCGATGGGTTTATCATTAGGTCGAATATTAACCATTTTAATCAAAGTTGAATTTTTTATTAGAGATTGATTCATTCGGTCAATGGTTGGTCATTAGGTAAAAATTCTCATTTTGACTCGAAATTGAATTTTTGTTCAAAAGTTAACCCATTGGGTCAACGGTCGGATCATTGGGTCGAGAATTGACCATTTTTACCAAAGTTGACTTTTTGGTCGAAAAGTTAATTTATTTGGTCAATGAGTTCATAATTGGCATAATAATTGACCATTTTGACTAATGATGACTTTTTCGGTCAAAAGTTTACCTATTGGGTCAAAGGGTTGGTCATTGGGTTAAAAATTGACCATTTTGACCAAAGTTGATATTTTGGTCAAAAGTTGACTGTATTAGGTCGATGGGTGGTCATTAGGTCGAAAAGTTGGCTATTTTAACAAAGTTGACTTTTTGTCGTGAGATTGACTGATTAGATTCGATAATTGGTCTTTAATTGAAAATTCAACTACTTATGACCAAAATAGACTTTTTGATCGAATGTTGACTATTAGGCGATGGGTTGGTCGTTGGATTCGAGAATTAATCATTTTGACCAAAGTTGAATTTTGGTCGAAAGTTGACCTATTAGGTCAATAGGTTTGTCATTGGGTCTAGGATTGACCATTTTGACCAAAGTTGACTTTTTAGTCAATGATTGACTTATTGGGTCAATAATTGGTCATTTATTCAAAAATTGACTATTTTAACCAAAATTGACTTTTTGGACAAAAGTTGACCTATTAGGCCAATGGGTTGGTCATTGGGTCAATGACTGATCACTTTGATAAAAGTTGACTTTTTGGTTAAAAGTTAACCTATTGGGTCAATGGGTTGGTCATTGGGTCAAGGATTGACCATTTTGACCAAAGTTGACTTTTTGGTCAGTGGTTGACTTATTGGGTCAATAATTGGTCATTATGTCAAAAATTGCTTAATTTGACCAAAATTGAATTTTTGGTTAAAACTTAACCGATTAGAGTCGACGGGGTGGTCGATGGGTCGAGAGATTGATTTTTTACCAAAGTTGACTTTTTGGTCAAAAGTTGACCTATTTGGTCAATGAGTTGGTAATTGTGTCAAGAATTGACCATTTTGGCTAAAGATGAATATTTAGTCAAAAGTTGACATTTTGGGTTAATGGGTTGGTCATTGGATCAAAAATTGACAATTTTAACCAAAGTTGACTTTTAGGTCAAAAGTTGACCTATGTATATCGATGGTTGGTGATTATGTGAAAAATTGGTTATTTTGACCAAAATTGACTTTTGTCACTATTGGTCAATGGGTCGGTCATTGGGTCAAATATTGATCATTTTGACCAACGTTGACCTTTAGGTCAAATGTTGACTTATTGGGTCAAGGATTGACCATTTTGACCAAAGTTGACTTTTTGGTCAGAGATTAGCTTACTGGGTCAATAATTTGTCTGTGGATAAAAAATTGACCATTTTGACAAAAGTTGAGTTTTTCGTCAAAAGTTGACATATTGGGTTACTGGGTGGTCATTAAGTCAAATATTGACTATTTTGACCCAAAATGACTTTTTGGTACGAGACTGAATTATTAGGTCAATAATTGGTCATTCAGGCAAAAATTGACAATTCTGACCAAAATTGAATTTTTTGCCAAAAGTTAACACATTGGGTCAACGTGGAGGTCATCGGGTCAGAAATTGACCATTTGACCAATGTTGACTTTTTGGTCAAAAGTTGACCTATTTAGTCAATGAGTTGGTAATTGGGTCAAGAATTTGACCATTTTGACCAAAGATGACTTTTTTTGTCAAAATTTGATCTATTGGGTCGATGGTTTGGTTATTAGGTAAAAAATTGACCATTTTGACCAAAGTTGACTTTTTGGTCAAAAGTTGACATATTTGGTCAATGGGTGGTCATTAGGTCAAAATTGACTATTTTGACGAAAATTGACTTTTGTCAAAAGTTGACTGTATGTGTCGATGGGTTTGTCATTGGATTCGAAGTTGACCATTTTGAGCAAATGTTGACTTTATGGTCATTGATTGACTTATTGGGTCGATAATTGATCATTAATTCAAAATTGACTATTTTGACCAAAATTGACTTTTTGGTCGAAAGTTGACTATTAGGTCGATGTGTTAGTCATCGGTCAAGTATTAATCATTTTGACTAAAGTTGACTTTTTGGTAGAAAGTTGACTGTTAGATTCGATAATTGGTCATTCGATCGAAATTAATTATTATTACCAAAATTAAATTTTTAGTAAAAGATGACTATCGAGTTAATCTGGGTGGTGATTAGGTTAGAAATTGATCATTTTAACTCGAGTTGACTTTTTGTCGAAAGTTGACTGATAGAGTCATTAGGTCGAAAATTAACCATTTTGCCCAAATTTAACTTTTTGGTCAAAAGTTGACATATTAGGTTAATGGGTTAGTCATTGGGTCAAAATTTGTTAATTTTGACCAAAATTAACTTTTTGGTTAAAAGTTGACCTTATTGGGTCTTTGGGTTGGTCATTGGGTTAAGGATTGATCATTTCGGCCAAATTGACTTTTTGGTAAAAAGTTGACCTATTGGGTTAATGGGTTGGTCATTGGGTGAAAGATTGATCTTTTCGACCAAAGTTGACTTTTTGGTCAGAGATTGACTTATTGGGTCAATAATTGGTCATTCGGATAAAAATTGATTATTTTAACCAAAATTGAACTTTTCTTCATTGGGTCTATTGGGTGCTCATTGTGTGAGAAATTGTCCATTTTGACCAAAGTTGAGTTTTTGCCAAATGTTGATCTATTGGATCAATGGGTTGGTCATTGGGTTAGAAATTGACCATTTTGACCAAACTTGACTTTTTTGTCGAAAGTTGACTTGTTGGTCAATGGGGTGGTGAAATGTGTCAAGGATTGATCATTTTGACCAAAGTTGACTTTTTGATAAGATATTGACTTATTTGGTCTATAATTTGTCATTAGGTCAAAAATTGACAATTTTGACCAAGATTAATTTTTGGTCAAATATTGACCTATTGGTTGATAGGTTAGTCATTGGGTCAATGATTGACCAATTTGACCAAAGATGACTTTTTTGTCGAAAGTTAACATATTGGGTGACTTGGTAGGTCATTGGGTCAGAAATTGATCATTTTGACCAAAATTGACTTTTAGGTCAAAAGTTTATATATTGGGTCAATGGGTTTATCATTGGGTCGAATATTAACCATTTCGATCGAAAGTTGAATTTTTTATTAGAGATTGACTCATTCGATCGGTAATTGGTCATTAGGTCGAAAATTCTCTATTTTGACCAAAATTGAATTTCTAGTCGAAAGTTAACCCTAGTCGTCGACGGTCGAGTCATTGGTCGAGAAATTGACCATTTTACCAAAGTTGACTTTTTGGTGAAAGTTGACGATTTGGTCGATGAGTTCATAATTGGCATAATAATTGACCATTTTGACTAACGATGACTTTTTTCGATCGAAAGTTTACTATTGGGTCGAAGGGTTGGTCATTGGGTTAAAAATTGACCATTTTGACCAAAGTTGATATTTTGGTCGAAAAGTTGACCTATTGGGTTAATGGGTGGTCATTAGGTCGAAAAGTTGAGTTTATTTTGACCGAAGTTGTCTTTTTTGTCGAGATTGATTGATTAGATTCGATAATTGGTCATTGAATTCGAAAATTCACTCTTATGATCGAAATAGATTTTTTGGTCGAATGTTGACTTATTAGACCGATGGGTTGGTTGTTGGGTCAAGAATTAATCATTTTGACCAAAGTTGAATTTTGGTCAAAAGTTGACCTATTATGTCAGTAGGTTTGTCATTGGGTCGAGGATTGACCATTTTGACTAAAGTTGACCTTTTAGTTAATGATTGACTTATTGGGTCAATAATTGGTCATTAATTCAAAAATTAACTATTTTAACCAAAATTGACTTTTTGGTCAAAAGTTGACCTATTAAGCCAACAGGTTGGTCATTGGGTCAAGGATTGATCACTTTGACAAAAGTTGACTTTTTTGTTAAAAGTTGACCTATTGGGTCAATGGGTTGGTCATTATGGGTCAAGGATTGACCATTTTGACCAAAATTTACTTTTTTGTCAGAGGTTGGCTTACTAGGTCAATAATTGGTCATTAGGTAAAAAATTGACTACTTTGACAAAAATTAACTTTTTGGTCAAAAGTTGACCTATTTGGTCCATGGGTGGTCATTAAGTAAAAATTGATTTGGTTAGACCAAAATTGACTTTTTGGTCGAAAAGTTGACTTATTGGTCTATGCGTTTGTCATTGGGTCAAGGATTGACCATTTTGACCAAATTTAAATTTTTGCTCAAAAGTTGATCCATTGGGTCAACAGGGTGCTCATTGGGTCAGAAAATGACCATTTTGACCAAAGTTGACTTTTTGGTCAAAAGTTGACCTATTTGGCTAATGAGTTGGTAATTGCGTCAAGAATTGACCATTTTGACCAAAGATGACTTTTTGGTCAAAAGTTGATCTATCAGGTCAATGGGTTGCTCATTGGGTCAAAAATTGTTCATCTTGACCAAAGTTGACTTTTTGGTCAAAAGTTGACCTCTTGGGCCAAAGTTGACGTATTGGTTCTATAATTGGTCATTAGGTCAAAAATTGACTATTTTGACCAAAATTGAATTTTTGCTAAAAAGTTAACCTATTGGGTCAATGGGTTTGTCATTGGGTCTAGGATTGACCATTTTGATCAAAGTTGACTTTTTGGTCGAAAGTTGACTATTGGGTCAATGGGTTAGTCATTGGGTCGAAGGATTGACCATTTTGACCAAAGTTGACTTTTTAGTCGATGGTTGACTTATTGGGTCGATAATTGGTCATTATGTCGAAAATTGCTTAATTTGACCAAAATTGAATTTTTGGTTAAAACTTAACCCGATTAGGTCAACGGGGTGCTCATTAGGTCGAGAATTGATTTTTTGACCAAAGTTGACTTTTTGGTCAAAAGTTAACCTATTTGGTCAATGAGTTGGTAATTGTGTCAAGAATTGACCATTTTGGCTAAAGTTGAATATTTAGTCAAAAGTTGACATTTTGGGTGGTTAATGGGTTGGTCATTGGGTCAAAAATTGACCATTTTAACCAATGTTGACTTTTAGGTCAAAAGTTGACCTATTATGTCAATGGCTGGTGATTATGTGAAAAATTAACTATTTTGACCAAAATTGACTTTTTGGCCAAAAGTTAACTTATTGGGTCCTTGGGTTTGTCGTCGAGTCTAGAATTGACCATTTTATCCAAAATTAACTTTGTGGTCAGAGATTGACTTATTGGGTCAATATTTGGTCACTAATCCAAAAATTGACTATTTTGACCAAAATTGACTTTTTTGTCACCTATTAGGCCAATGGGTCTGTCATTGGGTCAAATATTGATCATTTTGACCCAGACGTTGACCTTTAGGTCGAATGTTGATCTTATTGGGTCGATGGGTTGGTCATTGGGTCGAGGATTGACCATTTTGACAAAAGTTGACTTTTTGGTCGGAGATTAGCTTCTTAGGTCGATAATTTGTCTGTGGATAAAAAATTGACCATTTTGACGAAGTTGAGTTTTTTGTCGAAAGTTGACTTCTTCGGGTTCTGTAGGTGGTGATTAAGTCAAATATTGACTATTTTGACCCAAAATGACTTTTTAGTACGAGACTGAATTATTAGTTCATTAATTGGTCATTCAGGCAAAAATTGACAATTCTGACCAAAATTGAATTTTTTGCCAAAAGTTAACACATTCGATTAGATGTGGAGAATCATCGGGTCGAAAATTGACCATTTTGACCAAAGTTGACTTTTTGGTAAAAAGTTGACCTATTTGGTCGATGAGTTGGTAATTGGGTCAAGAATTGACCATTTTGACCAAAGATGACTTTTTTGTCAAAATTTGATCTATTGGGTCAATGGTTTGGTCATTAGGTAAAAAATTGACCATTTTGACCAAAGTTGACTTTTTGGTCAAAAGTTGACATATTTGGTCAATTGGTGGTCATTAGGTCAAAATTGACAATTTTGACTAAAAATGACTTTTTGGTCAAAAGTTGACCTATTTGTCAATGGGTTTATCATTGGGTCAAGGATTGACCATTTTGACCAATGTTGACTTTATGGTCATAGATTGACTTATTGGATCAATAATTGGACATTAATTCAAAAATTGACTATTTTGACCAAAATTGACTTTTTGGTCAAAAGTTGACCTATTAGACCAATGTGTTAGTCATTGGGTCAAGTATTGATCATTTTGACTAAAGTTGACTTTTTGGTAAAAAGTTGACCTATTGGGCCAATGAGTTGGTCATTGGGTTAAGGATTGACCATTTTGACCAAAGTTGTCTTTTTGGTCAAAAGTTAACCTATTTTGGTCAACGAGGCGGTCATTAGGTCAAAAATTGATAATTTTGAGCAAAATTGACTTTTCGGTTAAAATTTGACCTATTGGGTCAATGGGTTTGTCATTGGTTCCAGGATTGCATATTTTGCCGAATGTTGACTTTTTGGTCAGAGATTGACTTATTATGTCAATAATCGGTCATCAGGTCAAAAATTAACTATTTTGACCAAAATTGATTTTTTGGTCAAAAGTTGGCATATTTGGTCAATGAGTTGGTCATTGGGTCAAGGATTGCCCATTTTCACTAAAGTTCACTTTTTGGTCAAAAATTGACCTTTTGAGTCAATGGGTTGGTCTTTGGGTGAAGGATTGAACATTTTTATCAAAGTTGACTTTTTGGTTAGGGATTGACTTATTGGGTCAATAATTAGTCATTAGGTCAAAAATTGATTATTTTCACCAAAATTAAATATTTGGGTAAAAGTTGAGCCATTTAGTCAACGGGGTGGTTATTGGGTCAGAAATTGACCATTTAGACGAAAGTTGACTTTTTTGTCAAAAGTTGACCTATTTGGTCAATGAGTTGGTAATTGTGTCAAGAATTGACCATTTATACCGAAGATGACTTTTTTGTCAAAATTTGATCTATGGGGTCAATGTGTTGGTCAATGGGTTAGGGATTGACCATTTTGACCATATTTGACTTTTTAGCTAGAGATTGACTTAATGGGTCAACTGGGTGGTCATTAGGTAAAAAATTGACTATTTTGACCAAAATTGACTTTTTCGTCAAAAGTTGACCTATTGGGTCCTTGGGTCAAGGATTGACGCATTTTAGTAAAGTTGGCATTTTGGTCGAAAGTTGACTTATTGGGTCGATGGTTGGTTATTAGGTAAAGGATTGACCATTTTGACCAAAATTGACTTTTTGGTCGAAGATTGACTTATTAGGTCGATAATTGGTCATTATGTTAAAAATTAACTATTTTGACCGATATAAAATTTTCGGATAAATATTGACCCATTTGATTGATAGGGTCGTCATTAGGTCGGAAATTAACCATATTGACCAAAGTTAACTTTTGGTCGATAGTTGACTATTAGGTCGCTAGGAGTGGCCATTTGGTTAAAAATTCACTATTTTGACCAAAATAGACTTTTTGGTCGAAAGTTGACTATTGGGCCATTGGATTAGTCATTGGGTCAAGGATTAACCATTTTGACCAAAGTTGACATTTTGGTTAAAAGTAATCTATTGGGTCAATGAGTTTGTCAGTGGGTCAAGGATTGATCATTTTGACCAAAGTTGACTTTTTGGTCAAAAGTTGACCTATTGGGTCAATGGGTGGTGGTCATTAGGTCAAAAATTCATTGTTTTGACCAAAATTATCTTTTTAGTCAAAATTTTGACCTATTGGGTCAATGAGTTGGTCATTGGGTGAAGGATTGACTATTTTGACCAAAGATGAATTTCTTTTTGGCAAAAGTTGACCTATTGGGTCAATTGGTTGGTAATTACGCAAAAGATTGAAAATTTCGACCAAAATTGGCTTTTTGGTCAAAATACGTCTTTGGTCAATAGGTTGGTCATTGGGTCAAGGATTGACCATTTTGGCGAAAGTTGATTTTTTGGTCAGAGATTAACTTATTGAGTAAATAATTGGTCATTAGGTAAAAATTGACTGTTAGGTCAAACTTGACTTTTTGGTCGAAGGTTGACTGTTAGATCGATGGGTTTGTCGATTGGGTCATGAAATGACCATTTTATCCAAAGTTGACTTTTTGTCGGAGTTGACTTCTTGGATCGATAATTGGTCATTAGGTCAAAAATTAACTATTTTGACGAAAATTGACTTTTTGGTCAAAAGTTTACCTATTGGGTCAATTGGGTAGTCATTCGGTCAAAAATTGTCTATTTTAACCAAATTGACTTTTTCGGTGAAACGATGACGTATTGGGTCAGTGGGTTGGTCTTTGGGTCAAGGATTGACCATATTGACCAAAGTATACTTTATGGTCAGAGATTGACTTATTTGGTTAATAATTGTACATTATGCAAGAATGATTATTTCGGTCAAAAGTTCACCTATTGGGTCTATGGGTTGGACATTGGGTTAAAGTTTGCCCATTTTGATCGAAGTTGACTTTTTGGTCGAAAGTTGACTGTTGGGTCGATGGAGTTGAGTCATTGATGTCGAGAAATTGACCATTTTAACCAAACTTGAATTTTTTGTCAAATGTTGACTTATTGGGTCAATGGGGTGGTCATTAGGTCAAAAATTGACCATTTCGATCAAAGTTGACTTTTTGGTCAGAGATTGACTTATTGGGTCAATAATTGGTCATTCGGTCAAAAATTAATTATTATTACCAAAATTAAATTTTTAGTAAAAAGATCACCCATCGAGTTAATTGGTGGTGATTAGGTTAGAAATTGACCATTAACCCAAGTTGACTTTTTGTCAAAAGTTGACCTATTAGGTCAGCGGATCAGAAATTAACCATTTTGAACAAACTTAACTTTTTGGTCAAAAGTTGACATATTAGGTTAATGGGGTGGTCATTAGGTCAAAATTTGATAATTTTGACCAAAATTAACTTTTTGGTCAAAAGTTGACCTTATTGGGTCTTTGAGTTGGTCATTGGGTTAAGGATTGATCATTTCGGCCAAAATTGACTTTTTCGTAAAAAGTTGACCCATTGGGTCAATGGGTTGGTCATTGGGTAAAAGATTGACCATTTCGACCAAAATTGACTTTTTGGTCAGAGATTGACTTATTGGGTCATTAATTCGTCATTCCGATAAAAATTAATTTTTTTGACCAAAATTGAATTTTTCGTCATTGGGTTACATTGGGTGGTCATTGTGTCAGAAATTGTCCATTTTGACCAAAGTTGACTTTTTGCAAAATGTTGATCTATTGGATCAATGGGTTGGTCATTGTGTTAGAAATTGACCATTTTGACCGAACTTGACTTTTTTGTCAAAAGTTGACCTATTTGGTCAATGGGGTGGTGATTGGGTCAAGGATTGATCATTTTGACCAAAGTTGAGTTTTTGATAAGAGATTGACTTATTGGGTCAATAATTGGTCATTAGGACAAAAATTGACAATTTTGAACAAAATTGAATTTTTCGTCAAATATTGACCTATTGGTTCAATAGGTTGGTCATTGGGTCAATGATTGACCAATTTGACCAAAGTTGACTTTTTGGTCGAAAGTTAACATATTAGGTGACTTGGTAGGTCATTGGGTCAGAAATTAATCTTTTTGACCAAAATTGACTTTTAGGTCAAAAGTTTATATATTGGGTCAATGGGTTTATCATTGGGTCAAATAATAACCATTTTGACCAATGTTGACTTTTGATTAGAGATTGACTCATTGAGTCAGTAATTGGTCATTAGGTCAAAAATTCTCTATTTTGACCAAAATTGAATTTTTGGTCAAAAGTTAACCCATGGGTCAACGGTCAGGTCATTGGGTCAGAAATTGACCATTTTTACCAAAGTTGACTTTTTGGTCAAAAGTTGACCTATTTGGTCAATGAGCTCATAATTGGCATAATAATTGACCATTTTGACCAACGATGACTTTTTCGGTCAAAAGTTTACCTATTGGGTCAAAGAGTTGGTCATAGGGTTAAAAATTGACCATTTTGACCAAAGTTGATATTTTGGTCAAAAGTTGACCTATTAGGTCAATGGGTGGTCATTAGGTCAAAGTTGATCTATTTTGACCAAAGTTGACTTTTTGATCGAGATTGGTGATTGAGTCAATAATTGGTCATTAATTCAAAAATTCACTGCTAGGACCAAAATAGACTTTTTGGTCAAATGTTGACCTATTAAACCAATGGGTTGGTAGTTGGGTCAAGAATTGATCATTTTCACCAAAGTTGACTTTTGGTCAAAAGTTAACCTATTAGGTCAATAGGTTTGTCATTGGATCAAGGATTGACAATTTTGACCAAAGTTGACTTTTTAGTCAATGATTGACTTATAAGGTCAATAATTTGTCATTATTAAAAAATTGACTTTTTTAACCAAAATTGACTTTTTGGCCAATGGATTGGTCATTGGGTCAAGGATTGATCACTTTGACAAAAGTTGACTTATTGGTCGAAGATTGACTATGTAGATTGATGGGTTGGTCATTGTGGGTGAAGGATTGACCATTTTGACCAAAGTTGACTTTTTTGTCAGAGGTTGGCTTACTAGGTCAATAATTGTTCATTAGGTCAAAAATTGACTACTTTGACGAAAATTAACTTTTTGGTCGAAAATTGACTATTGGATCCATGGGTGGTCATTAAGTAAAAAGCTGAACATTTAGACCAAAATTGACTTTTTGGTCGAAAGTTGACATATTGAATGCATGCGTTTGATCATTGGATCGATCATTGACCATTTTGACGAATTTAAATTTTGCTCGAAAGTTGACCGATTAGATTGACGTGGTGATCGATGGGTCAGAAATTGACCATTTTGACCAAAGTTGACTTTTTGGTCGAAAGTTGACCTATGTGGTCAATGAGTTGGTAATTAGGTCAAATTGACCATTTTGACCAAAGATGACTTTTTGGTCGAAGTTGATCTATCGGATCGATAGGTTGCTCATTAGGTCAGAAATTGTTCATTTTAACGAAAGTTGACTTTTTGCTTCGAAGTTGACTTGTTAGTCAAAAGTTGACCTATTGGATTTGTCATTAGATCAAAAAATTGACTATTTTAACCAAAATTGAATTTTGCTGAAAAGTTAACCTATTAGGTCAATTGGTTTGTCATTAGGTCAAAAATTGACCGTTCGACCAAAGTTGAATTTTTTGTCAAAAGTTGACCTATTGGGTCTATGGGTTGGTCATTGGGTCAAAAATTGACCATTTGACCTCCCATTAACCCAATAGGTCAAAAGTTGACCTATTAGGTTAATGGGTTTGTCATTGGGTCAAGGATTGACCATTTTGACCAAAGTTGACTTTTTTGTCAGAGATTTTCTTATTGGGTTAATTAAAAATTGACTATTTTGACCAAATTTGTCTTTTTGTTTAAAAGTTGACCTATAAGGCCAATTAGTTTGTCATTGGGTCAAGGATTAATCATTTTGACTGAAGTTAACTTTTTCTTCAAAAGTTGACTATTAGGTCGATGTGTTGGTCATTGGGTCGAGGATTATCAATTTTGTCCAAAGTTGACTTTTTGGTCGGAGATTAGCTTTACGGGAAATAATTGGTCATTTGGTCGAAAATTGACTATTTTGACTAAAATTGACTTTTTGGTCAAAAGTTGACCTATTGGGTCAATGGGTTGGACATTAGGTCAAGGATTGACCATTTTGACGAAACTTGACTTTTCAGTCAAAAGTTGACATATTGGGTCAACGGGTTAAGGATTGACAATTTTGACAAAAGTTGACATTTTAGCCAAAGATTGACATATTGGGTCAATAATTAGTCATTAGGTAAAAAATTGATTATTTTGAGCAAAATAATTTTTTTTGTCAAATGTTGACCATTAGATTGACGGGGTGGTCATTGGGTCGAGAAATTGACCATTTTAACCAAAGTTGTCTTTTGGTCGAAATTTGACCTATTTGGTGAATTACTTGGTAATTGGGTCGAAATTTGACCATTTTGACCAAAGATGACTTTTTGGTCGAAGTCGATCTATTGGGTCGATGGGTTGTTCTGCGAGGTCAATAATTGACCATTTTGACCAAAGTTGACTTTTAGGTTAAATGTTGACCTATGGGTCAATGGGTAGACATTAGGTAAAAAATTGATTACTTTGACCAAAATTGACTTTTTGGTCAAAAGTTGAGCAATTGGGTCAACGGGTGGTCATTAGGTCTAAAATTGACTATTTTGACCAAAATTTAATTTTTGGTCAAGAGTTGACCTTTTGGGTGAATGGGTTTGTCATTTGTTCAAGGATTGACCATTTTGGCCAAAGTTAACTTTTTGACTATTCTGGTCATTAGGTTTTTCTATTTTGACCAAAATTAAATTTTTGGTTAAAAATTGATCCACTAGGTCGACGGGGTGCTCATTGGGTCGAGAAATTGATTATTTTGACCAAAGTTGACTTTTTGGTTAGAAGTTGACTGTTTGGTCGATGAGTTGGTAATTGCGTCGAAAATTGACAATTTTGACCGAAAATGATTTTTTGGTCAAAAGTTGATCTATTGGGTCAATGGGTTGTTCATTGGGTCAAAAATTGACCATTTTGACCAAAGTTGACTTTTTCATCAAAAGTTGACCTATTGGGTCAATGGGTTTCTCATTGGGTCAAAAATTGACCATTTTGACCAAAGTTGACTTTTTGGTCAAAAGTTAACCTCTTTGAGTCAATGTGTAGTCATTAGGTCGAAAGTTGACTATTTTGACCAAAATTGACTTTTTGGCGAAAAATTGACCTATTGGGTTAATGGTTTGTTATTGGGTCGAGGATTGACCATTTTGACTAAAGTTGACTTTTTGGTCGAGTGATTGACTAATTGGATCAATAATTGGTCATTAGGTCAAAAATTGGCTATTTTGACCAAAATTGAAATTTTGGCAAAAGTTAACCGATTGGGTCAATGGGGTGGTCATTGGGTCAGAAATTGACCATTTTGACGAAAGTTGATTTTTTGGTCAAAAGTTTTCTTATTTGGTCAATGAGTTGGTTATTGGACCAAGAATTAACCATTTTGACCAAAGATGACTTTTTGGTCAAAGTTGATTTATTAGGTCAATGGGTTAGTCATTGCGTCAAAAATTATCCATTTTGACCAAATTTGACTTTTTGGTCAAAAGTTGACCTATTGGGTCAATGGGTGGTCATTAAGTCAAAAATTGACTGTTTTGACCAAAATTGGCTTTTCGGTCAAAAGTTGACCGAATAGGACTCTGGGTTTTTCATTTGGTCGGAGATTAACCATTTTGACCAAAGTTAACTCTTTGGTTAGAGATTGGCTTACTGAGTCAATAATTGGTTATTAGATTAAAAATTGACTATCTTGACCAAAATTGATTTTTTGGTCAAAAGTTGGCCTATTGTGTCAACGGGATGGTCATTGGGTCAGAAATTGACCATTTTGACAAAAGCTGACTTTTTAGTCAAAAGTTGACATATTTAGTTAATGTGTTGGTAATTGGGTCAATAATTAACCATTTTGACCGAATATGACATTTTGGACAAAAGTTTATCTATTGGGACAATGGGTTGGTCATTGGGTCAAAAATTGACTATTTTGACCAAAGTTGACTTTTTGGTCAAAAGTTGACCTATTGGGTCAATTGGTGATCATTAGGTCAAAAATCTACAATTCTGAACAAAATTGACTTTTTGGTCAAAAGTTGACCTATTAGGTCAATGGGTTTGTCATTGGATCAAAAATTATCCATTTTGACCAAAGTTGACTTTTTGGTCAAAAGTTGACATAACGGGTCATTGGGTGGTCATTAAGTCAAAAATTGACTATTTTGACCAAAATAAACTTTTTGGTCAAAAGTTGACCGAATAAGACTATAGGTTTGTCATTTGGTCAAAGATTAACCTTTTTGACCAAAGTTGACTCTTCAGTTAGAGATTGGCTTACTAGGTCAATAATTGGTCATTAGGTCAAAAATTGACTATTTTGACCAAAATTGATTTTTTGGTCAAAAGTTGACCTATTGTGTTAACGGAATGGTCATTGAGTCAGAAATTGACCATTTTGATAAAAGTTGACTTTTTGGTCAAAAGTTAACCTATTTGGTTAATGTGTTGGTAATTGGGTCAAGAATTAACCTTTTTGACCGAATATGACATTTTGGACAAAAGTTTATCTGTTGGGTCAATGGGTTGGTCATTGGGTCAAAAATTAACTATTTTGACCAAAGTTGACTTTTTGGTCAAACGTTGACCTATTGGGTCAATTGGTCGTCACTAGGTCAAAAATCTACAATTCTGACCAAAATTGACTTTTTGGTCAAAAGTTGACCTATTAGGTCAATGGGTTTATCATTGGGTCATGGATTGACCATTTTGACCAAAGTTGACTTTTTCGTCAGAGATTGACTTATTGGGTCGATAATTGGTTATTATTTAAAAAATTGACTATTTTGACCATAATTGACTTTTTAATCAAAAGTTAATGTATTAGGACAATGGGTTGGTCTTTAGGTCAAGGATTGATCATTTTGACCAAATTTGACTTTTTGGTCAAAAGTTGACCTATTTGGTCAATGGGTTGGTCATTGGGTCAAGGATGGACCATCTTGACCAAAGTTGACTTTTTTGTCACAGATTTGCTTACAGAGTTAATAATTGGTCATTAGTTAAAAAATTGACTATTTTAACAAAAATTTACTTTTTGGTCAAAAGTTGACCTATTTGTTCATTGGGTGGTCAATAAGTCAAAAATTGACTATTTTGGACCAAAATTGATTTTTTGGTGAAAAATTGGCCTATTGGGATAATGGGTTTGTATTGGGTCTAGGATTGACCATTTTGACCAAAGTTGACTTTTTTGTCTGAGATTGACTTATTGGGTCATTAATTGTCATTATGTCAAAAATTGACTATTTTGATCAAAATTCATTTTTTGGTCAAAAGTTAACCCATTGGTTCAACGGGGTAGTCATTGGGTTAGAAAAAGTCCATTTTGACCAAAGTTGACTTTTTGGTTAGATGTTGACCTATTTTGACAAAAATTGAATTTTTGGTGAAAAGTTAACCCATTGGGTTAACTGGGTGGTCAGTGGGTCAGAAATTGACCATTTTGACGAAAGTTGACTTTTTGGTCAAAAGTTGACATATTTGGTCAATGAGTTGGTAATTGGATCAAGAATTGACCATTTTGACCGAAGATGACTTTTTGGTCAAAAGTTGATCTATTGGTTCAATTGGTTAGTCTTTAGGTAAAAAATTTACTATTTTGCCCAAAATTGACTTTTTGGTTAAGAGTTGACCCAATCCAATGGGTGCTCATTAGGTCAAAAATTGACTATTTTGACCAAAATTGACTATTTGGTCAAAAGTTAACCTATTGGGTCAATGGGTTTGTCATTGGGTCAAGGATTGATTATTTTGACCAAAGTTGACTTTTTGATCAGAAATTGACTTATTGGGTCTGTACTTTGTCATTAGGTCAAAAATTGACAATTTTGACCAAATTGAATTTTTGGTCGAAAGTTAACCCATTGGGTCAACGGGGTGAGTCATTGGGTCGAGAAATTGACCATTTTAACCAAAGATGACTTTTTGGTCGAATGTTGACTTATTTTGACCAAATTTGAATTTTGGTCAAAGATAACCATTGTGTCAGCGGTGTGGTCATTGGGTCAGAATTAGACCATTGTGAGGAAAGTTGAATTATTGGTATAAAAAAGATCTATTTTGTCAATGAGTTGGTCATTGGGTCAATAATTGACTATTGGGTCAACGAGGATGACTTTTTGGTCAAAAGTTGATCTATTGGATCAATGTGTGCTCATTAGGTCGAAAATTGACTATTTTGACTAAAATTTACTTTTTAGTCAAAAGTTGACCTATTGGGTCAATGAGTTTATCATTGAGTTTTTTTTTTACCAAAGTTGACTTTTTGTATAGAGATTAACTAATTAGGTCAATAATTGGTTATTAGGTCAAAAATTGACTTTTTTAACTAAAATTGAATTTTTGGTTTAAAGTTAACCTAATAGGTCGACGGGATGGTCTTTGGGTCGAAAAATTGACCATCTTGACCAAAGTTGACTTTTTGGTCAAAAGTTGACTATTTGGTCAAAGAGTTGGTAATTGGGTCAAGATTTGATCTATTTTGACCAAAGATGACTTTTTAGTCAAAAGTTGACCGATTGGGTCAATGGGTTGGTCTTTGGGTAAAAAATTGACCATTTTGATCAAAGTTTACTATTTGGTTAAAAGTTGACCTATTAGGTTAATGGGTTGGTCATTAGGTCGAAAATTGGCTATTTTGACCGAAAATTGTCTTTTTTGATCAAAAGTTGACATATTAGATCAATGGGTTTGTCATTGGGTCGAGGATTAACTATTTTGACCAAAGTTAACTTTTTAGTCGAATTGACTTATGGTGTCGATAATTGGTCATTAATTCGAAAATTGGCTATTTTGACAAAAATTGACTTTTTGGTCCAAAGTTGACCCATTAGGTCAATGGGTTGGTCATTGGGTCAAGGATTGATCATTTTGACCAAATTTAACTTTTTGGTCAAAGGTTGACCTATTGGGTTAATGACTTGGTCATTGGGTTAAGGATTGACCATTGTGACCAATGTTAACTTTTTTGTCAGAGATTGGGTTACTGGTCAATAATTGGTCATTAGGTCAAAATTTAACTATTTTAACCAAAATTGAATTTTTGGTCAAAAGTTGACCTATTGAGTTAATGGGTGGTCATTAAGTTAAAAATTGACTATTTAGACCACAGTTAATTTTTTGGTCAAAAGTTAACCCATTGGGTCAACGGTGAGGTCATTGGATGAGAAATTGATCATTTTTACCAAAGTTGACTTTTTGGTCAAAAGTTGACCTATTGGTCCATGAGTTGGTAACTGGGTCAAGAATTGATGATTTTAACCAAAGATGACTTTTTTGGTCAAAAGTTGACCTAATAGGTAATGGGTTGGTCATTTGGTCAAAAATTAACTTTTTTGACCAAAATTGCCTTTTTGGTCAAAAGTTAACGTATTGGGTCAATGGGTTGGTCATTTGGTCAAGGATTGACCATTTTGATAAAAGTAGTTTTTTTGGTCAAAAGTTGACTTATTTAGGTTAATAAGGCATTAGGTCAAAATTGATAATTTTGAGAAAAATTGACTTTTTTAGTCAAAAGTTGACCTATTTGGTTAATGGGTTGGTCATTAGGTCAAGAATGAATCATTTTGGCCAAAGATGACTTTTTAGTCAAAAGTTGACAAATTGGGTCAATGGGTTGGTCATTAGATCAAGGATTGACAATTTTCACAAAAGTTAACAATTAGGTTATTGTGTCAGAAAGTTGTCCTTTTGCTTAAATGAGGTGGTCATTAGGTCAAAAATTGACAATTTTGACCAAAATTGACTTTTTTATCAATAGTTATCCATTTGGGTTCTATGAGTTGAGTCATTGGGTCATGGAATGACCATTTTGACCAAAGTTAACTTTTGGTCGAAAGTTGATACTATTAGGTCGATAATTGGTAACCATGTCAAAATTCTTATTTTGACTAAAATTGACTTTTTGGTCGAAAGTTGTTCATTGGGTCGGTTGGAGTAGGATTTACCTTTTGACGATATTAGCTTTTTGGTCGAAAGTTGACTATTGGGTCGAAGGATTGAGCCATTATGACCAAAGTTGCACATTTGATACAGAGATTGACTTCTTAGGATCAATGATTGGTCATTGAGTCGAAATTAATTATTTTGACCTAAATTGACTTTTTGTTCAAAAGTTAACTTATTGGATCAATGCGTTGGTCATTTGGTTAAGAATTGATCATTTTGACTAAAGTTAACTTTTTAGTCAAAAGTTAACTTATTGGGTCAATGGGTTTGTCATTGAGTCAAAAAGTGACTATTTTGACTGAAGCTGACTTTTTGAGTCGAAAGTTGAACTGTTGGTCGTTGGGCATTGTCATTTAGTCAAAAGTTGACTTTATCGGGTCAAGTTTTGATCATTTTGACCAAAGTTGACTTTTTGGTCGAAGTTGACTCTTACTAAGTCAATGTGTTGGTCATTGGGTCTGAAAATGACCATTTTGACCAAAGTTGGCTTTTTGGTCAAATGTTGGCTTATTGGTTCAATGGGTTTGTAATTGGGTAAAAAGTTAACCATTTTGACCAAAGTTAACTTTTTGGATAGATTGAGCTTCATTGGGTCGATAATTTGTCATTAGGTGAAAAACTCATTATTTTTAGCAAAATTAATTTTTTGTTCAAAAGTTGACCTACTTGGTCGATGGGTTAGTCATTAGGTCGAGATGACCATTATGACCAAAGTTGACTTTTTGGTCAAATGTTGACCTATTAGGTCAATGGGTTGGTCATTGGGAAAGGATTGACCATTTTGACCAAAGTTGACTTTTTGGTCAATGGTTGACTTGTTGGTTCAATAACTTATCATTAGGTTAAAAATTGACTATTTTGACCAAAATTAAGTTTTTGGTTAAAACTTAACCCATAGGGTCAACGGGGTTGTCATTGGGTCAGAAATTGATCATTTTGACCAAAGTTAACTTTTTGGTCAAAAGTTGACATATTGGTCAATGAGTTTGTAATTGGGTCAAGAATTGACTATTTTGACCAAAGAGGACTTTTAGTCAAAAGTTGTCTTATTTGGTCAATGTGTTAGTCATTGGGTCAAAAATTGATAATTTTGACCAAAGTTGACTTTTTGATCAAAAGTTGACCTATTGGGTCGATGTGTGGTCATTAGTTCAAAAATTGACTATTTTAACCAAAATTGACTTTTTGGTTAAAAGTTGACCTATTGGGTCAATGGGTTTGTCTTTCGATCAAGATTGCCCATTTGACCAAAGTTGACTTTTTGTTTAGAAATTGACTTATCGGGTCGATAATTGGTCATTCATTCAAAGTTGATGATTTTGACCAAAATTTAATTTTTTGTTAAAACTTAACCTATTAGGCTAATGGGTTGGTCATTAGGTCAAGAATTGATCATTTTGACTAAAGTTAACTTTTTGGTCAAAAGTTGACCTATTGGGTCTCTGAGTTGGTCATTGGGTCAAGAATTGACCATTTTGACCAAAGTTGACTTTTTGGTCAGAGATTGACTTACTGGGTCAGTAGTTGGTCATTCAGTCAAAAATTGATTATTTTGACCAAAATTGACTATTTGGCCAAAAGTTAACCCATTGGGTCAATGGGTTAGTCATTGGGTCTAGGATTGACCATATTGATCAAAGTTGACTTTTTGGTCAAAAGTTGACATATTGGGTCAATGGGTTGGTCATTGGGTCAAGGATTGACCATTTTGACCAAAGTTGACTTTTTGGTCTGTGGTTGACTTATTGGGTCAATAATTGGTCATTATGTAAAAAATTGCCTAACTTGACCAAAATTAAATTTTTGGTTAAAACTTAACCCATTGGGTCAACGGGGTGGTTATTGGGTCAGAAATTGATCTTTTGACCAAATTTGACTTTTTGCTCAAAAGTTGACTTATTTGGTCAATGAGTTGGTTATTGTGTCAAGAATTGATCGTTTTGACTAAAGATGACTTTTTAGTCAAAAATTAACATATTGGGTCAATGGGTTGGTCATTGGATCTAAAATTGACCATTTTGACCGAAGTTGACTTTTAGGTCAAAAGTTGACATATTAGGTCAATGGCTGGTCATTGTGTAAAAAATTGACTATTTTGACCAAAAAATGACTTTTTGGCCAAAAGTTAACTTATTGGGTCCATGGGTTTGTCGTCGGGTCTAGAATTAACCATTTTGTCCAAAATTAACTTTGTGGTCAGAGATTGACTTATTGGGTCAATAATTGGTCATTAATTTAAAAATTGACTATTTTGACTAAAATTGACTTTTTTGTCAAAAATTGACCTATTAGGCCAATGAGTTGGTCATTGGGTCAAATATTGATCATTTTAACCAACGTTAACCTTTTGGTGAGATGTTGACTTATTGGTTCAATGGGTTGGTCATTGGGTCAAGGATTGACCATTTTGACCAAAGTTGACTTTTTGGTCAGAGATTAGCTTGCTGGGTCGATAATTTGTCTATGAATCAAAAATTGATCATTTTGACCAAAGTTGACTTTTTGGTCAAAAGTTGACCTATTGGGTTACTGGTGTTCATTAAGTCAAAAATTGACTATTTTGACCAAAAATGACTTTTGGTCAAAAGTTGACCTATTTGGTAATTGGGCTTGTCATTTGGTCAAGGATTGACTAATGTGACCAAAGTTAACTTTTTGGTCAGAGATTGAATTATTGGGTCTATAATTGGTCATTAGGGCAAAAATTGACAAGATTGACCAAAATTGAATTTTTTGATAAAAGTTAACACATTGGGTCAACGGGGAGGTCATCAGGTCAGAAATTGACCATTTTGACCAAAGTTGACTTTTTGGTCAAACGTTGACCTATATAGTCAATGAGTTCGTAATTGAGTCAGGAATTTGACCTTTTTGACCAAAGATGACTTCTTTTGGTCAAAATTTGATATATTGCGTCAATGGTTTGGTCATTGGGTCAAAATTAACCATTTTGACTTAAGTTGACTTTTTGGTCAAAAGTTGACATATTTGGTCAATGGGTGGTCATTATGTCAAAATTGACAATTTTGACCAAAATTGTCTTTTGGTCAAATGCTGACCTATTTGTCGATGGGTTTGTCATTGGGTCGAAGATTGACCATTTTGACTGAAAGTTGACTTTTTGGTCAGAGATTGACTTATTGGGTCAATAATTGGTCATTAATTCAAAAATTAACTATTTTGACCAAAATTGACTTTTTGGTCAAAAGTTGACCTATTAGACCAATGTGTTAGTCATTGGGTCAATTATTGATCATTTTGACTAAAGTTGACTTTTTGGTAAAAATTTGACCTATTGGGCCAATGGGTAGGTCATTGGATCAAGGATTGACCATTTTGACCAAAGTTGTCTTTTTGGTCAAAAGTTGACCTATTTTGGTCAACGAGGCGGTCATTAGGTTAAAAATTGATAATTTTGAGCAAAATTGACAATTTTGAGCAAAATTAACTTTTTGGTTAAAATTTGACCTATTGCGTCAATGGGTTTGTCATTGGCTCCATGATTGAATATTTTGACGAAAGTTGACTTTTTGGTCGAGAGATTGACTTATTAGGTCGATAATCGGTCATCGATTCGAAAATTAATTATTTTGACCAAAATTGATTTTTTGGTCGAAAGTTGACTATTTGGTCGATGAGTTAGTCATTGGGTCGAGGATTGCCCATTTTGACCAAAGTTGACTTTTTGGTCAAAAGTTGACCTATTGGGTCAATGGGTTGGTCATTGGGTCAAGGATTGACTATTTTTAGCAAAGTTGACTTTTTGGTTAGAGATTGACTTTTTGGGTCAATAATTGGTCATTAGGTCAAAAATAGATTATTTTGACCAAAATTAAATTTTTGAGTAAAAGTTGACCCATTTAGTCAACGGGATGGTTATTGGGTCAGAAATTGACCATTTAGACAAAAGTTGACTTTTTGGTCAAAAGTTGACCTATTTGGTCAATGAGTTGGTAATTGTGTCAAGAATTGACCATTTATATCGAAGATGACTTTTTTATCAAAATTTGATGTATTGGATCGATGAGTCGAAGATTGATCATTTTGACCAAATTTGACTTTTTAGCGGAAGATTGCTTTATTAGGTCAATTAGGAGGTCATTAGGTCAAAAATTGACTATTTTGACCAAAATTGACTTTTTCGTCAAAAGTTGACCTATTGGGTCCTTGGTTCAAGGATTGACCAATTTGACTAAAGTTGACATTTTGGGTCAATGGGTTGGTTATTAGGTAAAGGATTGACCATTTTGAGCAAAGTTGACTTTTTGGTTAGAGATTGACTTATTGGGTCAATAATTGGTCATTATGTCAAAACTTACCTATTTTGACCAATATTAAATTTTCGGTCAAAAGTTACCCATTTGGTCAATGAGGTAGTCATTCGGTCAGAAATTAACCATATTGACCAAAGTTAACTTTTTGGTCAATAGTTGGCCTATTGGGTCAATGGGGTGGTCATTTGGTTAAAAATTCACTATGTTGACCAAAATAGACTTTTTGGTCAAAAGTTGACCTATTGGGCCATTGGATTGGTCATTGGGTCAAGGATTGACCAATTTGACCAAAGTTGACTTTTTGGTCAAAATTTAACCTATTGGGTCAATGGGTTGGTCAGTGGGTCAAGGATTGATCATTCTGATCAAAGTTGACTTTTTGGTCAAAACTTGACCTATTAGGTCAATGGGTGGTCATTAGGTCAAAAATTCACTGTTTTGACCAAAATTATCTTTTTAGTCAAAATTTTATCCTATTTGGTCAATGAGTTGATCATTGGGCGACTATTTTGACCAAAGTTGAATCTTTTGGCAAAAGTTGACTTATTGGATCAATGGGTTGATAATTGCGTAAAAGATTGACAATTTCGACCAAAATTGACATTTTGGTCAAAAGCGTCTTGGGTCAATGGGTTGGTCATTGGGTCAAGGATTGACCATTTTGGCGAAAGTTGCTTTTTTCGTCAGAGATTAACTTATTGAGTAAATAATTGATCATTAGGTAAAAAATTGACTTATTGGGTCAAACTTGACTTTTTGGTCAAAAGTTGACCTATTGGGTCAATGGGTTTGTCATTGGTCAAGGATTGACCATTTTGACCAATGTTGACTTTTTGGTCAGAGATTGGCTTACTGGCCATTAATTGGACATTAGGTCAAAAATTGATTATTTTGACCAAAATTGACTTTTTTGTCAAAAGTTTACCTATTGGGTCAATTTGGTGGTCATTAAGTCAAAAATTGTATATTTTGACCAAATTGGATTTTTGATCGATCGTTGACTTATTAGGTCGATGGGTTGGTCTTTGGGTGAAGGATTGACCATTTTGACCAAAGTTTACTTTATGGTGAGAGATTGACTTATTTGGTCGATAATTGTACATTATGTCGAAATTGGCTATTTCGGTCGAAAAGTTCACTTATTGGGTCTATGGGTTGGACATTGGGTTAAGGTTTGCCCATTTTGATCAAAGTTGACTTTTTGGTCAAAAGTTGACATATTGGGTCAATGGGCTAGTCATTGTCTCAAAAATTGACCATTTTAACCAAACTTGACTTTTTTTGTCAAATGTTGACTTATTGGGTCAATGGGGTGGTCATTATGTCAAAAGTTGACTATTTCGATCAAAGTTGACTTTTTGGTCAGAGATTGACTTATTGGGTCAATAATTTGTCATTCGGTCAAAAATTAATTATTATTACCAAAATTAAATTTTTAGTAAAAAGATGACCCATCGAGTTAATTGGGTGGTGATTAAGTCGAGAAATTGACCATTTTGACCCAAGTTAACTTTTTGTCGAAAGTTGACCTTTTAGGTTAGTGAGTAAGAAATTAACCATTTTGACCTAACTTAATTTTTTGGTCAGAAATTGACATATTGGGTTAATGGGGTGGTCATTAGGTTAAAATTTGACAATTTTGGTCAAATTTAACTTTTTGGTCAAAAATTGACCTTATTGGGTCAATGGATTGGTCATTGAGTTAAGGATTGATCATTTCGGCCAAAATTGACTTTTTGGTAAAAAAGTTGACCTATTGGGTCAATGGGTTGGCATTGGGTGAAAGATTGACCATTTCAACCAAAGTTGACTTTTTGGTCAAAGATTGACTTATTGGGTCAATAATTGGTCATTCGGATAAAAATTGATTATTTTTACCAAAATTGAATTTTTTGTCATTGGGTCTACTGGTTTCTCATTGTGTCAGAAATTAACCATTTTGACCAAATTTAACTTTTTTTCAAATGTTGATCTATTGGGTCAATGGGTTGGTCATTATGTTAGAAATTGACCATTTTGACCAAACTTGACTTTTTTGTTCAAAGTTGACCTATTTGGTCAATGGGGTGGTGATTGGGTCAAGGATTGATCATTTTGACCAAAGTTGGCATTTTGGTAAGAGATTGACTTATTGGGTCAATAATTGGTCATTGGGACAAAAATAGACAATTTTGACCAAAATTAAATTTTTGGTCAAATATTGACCTATTGGTTCAATAGGTTGGTCATTGGGTCAATGATTGACCAATTTGACCAAGTTGACTTTTTGGACGAAATTTAACATATTGGGTAACTTTGTAGGTCATTGGGTCAAAAATTGATCATTTAGGTCAAAAGTTCATATATTCGGTTAATAGGTTTATCATTGGGTCAAATATTAACGATTTTGATCGAAGTTGACTTTTTGGTTAGAGATTGACTCATTGGGTCATTAATTGCTCATTAGGTTAAAAATTATCTATTTTGACCAAAATTGAATTTTTGGCCAAAAGTTAACCCATGGGTCAACGGTCAGGTCATTGGGTCAGAAATTGACCATTTTTACTAAAGTTAAATTTTTGGTCAAAAGTTGACCTATTTGGTCAATGAGTTCATAATTGGCTTAATAATTGACCATTTTGACCAAAGATGAATTTTTCGGTCAAAAGTTTGCCTATTGGGTCAATGTGTTGGTCATTGGGTTAAAAATTGACCATTTTGACCAAAGTTGACTTTTTGGTCAAAAGTTGACCTATTGGGTCAATGGGTGGTCATTAGGTCAAAAATTGACTATTTTGAGCAAAAATGACTTTTTTGTCAAAAGTTGACCTATTGGGTCAAAGGGTTTGTCCTTTGGTCAAGGATTGACCATTTTGATCAAAGTTAACTTTTTGGTCAGAGATTGTCTTACTTGGCCAATAATTGGTCATTAATTTAAAAATTGTCTATTTTGACCAAAATTAACTTTTTGGTCAAAAGTTCACCAATTAAACCAATGCGTTGGTCATTGGATCAAGGATTGATCATTTTGCCCAGAGTTGACTTTTTGATCAAAAGTTGACCATTAGTTTAATGGGTTTGTCAATGCGCAAAAATTGACCATTTTAACCAAAGTTAACTTTTTTATCAAAAGTTGACCTATAGGGGAAATAAGTGGTCATTAGGTTAAAAATTTACTATTTTGACCAAAATTGACATTTTGGTCAAAAGTTGACCTTTTGGGTCAGGTCATTGGGTAAAGGATTGACCATTTTGACCAAAGTTGACTTTTTTGTCAAGAGTTAACCTATTGGGTCAATGGGGTGATCATTGGGTTAAGGATTGTCCAATTTGACCAACGTTGACTTTTTGTTCAAAGGTTGACGTATTAGGTCAATAATTGGTCATTATGTCAAAAATTAATTTTTTAACCAAAATTGACTTTTTGGACAAAATTTGACCTCTTAGTCAATGGGATAGTCATTGAGTCAAGGATTGATCATTTTGACTAAAGTTAACTTTTTGGCCAAAAGTTGACCTATTAGGTTAATGGGGTGGTCATTAGGTCAAAAATTGACTATTTCGACCAAAATTGACTTTTTGGATAAAAGTTGACCTATTGGGTCAATGGGTTGGTCGTTGGGTCTTAAATTAAAAATTTTAAGGAAAGTTGACCTATTAGGTTAATGGGGTGCTCATTAGGTCAAAAATTGACTATTTTGACCAAAATTGACTTTTTTGGACAAAAGTTAACCTATTGGGTCAATGGGTTGGTCATTTGGTCAGGAATTGACCATTTTGACAAAAGTTAACTTTTTGGTCAAAAGTTGACATATTGGGTTAATGGGTTGCTCATTGAGTCAAGGATTGACCATTTTCACTAAGTTAACTTTTTGGTCTGAGATTGACTTATTGGGTCAATAATTAGTCTTTAAGTAAAAAATTGGTTATTTTAACCAAAATTGACTTTTTAGTGAAAATTTGACTTATTGGGTCAATGGTTTGGTCATTTGATCAACGATTGATCATTTTGACAAAAGTTGCCTTTTTGGTCAGAGATTGACTTATTGGTTCAATAATTAGTCGTTAGGTCAAAATTGATTATTTTGACCCAATTTAAATTTTCGATCAAAAGTTGACCCATTGGATTGATAGGATCGATCAATAGGTCAAAAATTGACTATATTGACCAAAGTCGATTATTTGGTCGAAAGTTGACCTATTGTTCAATGGGTTGGTCATTGGGTCAAGGATTGACCATTTTCACCAAAGTGAACTTTTGGTTTGAGATGGACTTATTGGGTCAATAATTTTTAATTTGGTCAAAAATTGATTATTTTTACCAAAATTGATATTTTGGTCAAAAGTTGACCTGTTGTGTCAATGGGTTGGTCATTGCATCAAGGATTGACCATTTTGACCAAACTTGACATTTTGGCCAAAAGTTGACCAATTGGTTCAAAGGGTTTGTCAATGGGTCAGAAATTGACTATTTTAACCAAAGTTGACTTTTGGGTCAATAGCTGACCAATTCGGTTGATGGGTTCGTCATTGTGTCAAGAATTGACCATTTTGACCAAAGGTAACTTTTTAGTCAAAAGTTGACCTAGTCAGTCAAGGGGTTGGTCATTTGGTCAAGGATTGACAATTTTGACCAAACTTTGATTTTTTGGGCAGAGATTGACTTATTTGGTCAATAATTGACCATTAAGTTAAAAATTGATTATTTTGACTAAAATTATATTTTTGGTCAAAAGTTGACCCGTTGGATGAACAAGGTGGTCATTCGGTCAGAAATTGACCATTTTGACCAAAGTTGACTTTTTGGCCAAAAGTTGACCTATTGGATCAATGGGGTTGTCATTTGGTCAAAAATTGATTATTTTGACCAAAATTGACTTTCTGGTCAAAAGTTGAATTGTTGGGTCAATGGGTTGGCCATTGGGTCAAGGAATGAACATTTTACCAAAGTTGACCTTTTGGTAAAAAGTTGACCTATTGGGTCAATGGGTTGGTCATTGGGTCAAGGATTGATCATTTTGACCAAAGTTGACTTTTTGGGCAAAAGTTGACCTATTGGGTCAATGAGGTGGTCATTGGGTCAAGGATTGACCATTTTGACCAAAGTTCACTTTTTTTTTCAAAGAAATAATTGTTCATTATGTCAAAAATTGTCTTTTTGGTCAAAAGTTAACATATTGGGTCAATGGGTTGGTCATTGGGTCAAGGATTGATAATTTTGACCAAAGTTGACTTTTTGGTCAAAAGTTGACCTATTGGGACATTGGGTTGGTCATTGGATCAAGGATTGACCATTTTGACCAAAGCTAGCATTTTGGTCACAGATTGACTTATTGGGTCAATAAATGGTCATTAGGTCAAAAATTGACCATTTTGACCAAAATTGACTTTTTGGTCAAAAGTTGACCTATTGGGTCATTGGGTTTAGGATTAACCATTTTGACCAAAGTTGAATTTTTGGTTAAAGGTTGACTAATTAGTTCAATGGGTTGGTCATTGGGTCAGTAATTGACTATTTTGACCAGGGTTGACTTTGTGGTCAAAGGTTGACCGATTGGGTCAATGGGTGGTTATTAGGTTAAAAATTGGCAATATCGACTAAAATTAAATTTGTGGTCAAAATGTGACCAATTGGGTCAATGTGTATGTCATTTTTTTAAGGATTGACCATTTTGATTAAAGTTGACTTTTTGGTCAAAAGTTGATCTATTGGTTCTATTGGTTGGTCATTGGGTCAAGGATTGACCTTTTTAACCAAAGTTGGTTTTTTGTTCAAAAGTTGACTTATAGGGTCAATGGGTTATTTTTTGGCTCAAGGATTGCCCATTTTGACCAAAGTTAACTTTTTGGTCTGAGACTGACTTATTGGGTCAATAATTTGTCAGTAATTAAAAAGTTGACTATTTTGATCCAAATTGATTTTTAATCAAAAGTTAACCTATCGGGTCAATGGGTTGTTCATTGGGTCAAAGATTGACCATTTTGACCATAGTTGTCTTTTTGGTCAAAAGCTGAGCTTTTTAGGTCAATATGGCGGTCATTAGGTCAAAAGTTGACATATTGGGTTAATGGGTTGGTCATTGGGTCAATGATTAACAATTTTGTCGAAAGTTAACTTTTTAGTCAAAAGTTGACAAATTTGGACAATGGGTTGGTCCTTAGATTAATGATTGACCATTTTAACCAAAGTTAACATTTAGGTCATTGTGTCGAAATTGACCATTTTGACAAAATTTTACTTTTTCGTCAAAAGTAGACCTATTGGGTTAAGGAAGTGGTCATTAGGTGAAAAATTGACAATTTTTCCTAATATTGACTTTTTGGTCAAAAGTTGTCCTTTTGGGTCAAAGAGTTGGTCATTGGGTCAAGGATTGACCATTTTAACCAACGTTTATTTTTTGGTCAAAAGTTGACCTATTGGTTCAATGGGTTGGTCATTGGGTCAAGGATTAACCATTTTGACCAAAACTGACTTTTTGGTTAAAAGTTAACCTATTGAGTTAATAATTGGTAATCAAGTCAAAATTTTACTATTTTGACCAAAATTAACTTTTCGGTCAAAAGTCGATATATTGGGTCAGTGGGATAGTCATTGGGTAAAGGATTTACCATTTGACCAAAGTTGACTTTTTTGTCAAAATTTCACCTATTGGGTCAATGGGTTGGTCATTGGGTCAAGGATTGACCATTTTGACCAAAGTTGACTTTTTGGTCAAAAGTTAACTTATTGGATCAATGGGTTGGTCATTGGGTCAAGTATTCGCCATTTTGACCAAAGTTGACTTATTGGTCAAAGATTGACTTATTGGGTCAATAATTGGTCATTAGGTCAAAAATTGATTATTTTGACCAAAATTAAATTTTTGGCCAAAAGTTGACCCATTGAGTCAACGGGTTGGTGATTGGGTAAAAAATTGATCATTTTGACTAAAGTTAACTTTTTGGTCAAAGGTTGACCTATTCGGTCAATGAGTCGATAATTGGGTCAAGAATTGACCATTTTGTTAAATGATGACTTTTTAGTCAAAAGTTGATCTATTGGATAAATGGTCATTGGGACAAAAATTGATCTTTTTAATCAAAGTTGGCTTTTTGGTCAAAAGTTGACCTATTGGTTTAATGGGTGGTCATTAGGTCAAAGATTAACTATTTCGACAAGAAAGTCAATTTTGGTCAAAAGTTGACCTATTGGTCAATGGGTTTGTCATTGGGTCAAGGATTGACCATTTTGACCAAAGTTGACCTTTTGGTCAGAGATTAACTTATTGGTCATTATGTCAAAAATTGGGTATTTTGACCAAAATTGAATTTTTGGTCAAAAGTTAACCCATTAGGTCAACGATAAGGTCACTAGGTCAGAAATTGACCATTTTAACCAAAGTTGACGTTTTGGACAAAAGTTGACCTATTTCATAAATGAGTTGGTAATTGGGTTAAGAATTGACCATTTTAACCAAAGATGACTTTTTCGGTCAAAAGATTACTTATTGGGTCAATGGGTTGGTTATTGGGTAAAAAATTGACCATTTTGACCAAAGTTAATTTGTGGTCAAACATTGACCTATTGGGTCAATGGGTGGTCATTAGGTCAAAAGTTGACTATAATGACCAAAGTTGACTTTTTTGTCAGAGATTGACTGATTGGGTCAATAATTTATCCTTAATTCAAAAATTGACTATTATGACCAAAATAGACTTTTAGTCAAATGTTGACCTATTAGACCAAATGGTTGGTCATTGGGTCAAGGATTGATCTTTTTCACCTAAGTTGACTTTTGGTCAAAAGTTGACCTATTGAGTCAATAGGTTTGTCATTGGGTCAAGGATTGAGCATTTTAACCAAAGTTAACTTTTTGGTCAGAGGTTGACTTATTGGGTCAATAATTGGTCATTTATTCAAAAATTAACTATTTTAACCAAAATTGACTTTTTGGTCAAAAGTTGACCTATTGGGTCAATGGGTGTTCATTAAGTCAAAAATTGACTTTTTGGTCAAAATTGACTTTTTGATGAAAAGTTGACCTATTGGTCAATGTGTTTATCATTGGGTCAAGGATTGACCATTTTGACCAAATTTAAATTTTTGGTCAAAAGTTTTCTTATTTGGTCAATGAGTTGGTAATTGCGTCAAGAATTGACCATTTTGACCAAAGATTACTTTTTGGTCAAAAGTTGATCTATTGGATCAATGGGTTGGTCATTGGGTCAAAAATTGTTCTTTTTTTACCAAAGTTGACTTTTTGGTCAAAAGTTGACCTATTGGGCAAAAGTTGACTTATTGGATCTATAATTGGTCAATAGGTCAAAATTTGACTATTTTTACCAAGATTAAATTTTTGCTGAAAAGTTAACCCATTGGGTCAACGTGGTGGTTATTACGTCAGAAATTGACCATTTTGACCAAAGTTGACTTTTTGGTGAAAAGTTGACCTATTGGGTCAATAGGTTGGTCATTGGGTCAAAAATTGATCGTTCGACGAAAGTCAAATTTTTTGTCAAAAGTTGACCTATTGGTTCAATGGGTTGGTCATTGGGTCAAAAAATGACCATTTGACCACCCATTAACCAAATAGGTCAAAAGTTCACCTATTGGGTCAATGAGTTTGTCATTGGGTCAAGGATTAACCATTTTGAGTAAAGTTGACTTTTTGGTCAGAGATTTTCTTATTGTGTCAATAATTGGACATTAATAAAAAATTGCCTAATTTGACCAAAATTGTCTTTTTGGTCAAAAGTTGACCTATAAGGCTAATGGGTTTGTCATTGGGTCAAGGATTAATCATTTTGACCGAAGTTAACTTTTTTGTCAAAAGTTAACCTATTGGGTCAATGGGTTGGTCATTGGGCCAAGGATTATCAATTTTGACCAAAGTTGACTTTTTATTCGGAGATTGGCTTTCTAGCAATAATTGGTCATTTGGTTAAAAATTGACTATTTTAACTAAAATTGACTTTTTCATCAAAAGTTGACCTATTGGGTCAATGGTTTGGACATTAGGTCAAGGATTGACCATTTTAACCAAAGATGACTTTTCGGTCAAAAGTTGACCAATTGGGTCAACGGGATAAGGATTAACCATTTTAATAAAGTTGACTTTTTGGGCAAAGATTGACATATTGGGTCAATAATTAGTCATTAGGTAAAAAATTGATTATTTTGACCAAAATAACATTTTTTGTCAAATGTTGACCCATTGGGACAACGGGGTGGTCATTGGGTCAGAAATTGATCATTTTAACCAATGTTGCCTTTTTGGTCAAAATTTGACCTATTTGGTGAATTAGCTGGTAATTGGGTCAAGATCTGACCATTTTAACCGAAGATGACTTTTTGGTCAAAAGTTGATCTATTGGCTCAATGGGTTGTTCTCTGGGTCAATAATTGACCATTTTGAGCAAAGCTGACTTTTTGAACAAAAGTTGAACTATGGGTCAATGGGTAAACATTAGGTCTAAAATTGACTACTTTGATCAAAGATGATTTTTTGGTCAAAAGTTGAGCAATTGTGTTAATGGGTGGTCATTAGGTCTAAAATTGACTATTTTGACCAAAATTGAATTTTTGGTCAAAAGTTGACCTTTTGGGTCAATGGGTTTGTCATTGGGTCAAGGATTGACAATTTTGACCAAAGTCAACTTTTTTTGACTATTTTGGTCATTTGGTCAAAAATTATTTATGTTGACCAAAATTAAATTTTTGGTTAAAAATTGATCCATTGGGTCAACGGGGTGCTCATTGGGTCAGAAATTGACCATTTTGACCAAAATTGAGTTTTTAGTCAAAAGTTGACCTATTTGGTCAATGAGTTTGTAATTGCATAAAAATTTAACAATTTTGACCGAAAATGATTTTTCGGACAAAAGTTGATCTATTGGGTCAGTAGGTTGTTCATTGGGTCAAAAATTGACCATTTTGACTAAAGTTGACTTTTTCATCAAAAATTGACACCATTTTGACCAAAGTTAATTTTTTGCTCAAAAGTTGACCTATTGGGTCAATGTGTAGTCATTAGGTCAAAAGTTGACTATTTTGACCAAAATTGACTTTTTGGCCAAAAGTTGACCTATTGGGTTAATGGGTTTGTTATTGGGTCAAGGATTGACCATTTTGATTAAAGTTGACTTTTTGGTCCGACATTGACTTATTGGATCAATAATTGGTCATTAGGTCAAAAATTGGGTATTTTGACCAAAATTGATATTTTGGTGAAAGTTAACTGATTTGGTCAATGGAGTGGTCATTGGGTCAGAAATTGACCATTTTGACGAAAGTTGTCTATTTGGTCAAAAGTTTACATATTTGGTCAATGAGTTGGTAATTGGACTAAGAATTGACCATTTTGACCAAAGATGACTTTTTGGTCAAAGTTGATATATTGGGTCAATTGGTTGGTCATTGGGTCAAAAATTGTTCATTTTGACCAAATTTGACTTTTTGGCTAAAAGTTGACCTATTGGGTCAATGGGTGGTCATTAAGTCGAAAATTGACTATTTTGACTAAAATTGATTTTTTGGTCAAAAGTTGACCGAATAGGACTATGGGTTTGTATTTAGGTCAAAATTAACCATTTTGACCAAAGTAAACTTTTTGGTTTGAGATTGGCTTACTAGGTCAATAATTGATCATTAGGTTAAAGATTGACTATCTTGACCAAAATTGATTTTTTGGTCAAAAGTTGACCTATTGTGTCAATGGGATGGTCATTGAGTCTGAAATTGACCATTTTGACAAAAGTTAACTTTTTGGTCAAAAGTTGACCTATTTGGTTAATGTGTTGGTAATTGGGTCAAGAATTAACTGTTTTGTCAGAATATGACATTTTGGACAAAATTTTATCTATTGGGTCAATGGGTTGGTCATCGGGTCAAAATCGACTATTTTGACCAAAGTTGACTTTTTGGTCAAAAGTAGATCTGATTGGGTCGATTGGTGGTCATTGAAGTCGAATCGACGATTTCGACCAAAATTGACTTTTTGGTCAAAAGTTGACCTATTGGGTCAAGGATTGACCATGTTGACCAAAGTTGACTTTTTCGTCAGAGATTGACTTATTAGGTCAATAATTGGTCATATTAAAAAATTGACTATTTTGACCATAACTGACTTTTTGATCAAAAGTTAACGTATTAGGCCAATGGGTTGGTCTTCAGTTTAAGCATTGATCATTTTGACCAAAGTTAACTTTTTGGTCAAAAGTTGACCTATTGGGCGGTCAATGGGTTGGTCATTGGGTCAAGGATTGACCATCTTGACCAAAGTTGACTTTTTTGTCACAGATTGGCTTACTGGGTCAATAATTGGTCATTAGGTAAAAAATTAACTATTTTGACCAAAATTGACTTTTTAGTCAAAAGTTAACCTATTGGGTCAATGGGTGGTCAATAAGTTAAAAATTGACTATTTAGACCAAAATTGATATTTTGGTCAATGAGTTGGTAATTGGGTCAAGAATTGACCATTTTGATCGAAGATGACTTTTTTGTCAAAAGTTGATCTATTTGTTCAATTGGTTAGTCTTTGGGTCAAAATTTGACTATTTTGCCCAAAATTGACTTTTTGGTCAAAAGTTAACCAATTAGGTCAATGGGTGCTCATTAGCTCAAAAATTGACTATTTTGACCAAAATTGACTATTTGGTCAAAAGTTGACCTATTGGGTCAAGGATTGGCCATTTTGACCAAAATTGACTTTTTGATCAAAGATTGAGTTATTGGGTCAAAATTGGTCATTAGGACAAAAATTGACTTTTTGAACAAAATTAAATTTTTGGTCAAAAGTTAACCCAATGGGTCAACGGGGTGGTAATTGGGTCAGAAATTGACCATTTTGACCAAAGTTGACTTTTTAGTTAAAAGTTGACCTATTTGGCCAATGAGTTGGTAATTGGATCAACAGTTGACCATTTTAACAAAAGATGAATTTTTAGTCAAAAGTTGACCAATTGGTTCACTAGATTGGTCAATGGGTAAAAAATTGACCATTTTGACCAAAGTTGACTTTTTCGTCAAAAGTTGACTTATTGTGTCAATGGGTGGTCATCAGGTCAAAAATTGACTATTTTGACCAAAATTAACTTTTTTATCAAAAGTTAACCTATTGGGTCAATGGGTGGTCATTTTGACCAAAGTTGACTTTTTGGTTAGAGGTTGACTTCTTGGGTCAAAAATTAGTCATTTATTCAAAAATTGACTATTTTGACCAAAATTGAATTTTTAGTCAAAAGTTGACTTATTAGGCCAATGGGTTGGTCATTGGGTCAATGTTTGATCATTTTGACCAAAGTTAACTTTTTGGTCAAAAGTTGACAATTGGATCAATGGGTTAGTCATGTGGTCAAGGATTGATTATTTTCACCAAAGTTGACTTTTTAGTCGAAGATTGGCTTACTGGGTCAATAATTTGTCATTAGGTCAAAAATTAACTTTTTGACCGAAATTAACTTTTTGGTCCAACGTTGACCTATTGTGTCAATGTGTTGATCATTTGGTCAAGGATTGACCATTTTGACTAAAGTTGTCTTTTTGGTCAAATGTTGATCTATTGGGTCAATGTGTTGGTCATTGGGTTAAAAATTGTCCATTTTAACCAAAGTTGGCTTTTTGGTAAGAGATTGGCTTACGGGGAAATAATTAGTCATTTGGTCAAAAATTGTCGATTTTGACTAAAATTGACTTTTTGCTCAAAAGTTGACCTATTGGGCCAATGGGTTGGACATTGAATCAAGGATTGACCATTTTGACCAAAGTTGACTTTTTGATCAAAAGTTGACCTATTGGGTCAATGGGTTGGTCATTGGGTTAAGGATTGACCATTTTGACCAAAGTTGACTTTTTGGTTCGAGATTGACTTATTGGGTAAATAATTGGTGTTTAGGTTAAAAATTGATTATTTTGGCCAAAATTAATTTTTTTGTCAAAAGTTGACCTATTGGGTAATGGGTCAACAGGGTGGTCATTGCGTTACAAATTGACTATTTTGACAAAAATTATCTTTTTGGCCTATTTGGTCATTGAGTTGGTAATTGAGTCAAGAATTGACCATTTTAACCGAAGATGACTTTTTAGTCAAAGGTTGATGGTCAATGTGTTGGTCATTAGGTCAATAATTGACAATTTTTACCAAAGTTGACTTTTTGGTCAAAAGTTGCCCTATGGGTCAATGGGTGGTCATTATGTGAAAAATTGACTATTTTTACCAAAGTTGACTTTTTGGTCAAAAGTTGACCTATTAGGTCAATGGGTGGTCATTAGGTCAAAAATTAACTATTTTAACCAAAATTGACTTTTTGGTCAAGAGTTGACCTATTGGGTCAATGGGTTTGTCATTGGGTCAAGGATTGACCATTTTGACTAAAGTGACTTTTTGGTCAGAGATTGACATATTAGGTCAATAATTGGTCATTAATTCAAAAATTGACTATTTTGGTCATTAGTTCAAAAATTGACTATTTTGACCAATTTAAATTTTTGGTCAAATGTTGATCCATTGCGTCAACGGGGCGCTCAATGTGTCAGAAATTGACCATTTTGACCAAAGTTGACCTTTAGGTCAAAAGTTGACCTATTGGGTCAATTAGTTGGAAATTGAATCAAGAATTGACTATTTTGACCAAAGATGACTTTTTGGTTAAAAGTTGATCTATTGGGTCAATGGGTTGGTCATTGGGTCAAAAATTGTCCATTTGATCAAAGTTGACTTTTTGGTTAAAAGTTAACCTATTGGGTCAATGGGCGATCATTAAGTAAAAAATTGACTATTTTGACCAAAATTGAATTTTTTGTCAAAAGTTGATCTATTGGGTCAATGAGTTTTTCATTGGCTCAAGGATTGACTATTTTGACAAAAATTAACTTTTTGGTGAGAGATTGACTTATTGGGTCAAGGATTGACCATTTTCGGTCATTAGGTCAAATATTGATTATTTTGACCACAATTGAATTTTTGGTCAAAAGTTAATCCATTGGGTCAACGAGGTGGTGATTGGGTCAGAAATTGACCATTTTGAAAAAAAGTTAACTTTTTGGTCAAAGGTTGACCTATTTGGTCAATGAGTTGGTAATTTGGTCAAGAATTGACAACTTTGACCAAAGATGACTTTTTGGTTAAAAGTTGATCTATTGGGTCAATGAATTGGTCATTGGGTCAAAATTTGTGCATTTGACCAAAGTTAACTTTTAGGTCAAAAGTTGACCTATTGGGTCAATGGGTGTTCATATGGTCATAAATTGACTATTTTAACCAAAATTGACTTTTTGGTCAAAAGTTGACTTATTACATCAATGGGTTTGTCATTGGGTCAATAAGTAATTATTAATTCAAAAATTGACTATTTTGACCAAAATTGACTTTTTAATCAAAAGTTGACCTATCAGGCCAATGGGTTGGTCTTTGGGTCAAGGATTGAAGATTTTCACCAAAGTTGACTTTTTGGTCAAAAGTTGACATATAGGCTCAATGGGTTGGTCATTGGGTCAAGGATTGACCATTTTGACCAAAGTTGACTTTCTTGTCAGAGATTGGTTTACTGGGTCAATAATTGGTCATTAGGTAACAAATTTACTATTTTGACCAAAATTAACTTTTTGATCAAAAGTTGAACTATTAGGTCGATAAGTGGTCATTAAGTCAAAAATTGATGCGTTTAGACAAAAATTGACTTTTTGGTCAAAAGTTGTCCTACTAGGTCAATGGGTTTGTTATTGGGTCAAGGATTGACCATTTTTACCAAAGTTGACTTTTTGGTTAGAGATTGACTTATTGGGTCATTAATTTGTCACTGGGTCAAAAATTGACGATTTTGACCAAAATTGAATTTTTTTGTCAAAATTTAACACATTGGGTCGACGGGGTGATCATTGGGTTTTAAATTGGCTAGTTTGACCAAAGATGACTTTTTGGTCAAATGTTGACCTATTTTAACAAAAATTGAATTTTTGGTCAAAAGTTAACCCATTGGGTCAACGGGGTGGTCATTGGGTGAGAAATTGACCATTTTGATGAAAGATGACTTTTTCATCAAAAGTTGACCAAAGTTGACTTTTTGGTCAATGGTTGACTTATTGGGTCAATAATTGGTCATTAGGTTAAAAATTGACTAACAAAATTGTATTTTTTGTTAAAACTTAATCCATTGGGTCAACGGGGTGGTGATTAGGTTAGAAAATGACCATTTTGGCCAAAGTTGACTTTTTGGTCAAAAGTTGACATATTTGGTCAATGAGTTGGTAATTGGGCGAAGAATTGACCATTTTGACCAAAGATGACTTTAAGTCAAAAGTTGACCATTTGGGTCAATGGGTTAGTCTTTGGATGAAAAATTGATAATTTGGACTAAAGTTGACTTTTTGGTCAATAGTTAACCTATTGGGTCAATGGGTGGTCATTAGGTCAAAAATAAATTATTTTGACCAAAGTTGACTATTTGGCCAAAAGTTAACCTATTGGGTCAATGAATTTGTCATTGGGTCTAGGATTGACCATTTTCACCAAAGTTAACTTTTTGGTCAAAATTGACCTATTGGGTCATTGTGTTAGTCATTGGGTCAAGGATTGACCATTTTGATCAAAGTTGACTTTTTGGTCAGTGGTTGACTTATTGGTTCAATAATTGGTCTTTATATCAAAAATTGACTAATTTGACCAAAATTAATTTTTTGGTTAAAACATAACCCATTAGGTCAATGGGGTTGTCATTGGGTCAGAAATTGATCATTCAGACCAAAGTTGACTTTTTGGTCAAAAGTTGACATATTTGGTCAATGAGTTGGTAATTGTGTCAAGAATTGACTATTTTGACCAAAGATAACTTTTTAGTCAAAAGTTGACATATTAGGTCATTGGGTCAAAAATTGATCATTTTGACCAAAATTGATTTTTTGGTCAAAGGTTGACCTATTAGGTCAACGGGTGGTCATTATGCAAAAAATTGACTATTTTGACCAAAATTGACTTTTTGGCCAAAAGTTAAGCTATTGGGTCCATGGGTTTGTCATCGGGTCTAGAATTGACCATTTTATCGAAAATTAACTTTCTGGTCAGAGACTGACTTATTGGGTTAATAATTCGTCATTAATCTAAAAATTAACTATTTTGACCATAATTGACTTTTTGGTCAAAAGTTGACCTATTAGGCCAATGGGTTGGTCATTGCGTCAAATATTAATCATTTTGACCAACGTTGAACTTTTGGTCAAATGTTGACTTATTGGGTCAATGGGTTGGTCATTGGGTCAAGGATAGACCACTTTGACTAAAGTTGACTTTTTGGTCAGAGATTGGCTTAATGTGTCAATAATTTGTCATTGGGTCAAAAATTGACCATTTTGACCAAAGTTGACTTTTTGGTCAAAAGTTGACATATTAGGTCTATGAGTTGGTAATTGGGTGAAGAATTGACCATTTTGACCAAAGATGACTTTAAGTCAAAAGTTGACCATTTGGGTCAATGGGTTAGTCATTGGATGAAAAATTGATAATTTGAACTAAAGTTGACTTTTTGGTCAATAGTTAACCTATCGGTCAATGGGTGGTCATCAGTCAAAAATAAATTATTTCGACCAAAGTCGACTATTCGGCCAAAAGTTAACTCTATCGAGTCAATGAATTTGTCATCGGGTCTAGGATCGACCATTTTCACCAAAGCTAACTTTTGGTCAAAATCGACTTATCGGGTCATCGGGTCAGTCATCAGGGTCAAGGATCGTGCTCATTTTGATCAAAGTTGACTTTTTGGTCAGTGGTTGACTTATTGGGTCAATAATTGGTCTTTATGTCAAAAATTGACTAATTTGACCAAAATTAAATTTTTGGTTAAAACATAACCCATTGGGTCAATGGTGTTGTCATTGAGTCAGAAATTGATCATTCAGACCAAAGTTGACTTTTTGGTCAAAAGTTGACATATTTGGTCAATGAGTTGGTAATTGTGTCAAGAATTGACTATTTTGACCAAAGATAACTTTTTAGTCAAAAGTTGACATATTGGGTCAATGGGTTGGTCATTGGATCAAAAATTGACCATTTTGACCAAAATTGACTTTTTGGTCAAAGGTTGACCTATTGGGTCAATGGGTGGTCATTATGCAAAAAATTAACTATTTTGACCAAAATTGACTTTTTGGCCAAAAGTTAAGCTATTGGGTCCATGGGTTTGTCATCGGGTCTAGAATTGACCATTTTATCGAAAATTAACTTTCTGGTCAGAGATTGACTTATTGGGTTAATAATTCGTCATTAATCTAAAAATTAACTATTTTGACCAAAATTGACTTTTTGGTCAAAAGTTGACCTATTAAGCCAATGGGTTGGTCATTGGGTCAAATATTAATCATTTTGACCAACGCTCGACCTTTTGGTCAAATGTCGATTTATCGGGTCAATGGGTCGGTCATTGAGTCAAGGATAGACCACTTTGACCAAAGTTGACTTTTTGGTCAGAGATTGGCTTAATGGGTCAATAATTTGTCATTGGGTCAAAAATTGACCATTTTGACCAAAGTTGACTTTTTGGTCAAAAGTTGACCTATTGGATTACTGGGTGGTCATTAAGTAAAAAATTAATTATTTTGACCAAAATTGACTTTTTGGTCAAAAGTTGACTTATCTGACTAATCGGGTCATTATCGGGTCGAGGATTGATTATCTTGACCAAAGTTAACTTTTTAGTCAGAGATATACTTACTAGGTCAATAATGGGTCATTGGGTCAAAAATTGACAATTTTGACCAAAAAGTTAACTTTGGTCAAAAGTTAACCCATTGGGTCAACGGGGAGGTCACTGAGTTAGAAAATGACCATTTTGACCACAGTTGACTTTTTGGTCAAAAGTTGACCTATTTGGTCAATGAGTTGGTAATTAGGTCAAGAATTTGACCATTTTGACCAAAGATGAATTTGTTGGTCAAATGTTGATCTATTGGGTAAATGGTTTAGTCATTGGGTAAAAAATTGACCATTTTGACCAAAGTTGACTTTTTGGTCAAAAGTTGACATATTGGGTCAATGGGTGGTCATTAGCTCAAAAATTGAGAATTTTGACCAAAATTGAGTTTTTGGTCAAAAGTTGACCTATTTGGTCAATGGGTTTGTCATTGGGTTAAGGATTGATAATTTTGACCAAAGTTGACTTTTTGGTTAGAGATTGACTTATTGGGTCAATAATTCGCCATTAATTCAAAACTTGACTATTTTGACAAAAATTAACTTTTTGGTCAAAAGTTGACCAATTAGACCAATGTGTTAGTCATTGGGTTAAATGTTGATCATTTTGACAATAGTTGACTTTTTGGTCAAAAGTTGACCTATTGGGCCAATGGGTCAAGAATTGACCATTTTGACCAAAGTTGTCGTTTTGGTCAAAAGTTGACCTATTTTGGTCAGCGAGGCGGTCATTATGTCAAAAATTGACAATTTTGAGCAAAATTGACTTTTTGGTTAAAATTTGACATATTGGGTCATTGGGTTCAGGATCGACTATTTTGACGAAAGTTGACTTTTTGGTCAGAGATTGACTTATTGGGTCAATAATTTGTCATTAGGTAAAAAATTGACTATTTTGACCAAAATTGATTTTTTTTATCAAAAGTTGACCTATTTGGTCAATGGGTTGGTCATTGGGTCAAGGATTGGCCATTTAGACCAAAGTTGACTTTTTCGTCAAAAGTTGACGTATTGGGTCAATGAGTTGGTCATTGGGTCAAAGATTGACCATTTTTATCAATGTTGACTTTTGGTCAGAGATTGACTTAATTGGTCAATAATTGGGTCAAAAATTGATTATTTTGACAAAAATTAAATTTTTGGGCAAAAGTTGACCCATTTAGTCAACAGGCTGGTTATTGGGTTAAAAATTGACCATTTATACCAAAGTTGACTTTTTGGTCAAAAGTTGACATATTTTGTCAACGAGTTGGTAATTGAGTCAAAATTAACCATTTATACTGAAGATGACTTTTTAGTCAAAATTTGATCCATTGGGTCAATAGTTTGGTCATTAGGTCCAAAAATGACCATTTTGACGAAAGTTGACTTTTTGGTCAAAAGTTGACCTATTGAGTTTATGGGTGGCCATTATGTCAAAAATTGATTATTTTGACCAAAATTGACTTTTTGGTCAAAAGTTATCCATTTGGGTAAATGTCTTGTTCATTGGCTCAAGGATTGACCATTTTGACCAAAGTTGACTTATTGGGTCAATGAGTTGGTTATTGGGTCAAGGTTTGACAATTTTGACAAAAGTTGAATTTTTGGTCAGAAGTTGACCTATTGGGTCAATGGGTTGGTCATTGGGTCAGAAATTGACCATTTTGACCAAAGTTGACTTTTTGAACAAAAGTTGACATATTGGAACAATGGGTTGGTCAATGGGTCAAAAGTTAACCATTTTGATCAAAGTTGACTTTTTGGTCAAAAGTTGACCTTTTGTTCAATGGGTGGTCGTTAGGTCAAAATTAACTATTTTTACCAAAATTGACTTTTTGGTCAAAGTTGACGTATTTAATAATTATGTCGGTTATTGGATCAAGATTTAACCGTTTTAACAAAAGTTGACTTTTTGCTCAGAAGTTGGCCTATTGGGTTAATGGGTTGGTCATTGGGTCAGAAATTGACCATTTTGACCAAAGTTGACTTTTTAGGCAAAAGTTGACCGATTGGGTTTGTGGGTTTGCCATTGGCTCAAAAATTAACCATATTGACAAAAGTTGACATTTTACTCAAAAGTTGCCTTACTGGGTCAATAATTGGTCATTAGGTAAAAAATTGACTATTTTGACAAAAATTAATTTTATGGTCAAAAGTTAAACTGTTGGGTCAATGGGTTGGTCATTGGGACAAGGATTGACCATTTTGACCAACTTGACTTTTTGAACAAAAGTTGACCTATTAGGTCAATGGGTTGGTCATTGGGTAGAGAATTGACCATTTTAACCAAAGTTAACTTTTTGGTCAGTGATTGACTTATTTGGTAAATAATTGGTGATTAGGTCAAAAATTGATTATTTTGACCAAAATTAAATTTTTGGTCAAAAGTTGACCCATTGGGTCAACGAGGTTGTCATTTGTGTCAGAAATTGACCATTTTGACCAAAGTTGACTTTTTGGTCTGAGATTGACTTATTTGGTCAATAATTGGTCATTAATTCAAAAAATGACAATTTTAACCATAATTGACTTTTTGGTCAAAAGTTGACCTAATATGCCAATGGGTTGGTCATTGGGTCATTGATTGAATATTTTGACCAAAGTGGACCTTTTGGTCAAAAGTTGACCTATTGGGTCAATGGGTTGGTCATTGGGTCAAGGTTTGACCATTGGGACCAAATTTGATTTTTTTGATCAAAAGTTGACCTAATGGGTCAATGGGTTGGTCTTTGGGTCAGAAATTGACCACATTGACCAAAGTTGACTTTTTGGTCAAATGTTGACATATTGGTTCAATGGGTTGGTCATTGGGTTAAGGATTGACCATTTTGACCAAAGTTAACTATTTTGACCAAAGTTGACTTTTTGGTCAGAGATTGGCTTACTGGGTCAATAATAGGTCTTTAGGTCAAAAATTGACTATTTTGACCAAAATTGACTTTTTAGTCAAAAGTTGACCTATTGGGTCAATAGGTTGGTCATTAGGTCCAGGATTGACCATTTTGAACAAAGTTGACTTTTTGGTCAAAGGTTGACCAATTAGGTCATTGGGTTGGTCATTGGGTTAAGGATTGACCATTTTGACCAAAGTTGATTTTTTGCAAAATATTGACCTATTTGGTTAATGAGTTGTTAATTAGGTCAATAATGCACAATTTTGACCAAAGATGACTTTTTAGTTAAAAGTTGATCTATTGGGTCAATGGATTGGTCATTGGGTAAAAAAATGACTACTTCAATCAAAGTTCACTTTTTGTTCAAAAGTTGACTATTTTGACCAGAAATGACTTTTTGGTCACAAGTTGACTTATTGGGTCAATGGGTTGGTCATTAGGTCAAGGATTGACCATTTTGATCAAAGTTGACTTTTTGGTCAAAAGTTGACCTCTTGGGTTAATGGGTTAGTCATTGGGGCAAGGATTGACCATTTTGACCAAAGTTGCCCTTTTGGTCAGAGATTGACATATTGGGTCAATAATTGGTCATTATGTCAAATATTGACTATTTTTGTCAAAAGTTGAGCTATTGGGTCTATAGGTTGGTCATTGGGTCAAGGATTGACCGTTTTGACCAATGTTGACTTTTTGGTCAAAAGTTGACCTATTGGTTTAATGGGTTGGTCATTGGGTCAGAAATTGACAGTTTTAACCAAAGTTGACTTTTGTTCAAAAGTTGACCTATTGGGTCAATGAGGTGGTCATTGGGTCAAGGATTGACCATTTTGACCAAAGTTGACTTTTATGTCAAAGATTGACTTATTGGGTCAAAAATTGATCATTATGTCAAAAACTATTTTTTAGACCAAAATTGACTTTTTGGTCAAAAGTTAACATATTGGGTCAATGGGTTGGTCTTTGGGTCAAGGATTGATAATTTTGACCAAAGTTGACTTTTTGGTCAAAAGTTAACTTATTGGGTCAATGGGTTGGTCGATCGGTCAAGGATTGACCATTTTGAACAAAGTTCACATTTTGGTCAGAGATTGACTTATTGGGTCAATAAATTGTCATTCAGTTAAAAATTAACCATTTTGACCAAAATTGACTTTTTTGTTAAAAGTTGACCTATTGGGTCATTAGGTTTAGGATTAACCATTTTGACTAAAGTTAACATTTTGGTCAAAAGTTGACCTATTAGGTCAATAGGTTGGTCATTGGGACAGTAATTGACCATTTTAACCAAAGTTGAGTTTTTGGTTAAAAGTTGACCTATTGGGTCAATTGTTGGTTATTAGGTTAAAAATTGACTATCTCGACCAAAATTGAATTTGAGGTGAAAAGTTGACCTATTGGATCAATGTGTATTACATTGGTTCAAGGATTGACCATTTTAACTAAAGTTTACTGTTTGGTCAAAAGTTGACATATTGGCTTAATTGGTTTTTCATTTGGTCAAGGATTGACAATTTTAACCAATGTTGGTTTTTGGTTCAAATGTTGACTTATTGGGTCAATGGATTGTTCTTTGGCTTAAGGATTGTCCATTTTGACCAAAGTTAACTTTTTGGGTCAAAAATTGGTGAGTAATTAAAAAATTAACTATTTTGACCAAAATTGACTTTTTCGTCAAAAGTTAACCTATTGGCTCAATGGGTTGGTTATTGGGTCAAGGATTGACCATTTTGACCAAAGTTGTCTTTTTGGTGAAAAGCTGACGTTTTTAGGTCAATAAGGCGGTCATTAGGTCAAAAATTGACAATTTTGAATAAAATTAACTTTTTGGTTAAAAGTTGACCTATTGGGTCAGTGGGTAGATCATAGGGTCAATGATTAACAATTTTGGCGAGAGTTAACTTTTTAGTCAAAATTTGACAAATTGGGTCAATGGGATGGTCATTGGATAAAGGATTGACCATTTTCACCAAAGTTGACATTTAGGTCATTGTGTCGAAATTGACCATTTTGACCAAATTTAACATTTTGGACAAAAGTTGACCTTTTGGGTCAATGAAGTGGTCATTAGGTGCAAAATTGACTATTTCGTCAAAAGTTGTCCTATTGGGTCAATGAGTTGGTCATTGGGTCAAGGATTGATCATTTTGAAAAAAGTTTACTTTTTGGTCAAAAGTTGACCTATTGGTTAAATAGTTTGGTCATTGGGTCAAGGATTGACCATTTTAACAAAAACTGACTTTTTGGTTAAAAGTTAACTTATTTGGTCAATAATTGGTCATCAAGTCATAATTTTACTATTTTGACCAAAATTAAATTTTTGGTTAAAAGTCAATATATTTGGTCAGTGGGTTGGTCATTGGTTCAAGGATTTACCATTTTGACCAAAGTTGACTTTTTGGTCAAAAGTTGACCTATTGGGTCAATGGGTTGGTCATTGGGTCAATGATTGATCATTTTGGCCAAAGTTGACTTTTTGGTCGAGATTGACTTATTGGGTCAATAATTGGTCATTAAGTCAAAAAAATTGACTATTTTGACCAAAATTGATTTTTTGGTCAAAAGTTGCCCTATTGTGTCAAAGGGTTGGTCTTTCAGTCAAGGATTGATAATTTTAACCAAAGTTGGCTTCTTGGTCAAAAGTTGACCTAATGGGTCAATGGGTTGATCATTGGGTCAATAATTGATAATTAGGTCAAAAATTGTTTATTTTGACCAAAATTAAATTTTTGGTCAAAAGTTGACCCATTGAGTCAACATGGTGGTGATTGGGTCAGAAATTGACCAATTTGACCAAAGTTGACTTTTTTAGTCAAAAGTTAATCTATTGGGTCAATGGGTTGGTAATTTAGGTCAATGAGTTAGTAATTTGGTCAAGAATTGACCATTTTGAAGAATGATGACCTTTTGGTAAAACGTTAATCTATTAGGTCAATGGGTTGGTCATTGGGTCCAAAATTGAGCATTTTGACGAATGATGACCTTTTGGTCAAAAGTTAATCTATTGGGTTAATGGGTTGGTCATTGGGTCAAAAATTGGTCATTTTGATCAAAGTTGACTTTTTGGTAAAAAGTTGACCTATTGGGTCAATGGGTGGTCGTTAGGTCAAAAATTGATTATTTTGACAAAAATTGACTTTGAGTCAAAAGTTGACCTCTTGGGTCAATGGGTTTGTCATTGGGTCAAGGATTGTCCATTTTGACTAAAGTTGACTTTTTGGTCAGATATTGACTTATTGGGCCAATAATTGATCATTCGGTCAAAAATTATCTGTTTTGATCAAAATTGAATTTTTGGTAAAAAGTTGACCTATTGGGTCAATGGGTTGGTCATTGGGTCAATGATTGACCATTTTGACCAGTTAACTTTTTGGTCAGAGATTTACTTATTGGGTCATTAATTGGTCATTAGGTCAAAAATTGATTATTTTGACCAAAAGTAAATTTTATGTCAAAAGTTGACCTAATGGGTCAACGGGGTGCTCGTTAGGTCAGAAATTGACCATTTTGACCAAAATTGACTTTTTGGTCAAAAGTTGACAAATTTGGTCAATGAGTTCGCAATTGGTTTAAGAATTGACCATTTTGATCGAAGATATCTTTTTGGTCAAAAATTGATCTATTGAATCAATGGAATGGTCATTGGGTCAAAAACTGACCATTTTGACCAAATTTGAGCTTTTGGTCAAAAGTTGACCTATTGGGTCAATGAGGGGTCAATCGTTCAAAAACTGACTATTTTGACAGAAATTGACTTTTTGGTCAAAAGTTGACTTTTTGGGTCAATGAGTTTGTCATTGGGTTCATGATTGACCATTTTGACCAATTTTACTTTTGGTTAAGTGATTAACTTATTGGGTCAATAATTGGACATTAGGTCAAAAATTCACTATTTTGACCAAAATAGATTTTTTGATCAAAATTTAAACCATTGGGTTAATGGGGTTGTCATTGGGTAAGAAATTGGCCATTTTCACCAAAATTGACTTTTTGGTTAAAAGTTGACCAATTTGGTCAATGAGTTGGTAATTGGGTCAACAATTAACCATTTTGACCAAAGATGAATTATTTTGGTCAAGAGTTGACCTAATGGGTAAATGGGTTGGTCATTGGGTCAAAAATTGACTATTTTAACCAAAATTGACTTTTTTGTCAAAAGGTAACCTATTGGGTCAATTGGTTTTTCATTGGGTTAAGGATTGACCTTTTTGACCAAAGTTGACTTTTTGGGCATTGGTTTACTTATTGGGTAAATAATTTGTCATTAATTCTTAAATTAACTATTTTGACCAAATATGATTTTTTGTTAAAAGTTTATCTATTAGGCCAACGGGTTGGTCATTGGGTCAAGGATTGATCATTTTGACCAAAGTTGACTTTATGGTCAAAAGTTGACCTATTGGGTCAATGGTTTGGTCATTGGGTCAAGGATTGTCAATTTTGACTAAAGTTGACTTTTTGGTCAGAGATTGCTTACTCGGTCAACAATTGATCATTAGGTGAAGGATTCACCATTTTGATCAAAGTTAACTTTTAGGTCAAAAGTTGACCTATTGGGTTAATGGGTTGCCCATTGGGTCAAGGATTGACAATTTCGACCAAAATTGACTTTCTGGTCAAAAGTTGACCTTTTGGGTCAATGGGTTGGTAATTGGGTCAAGGATTAACCATTTTGACCAAAGTTGACATTTTGGTTAGAGAATGACTTCTTGGGTTAATAATCGGTCATTAGGTCAAAAATTGATTATTTTAACGAAAATTAAATTTTAGGTCAAAAGTTAATCATTGGGTCAGAAATTGACCATTTTGACCAAAGTTGACTTTTTTGTCAAAAGTTGACTTATTTAGACAGTGAGTTGGTATTTGGGTCTTGAATTTACCATTTTGACCAAAGATAAAATTTTAGTCAAATGTTTATCTATTCGGTGAATGGGTTAGTCATTGGGTCAAGAATTGACCATTTTGACCAAAGTTGACATTTTGGTCAAAAGTTGACCTATTGGGTAATGAGTGGTCATAAGGTCAAAAATTGACTATTTTGGCCAAAATTGACTTTTTGGTTAAAAGTCTAGCTATTCGATCAATGGGTTTATCATCGGGTCAAGGATCGACCATTTCGACTAAAGTCGACTTTTTGGTCGAGATCGACTTATCCGGTCAATAATCGGTCGTCAGGTCAAAAATCGACTATTTTGACCAAAAGAGAATTTTTGGTCGGATTATCCCATTAGGTCAACGAGGTACTCATTGGGCCAGAAATTGACTATATTGAACAAAGTTGACTTTTTGGTCAAAAGTTGACCTATCTGGTAAATGGGTTGGTAATTGGGTCAAAAATTGGCCATTTTGACCAAAGTTGACCTATTGTGTCAATGGGTGGTCATTAAGTCAAAAATTAACTATTTTGACTAAAATTATCTTTTTTGTCAAATGTTGACCTATGGGGTTAACAGGGTTTTCAATGGGTCAAGTTTTGACCATTTTGACCAAAGTTGACTTTTTTTGGTCAGAGATTGACTTATTGGGTCAATAATTGGTCATTAATTCAAAAATCAATTATTTTGACCAAAATTGATTTTTTGGTCAAAAGTTGAAATATTAAAGCCAATGAGTTGGTCATTGGGTCAAGGAATTGATCATTTTGACCAAAGTTGACTTTTTTGTCAAAAGTTGACCTATTAGGTCAATGGGTTGGTCATTCGATCAAGGATTAACCATTTTGACCAAAGTTCACATTTTGGTCAAAGATTGACTTATTGGGTCAATAAATTGTCATTTGGTCAAAAATTAACCATTTTGACCAAAATTGATTTTTTTGTCAAAAGTTGACCTATTGGGTCGTTAGGTTTAGGATTAACCATTTTGACTAAAGTTAACTTTTTGGTCAAAAGTTGACCTATTAGGTCAATAGGTTGGTCAATGGGTCAGTAATTAACCATTTTAACCGAAGTTAACTTTTTTTTCAAAAGTTGACCTATTGGGTCAATGGTTGGTTATTAGGTTAAAAATTGACTATTTCGACCAATATTAACTTTGAGGTCAAAAGTTGACCTATTGGGTCAATGTGTATTTCATTGGTTCAAGGATTGACCATTTTAACTAAAGTTGACTTTTTTGTCAAAAGGAGACCTATTGGCTCAATTGCAGCTTCATCTGGGTCAAGGATTGACAATTTTAACCAAAGTTGGTTTTTTGTTCAAATTTTGACTTATTGGGTCATTGGATTGTTCATTGGCTCAAGGATTGCCCATTTTGACCAAAGTTAACTTTTTTCGTCAGAAATTGACTTTTTTGTCAAATGTTAACCTAATGGGTCAATGGGTTGGTCGTTGGGTCAAGGATTGACCATTTTGACCAAAGTTATCTTTTTGGTCAAAAGTAGACCTTTTTAGGTCAATAAGGCGGTCATTAGGTTAAAAACTGACAATTTTGAATAAAATTGACTTTTATGTTAAAAGTTGACATATTGGGTCAGTGGGTTGGTCATAGGGTCAATGATGAATAATTTTTGCGAAAGTTAACTTTTTAGTCAAAAGTTGACAAATTGGGTCAATGGGATGGTCATTGGATTATGGATTGACCATTTTCACCAAAGTTCACATTTAGGTCATTGTGTTAAAATTGACCATCTTAACGAAATTTGACATTTTGGTCAAAAGTTGACCTTTTGGGTCAATGAAGTGGTCATTAGGGGAAAAATTGACAATTTTGACGAAAATTAACTATTTGGTCATAAGTTGTCCCTTTGGGTCATTGAGTTGGTCATTGAGTCAAGGATTGATTATTTTGAACAAAGTTGACTTTTTGGTTAAATGTTGTCCTATTGGTTCTATGGTTTGGTCTTTGGGTCAAGGATTGACCATTTTAACCAAAACTGACTTTTTCGTTAAAAGTTAACCTATTGGGTTAATAATTGGTCATCAAGTCATAATTTTACTATTTTGGAAAAAATTAAATTTTTGATCAAAAGTTAATATATTTGGTCAGTGGGTCAGTCATTGGGTCAAGGATTTACCATTTTGACCAAAGTTGACTTTTAGGTCAAAAGTTAACCTATTGGGTCAACGGGTTGGTCATTGGGTCAATGATTGATCATTTTGACCAAAGTTGACTTTTTGGTCAGAGATTAACTTATTGGGACAATAATTGGTCATTAGGTCAAAAATTGACTATTTTACCAAAATTGATTTTTTGGTCAAAAGTTGCCCTATTGTGTCAATGGGTTAGTCATTGAGTTAAGGATTGACCATTTTAACCAAAGTTGGCTTCTTAGTCAAAAGTTGACCTATTGGGTCAATGGGTTGGTCATTGGGTCAAGGATTGCCCATTTTGACCAAAGTTGACTTTTTGGTCAAAAATTGACTTATTGGGTAATAATTGATAATTAGGTCAAAAATTGATTATTTTGACCAAAATTAAATTTTTCGTCAAAAGTTGACCCATTGAGTCAACGGGGTGGTGATTGGGTCAGAAATTGACCAATTTGATCGAAGTTGACTTTTTTAGTCAAAAGTTCATTTTGTGGGTCAATGGGTTGGTAATTTGGGTCAATGAGTTGGTAATTTGGTCAAGAATTGACCATTTTGATGAAGGATGACCTTTTGGTCAAATGTTAATCTATTGGATCAATGGGTTGGTCATTGGGTCAAAAATTGACCATTTTGACGAATGATGACCTTTTGGTCAAAAGTTAATCTATTGGGTCAATGGGTTGGTCATTGGGTCAAAAATTGACCATTTTGACCAAAGTTGACTTTTTGGTAAATAGTCAGCTATTTCGGTCAATGGGCGGTCATTCGTCAAAATCGACTATTTTGACAAAAACGACTTTTGGTCAAAAGTCGACCTCTTAGGTGAATGGGTTCATCATCGGGTCAATGGATTGTCCCATTTCGACCAAAGTTGACTTTTTGGTCAGAGATCGACTTATCGGGTCAATAATCGGTAATTAGGTCAAAATCGATTATTTCGACCAAAATTAAATTTTATGTCAAAAGTCGACTCATGCGGTCAACGTTGATGGATCATGAGAATGTAAATTGATCTTTTACCAAAATTGACTTTTTGGTCAATGAGTTGGCAATTGGGTCAAGAGTTGACCATTTTGATCGAAGATAACTTTTTGTTCAAAAGTTGATCTGTTGAATCAATGGAATGGTCATTGGGTCAAAAATTGACCATTTTGACCAAATTTGAGCTTTTGGTCAAATGTTGACCTATTGGGTCAATGAGGGGTCAATATGTCAAAAAATGACTATTTTGAAAGAAATTGACTTTTTGGTCAAAAGTTGACTTTTTGGGTCAATGAGTTTGTCATTGGGTCTATGTTTGACCATTTTGACCAATTTGACTTTTGGTTAAGAGATTAACTTATTGGGTCAATAATTAGACATTAGGTCAAAAATTGACTATTTCGACCAAAATAGATTTTTGATCAAAAGTTATCTCATTGGGTTAACGAGGTGGTCATTGCGTAAGAAATTGACCATTTTCACCAAAATTGACTTTTTGGTTAAAAGTTGACCTATTTGGTCAATGAGTTGATAATTGGGTCAACAGTTGACCATTTTGACCAAAGATGAATTTTATTAGTCAAAAGTTGACCTATTGGGTCAATGGGTTGGTCATTGGGTCAAAAATTGACTATTTTGAACAAAGTTGACTTTTTTTGGTCAAAAGTTGACCTATTGGGTCAATGGGTTGGTCATTGGGTCAAAAATTGATTATTTTGACCAAAATTAACTTTTTTTGTCAAAAGTTAACCTATTAGGTCAATTGGTTTTTCATTGGGTCAAGGATTGGCCATTTTGACAAATGTTGACTTTTTGGGCATTGGTTTACTTATTGGGTAAATAATTTGTCATTAATTCAAAAATTAACTATTTTGACCAAAATTGATTTTTTTGTCAAAAGTTGACCTCTTAGGCCAACGGGTTGGTCATTGGGTCAAGGATTGATCATTTTGACAAAAGTTGACTTTTTAGTCAAAAGTTGACCTATTGGGTCAATGGTTTGGTCATTGGGTCAAGGATTGACAATTTTGACTAAAGTTGACTTTTTGGTCGTAGATCGCCTTACTCGCTACTGACAATCGGTCATTGGGTAAAGCATCGACCATTTTGATCGAAGTTGACTTTTAAGTCAAAAGTTGACCTATTGGGTCTATGGGTTGGTCACTGGGTCAAGGATTGACAATTTCGACCAAAATTGACTTTCTGGTCAAAAGTTGACTTATTGGGTCAATGGGTTGGTATTTGGGTCAAGAATTAACCATTTTGACCAAAGTTGAATTTTTGGTCAGAGAATGACCTATTGGGTCAATAATTGGTCATTAGGTAAAAATTGATTATTTTGACCAAAATTAAATTTTCAGTCAAAAGTTAATCATTGGGTTAGAAATTGACCATTTTGACCAAAGTTGATTTTTCGTCGAAAATCGACTTATTTAGTCAATGAGTCGGTAATCGGGTCTCGAATCGACCATTTTGACCGAAGGTAACTTTTTGGTCAAATGTTGATCCGTTCGGTCGACTGGGTTGGTCATTGGGTAAAAAATGACTATTTTGACCAAAGTTGACATTTTGGTCATAAGTTGACCTATTGGGTCAATAGGTGGTCATTAGGTCAAAAATTGATTATTTTGGCCAACTTTGACTTTTTGGTTAAAAGTTGACATATTTGGTCAATGGGTTTATCATTGGGTCAAGGATTGACCATTTTGACTAAAGTTGACTTTTTGGTCAGAGATTGACTTACTGGGTCAATAATTGGTCGTTAGGTCAAAAATTGACTATTTTGACCAAAAGAGAATTTTTGGCGAGAAGTTATCCCATTGGATCAACGGGGTAGTCATCAGGCGCAAATCGATTATTTTGACCAAAGTCGACTTTTTGGTCAGAAGTCGATATATTTGGTCAATGAGTTGGAAATTTGGTCGATAATCGACCATTTCGACCGAAGATGACCTTTTGGTTAAAAGTCGACCTATTAGGTCAATGCGTTAGTAATTGGGTCAAAATCGACCATTTTGACCAAAGTCGACTATTGTGTCAATAGAGTGGTCATTAAGTCAAAAATTGTTTATTTCGACTAAAATTGACTTTTGTCAAATGTCGACCTATGGGGTCAACGGGGTTAGTCATTGGGTCAAGGATTGACTATTTCGACCAAAGTTGACTTTTTGGTCAGAGATTGACTTATTGGGTCAATAATTGGTCATTAATTAAAAAATTGACTATTTTGACCAAAATTGATTTTTTGGTTAAAATTTGAAATATTAAGGCCAATGGGTTGGTCATTAGGTCAAGGAATTGATCATTTTGACCAAAGTTGACTTTTTTGTCAAAAGTTGACCTATTAGGCCAATGGGTTGGTGATTCGGTCAAGGATTGACCATTTTGACCAAAATTTACATTTTGGTCAGAGATTGACTAATTGGGTCAATAAATTGTCATTCGGTCAAAAATTACCCATTTTGACCAAAATTAACTTTTTGGTCAAAAATTGACCTATTAGGTCATTAGGTTTAAGATTAACCATTTTGACTAAAGTTAACTTTTTGGTCAAAAGTTGACTTATTAGGTCAATAGGTTGCTTCATCGGGTTCGATAATCGACCATTTTAACCGAAGTTGACTTTTTGTCAAAAGTCGACCTATCGGGTCAATGGTCGGTTATTTGGTTAAAAATCGACTATTTCGACCAAAATCGACTTTGAGGTCAAAAGTTGACCTATTGGATCAATGTGTATTTCATTGGTTCAAGGATTGATCATTTTAACTAAAGTTGACTTTTTTGTCAAAAGTTGACATATTGGCTCAATTGGTTGTTCATTGGGTCAAGGATTGACAATTTTAACCAATGTTGGTTTTTTGTTCAAATTTTGACTTCTTGGTTCAATGAATTGTTCTTTGGCTCAAGGATTGCCCATTTTGACCAAAGTTAACTTTTTGGTCAGAAATTGACTTTTTGGGTTAATAATTGGTAGTGATTAAAAAATTGACTATTTTGACCAAACTTAACTTTTTGGTCAAAAGTTAACCTATTGGTTCAATGGGTTGGTCATTGGGTCAAGGATTAACCATTTTGACCAAAGTTATCTTTTTGGTCAAAAGTTGACCTTTTTAGGTCAATAAGGCGGTCATTATGTCAAAAATTGACAATTTTGAATAAAATTAACTTTTTGCTTAAAAGATGACCTATTGAGTCAGTGGGTTGGTCATACGGTCAATGATGAACAATTTTGGCTAAAGTTAACTTTTTAGTCAAAAGTTGACAAATTGGGTCAATGGGATGGTCATTGGATTAAGGATCGACCATTTTCACCAAAGTTAACATTTAGGTCATTGTGTTGAAATTAACCATTTTGACCAAATATGACATTTTGGTTAAAAGTTGACCTTTTGGGTCAATGAAGTGGTCATTAGCTGAAAAATTGATAATTTTGACCAAAATTGACTATTTGGTCAAAAGTTGTCCTTTTGGGTCAATGAGTTGGTCATTGGGTCAAGGATTGATTATTTTGAATAAAGTTGACTTTTTGGTCAAAAGTTGACCTATTGGTTCAATGATTTAGTCATTGGGTCAAGGATTGATCATTTTAACCAAAACTGACTTTTTGGTTAAAAGTTAACTTATTGGGTCAATAATTAGTCATCAAGTCATAATTTTACTATTTTGGCCAAGAATAAATTTTTTGTCAAAAGTCAATATATTTAGTTAGTGGGTTGGTCATTGGGTCAAGGATTGACCATTTTGACCAAAGATGACTTTTTAGTCAAAAGTTGACCTATTGGGTCAATGGGTTAGTCATTGGGTCAATCATTGATTATTTTGACAAAAGTTGACTTTTTGGTCACTGATTGACTTATTGGGTCAATAATTGGTCATTAGGTCAAAAATTAACTATTTTGACCAAAATTGATTTTTTTGGTCAAAAGTTGCCCTATTGTGTCAATGGGTTGGTCGTTGAGTCAAGGATTGATCATTTTAACCAAAGTTGGCTTTTTGGTCAAAAGTTGACCTATTGGGTAAATGGGTTGGTCATTGGTTAAAGGATTGACCATTTTGACCAAAGTTGGCATTTTGGTCAAAGATTGACTTATGGGTCAATAATTGATAATTAGGTCAAAAATTGATTATTTTGACCAAAATTAAATTTTTCGTCAAAAGTTGACCCATTGAGTCAACGGGGTGGTGATTGGGTCAGAAATTGAACAATTTGACCGAAGTTGACTTTTTTAGTCAAAAGTTAATCTATTGGGTGAATGGGTTGGTAATTTGGATCAATGAGTTGGTAATTTGGTCAAGAATTGACCATTTTAACGAATGATGACCTTTTGGTCAAAAGTTAATCTATTGGGACAATGGGTTGGTCATTGGGTCAAAAATTGACCATTTTGACGAATGATGACCTATTGGTTAAAAGTTAATCTATTGGGTCAACGGGTTGGTCATTGGGTCAAAAATTGATCATTTTGAACAAAGTTGACTTTTTGGTAAAAAGCCGACCTTTTGAGTCAATTAGTGGTCATTAGGTCAAAAATTGACTATTTTGATAAAAATTGACTTTTGGTCAAAACTTGACCCCTTGGGTCAATGGGTTTGTCATTGGGTCAAGGATTGTCCATTTTGACCAAAGTTGACTTTTTGGTCAGATATTGACTTATTGGGCCAATAATTGATCATTCGGTCAAAAATTGTCTATTTTAATTAAAATTGAATTTTTTGTCAAAAGTTGACCTATTAGATCAATGGTTTGGTCATTGGGTCGAGGATTGACCATTTTGACCAAAGTTAACTTTTTTTTAGAGATTGACTTATTGGGTCAAAAATTGATTATTTTGACCAAAATTAAATTTTATGTCAAAAGTTGACCCATTGGGTCAACAGGGTGGTCGTTAGGTCAGAATTGACCGTTTTGACCAAAATTAACTTTTTGGTCAAAACTTAACCTATTTGGTCAATAAGTTGGCAATTGGGTTAAGAATTGACCATTTTGATCGAAGATAGCTTTTTGGTCAAAAGTTGTTCTATTGAATCAATGGAATGGTCATTGGGTCAAAAATTGACCATTTTGACCACATTTGAGTTTTTGGTCAAAAGTTGATCTATTGGGTCAATGAGGGGTCAATAGGTCAAAAAATTACTATTTTTACAGAAATTGACTTTTTGGTCAAAAGTTGACTTTTTAGGTCAATGAGTTTGTCATTGGGTCCATGTTTGACCATTTGACCAATTTGACTTTTGGTTAAGAGATTAACTTATTAGGTCAATAATTGGACATTAGGTCAAAAATTGACTATTTTGACCAAAATAAATTTTTTGATCAAAAGTTAACCCATTGGGTTAACGGGGTGGTCATTGGGTAAGATATTGACGATTTTCACCAAAATATACATTTTGGTTAAAAGTTGACATATTTGGTCAATGAGTTGGTAATTGGGTCAATAATTGACCATTTAAACCAAAGATGAATTTGTTTGGTCAAAAGTTGACCTATTGGGTCAATGGGTTGGTCATTTGGTCAAAAATTGACTATTTTGACCAAAGTTGACTTTTTTTGGTCAAAAGTTGACCTATTGGGTAAATGGGTTGGTCATTGGGTAAAAATTGACTATTTTGACAAAAATTGACTTTTTTGTCAAAAGTTAACCTATTAGGTCAATTGGTTTTCATTGGGTTAAGGATTGACCTTTTTGATCAATGTTGACTTTTTCGGCATAGGTTTACTTATTGGGTAAATAATTTGTCATTAATTCAAAAATTAACTATTTTGACCAAATATGATTTTTTTGTCAAAAGTTGACCTATTAGGCCAACTGGTTGGTCATTGGGTCAAGGATTAATCATTTTGACCAAAGTTGACTTTATGGTTAAAAGTTGACCTATTGGGTCAATGGTTTTGTCATTCGGTAAAGGATTGACAATTTTGACTAAAGTTGGCTTTTTGGTCAGAGATTGGCTTACTCGGTCAGCAATTGGTCACTAGGTGAAGGATTGACCATTTTGATCAAAGTTGACTTTTAGGTCAAAAGTTGACCCTTTGTGTTAACGGGTTGGTCACTGGGTCAAGGATTGACAATTTTGACCAAAATTGACTTTCTGGTCAAAAGTTGACATTTTGGGTCAATGGATTGGTAATTAGGTCGAGGATTAACCATTTTGACCAAAGTTGACTTTTTGGTCAAAGAATGACTTATTTGGTCAATAATTGGTCATTAGGTCAAAAATTTATTATTTTGACCAAAATTAAATTTTCGGTCAAAAGTTAATCATTGGGTCAGAAATTGACCATTTTGTCCAAACTTGACTTTTTTGTCAAAAGTTGACTTATTTAGTCAATGAGTTGGTAAATGGGTCTTGAATTGACCATTTTGACTGAAGATAACTTTTTGGTCAAATGTCGATCTATTCGGTCAATGGGTTGGCCATTTGGTCAAAAATTGATCATTTTGACCAAAGTTGACATTTTGGTCAAAAGTTGACCTATTGGGTCAATGGATGGTCATTAGGTCTAAAATTGACTATTTTGGCCAAAATTGATTTTTTGGTTAAAAGTTGATCTATTTGGTCAATGGGTTTATCATTGGGTGAAGGATTGACCATTTTGACAAAAGTTGTCTTTTTAGTCAGAGATTGACTTACTAGGTAAATAATTAGTCATTAGGTCAAAAATTGACTATTTTGACCCAAAGAGAATTTTTGGTCAGAAGTTATCCCATTGGGTCAACGGGGTAGTCATTGGGCCAGAAATTGACTATTTTGACCAAAGTTGACTTTTTGGTCACAAGTTGATATATTTGGTCAATGAGTTAGAAACTAGGTCATGAATTGACCATTTTGACCGAAGATGACCTTTTGGTCAAAATTGACCTATCGGGTTAATGGGTTGGTAATTGGGTAAAAAATTGAATATTTTCACCAAAGTTGACCTATTGTGTCAATGGATGGTCATTAAGTCAATAATTGACTATTTTGACAAAAATTGACTTTTTTGTCAAATGTTGACCTATGGGGTCAACATGGTTGTCATTGGGTTTAGGATTGACTATTTTGACCAAAGTTGACTTTTTTGGTCAGAGATTGACTTATTAGGCCAATAATTGGTCATTAATTCAAAAATTGACTATTTTGACCAAAATTGACTTTTTGGTCAAAAGTTAAAATATTAAGGCCAACGGGTTGGTCATTGGGTCGGAATTGATCATTTTGACCAAAGTTGACTTTTTTGGTCAAAAGTTGACCTATTGGGTTAATGGGTTGGTTATTTGTTCAAGGATTGACCATTTTGACCATAGTTGACTTTTTTGTCAGAGATTGGCTTTCTGGTTCAATAATTGGTCATTAGGTCCAAAATTAGCTATTATGACCGAAAATTGACTTTTCGTCGAATGTTGACCTGTCGAGTCGATGGATTGGTCAATCGGGCGAAATTTACCATTTTGACAAAAGTTGACTTTTTGGTCAAAAGTTGACCTATTATGTCAATTGGGTGGTCATTATGTCAAAAATTGACTATTTTGACTAAAATTGACTTTTGGTTCAAAAGTTGACCTATTGGGTCATTGGGACAAAGATTGATCATTTTGACTATTGTTAACTGTTTCGTTAAAAGGTTGCTGATTGGGTCAGTGTGTTGGTCATTGAGTGAACGATTGACCATTTTAACCAAAGTTAACCTTTTGTTCAAAGATTGACTTATTGGGTCAATAATTGGTCATTAGTTCAAAAATTGAATAATTTAACCAAAATTGAATTTTTTGTCAAAAGTTGACCGGTTGGGTCAATGGGGTGGTCAATAGGTCAGAAATTGACCATTTTGACCAAACTTGACTTTGTGGTCAAAAGTTGACATATTGGGTGAATAAGGCGGTCATTAGGTAAAAATTGAATTTATTGACCAAAATTAACTTCTTGGTCAAAAGTTGACTTATTGTGTCAGTGAGTTGGTCATTGTGTCAAGGATTGACAATATTGACTAAAGTTCGTTTTTTGGTCAAAAGTTGACCTATTGGTTCAATGGGTTGGTCATTGGGTTAAGGATTGACCATTTTAACCAAAGTTGACCTTTTGGTCAGAGATTGACTTATTGGGTCAACAATTGGTCGTTATGTTAAAAATTAATTATTTTGGTCAAAAGTTTAGCTATTTGGTATATAGGTTGGTCATTGGGTCGAGGATTGACCATTTTGACCAATGTTGACTTTTTGGTGAAAAGTTGACCTATTGTGTTAATGGGTTAGTCATTGGGTCATAAATTAACCATTTTAACAAAAGTTGACTTTTTGATTAAAAGTTGACTTAATGGGTTAATGGGGTGGTCATTAGGTCAAAAATTGACAATTTTGAGCAAAATTAACTTTTTGGCCAAAAGTTGGCCTATTGGGTCAATGGGTTGGTCATTGCGACAATGATTGACCATTTTGACCAAAGTTTACTTTTTGGTCAAAAGTGACCTATTGGGTCAACGGGTTGGCCATTGAGTAAAAGTTTGACCATTTCGACAAAAAATCACTTTTCGTCCAAAAGTTGACCCATTGGGTCAACGGGGTGGTCATTGGGTTAGAAATTGACCATTTTGACCAAAGTTGACTTTTTGGTTAAAAGTTGACATATTTAGTCAATGAGCTCGTAATTGGGTTAAGAATTGACCATTTTGACCTAAGATGAATTTTTGGTCAAAAGTTGATCTATTGGGTTAACGGTTGGTCATTGGGTCACAATATGACCATTTTGACCAAAGTTGACTTTCTGGTTAAAAGTTGACATATTGGGTCAATAGGTTGGTCATTAGGTCAAGGATTGACCGTTTTGACCGAAGTTAACTTTTTAGTCAGATTTTGTCTTACTGTGTCAATAATTGGTCATTAGGTCAAATTGACTATTTTGACCAAAATTGAGTTTTGGGTTAAAAGCTGACATATTGGGTCAATGGGTGCTCATAAGGTTAAAATTTGATTATTTTGACCAAAATTGAGTTTTTGGTCAAAAGTTGACCTATTGGGTCAATGGGTTGGTCATTGGGTCAAGGTTTGACCATTTTGACCAAAGATGACATTTTAGTCAAAAGTTGACCTATTGGGTCAATGGGTTCGTTATTGGGTTAGAAATTGACCATTTTTACCAAAGTTTACTTTTTAGTGAAAAATTGATCTATCGGGTTAATGATTACCTATTTTTACCAAAGTTGACTTTATGGTAAAAAATTGGCTTACTGGGTCAATAATTGGTCATTAGGTTAAAAATTGAATATTTTGACCAAAATTGACTTTTTGGTGAAAATTTGACCTATTGGGTCAGTGGGTTGATCATTGGATCAAGGATTGACCATTTTGCCAAAGTTGTCTTCTTCGTCAAAGGTTGACCTATTTAAGTCAATGAGGCGGTCATTTGGTCAAAAATTGGCAATTTTGAGCAAAATTGACTTTTTTGTCGAAAGTTAACTCTATTGGGTCGATGGGTTGATCATTGTGTCGAGGATTGACTCATTTTGACCAAAGTTGATTTTTGGTCGGAGATCGAACTCATCGGATCGATAATTGGTCGTAAGGTCAAAAATTAACTATTTTAACCAAAATTGACTTTTTGGTCAAAAGTTGACCTATTGGGTAAATGGGTGGTCATTAAGTCAAAATTAACTCTTTTGACCAAAATTAACTTTTTGGTCAAAAGTTGACCTATTTGGTCAATGTGTTTGTCATTGGGTCAAGGATTGACCATTTTGATCAAAGCTGACTTTTTGGTCAGAGATTAACTATTTGGGTCAATAATTGGTCATTAGGTCAAAAATTGACTATTTTGACAAAAATTCAATTTTTTTGTCAATATTTAACCCATTGGGTCAACGAGGTGGTCATTGGGTCAAAAATTGACCATTTTGACCAAAGTTGACTTTTTCGTCAAAAGTTGACTGTTGGCCAATGAGTTGGTAATTGTATTAAGAATTTACCATTTTGACCAAAGATGACTTTTTGGTCAAAAGTTGACTTATTGGGTCAGGGGGTTGGTTATTGGTTTAAAAATTGACCATTTTGTCTAAAGTTGACTTTTTGGTCTAAAGTTAACCTATTGGGACAATGTGTGGTCATTAGGTCAAAAATTAACTATTTTAACCAAAATGGACTTTTTGGTCAAAAGTTGACCTATTGGGTCAATGGGTTTTTCATTGGGTCAAGATTGACCATTCTGATCAAAATTAACTTTTTGTACTTGGTTAAAGAATGACTTTATGGTTCAATAATTGGTAAATAATTCAAAAACTGTCTATTTTGGTTATTACGTCAATAATTAACTACTTTGACCAAAATTAAAATTTTGGTCAAAAGTTGACCCATTGGGTCAACGGGGTGGTCATTGTGTCAGAAATTGACAATTTTGACCAAAGTTAACTTTTTAGTCAAATGTTGACCTATTTGGTCAATGAGTTGGTAATTGGGTCAAGAATTAACCATTTTGACCAAAGATGAATTTTTGGTCAAAAGTTGATCTATTGGATCAATGGGTTGGTCATTGGGTAAAAAAATGACGATTTTAACCAAAGTTGACCTATTAGTTCAATGGATGGTCATTCAGTCAAAAATTGACTGTTTTGAGAAAAATTGACTATTTGGTCAAATGTTGACCTATTGCATCAATGGGTTTATCATTGGCTCAAGGATTAACCATTTTGACCAAAGTGACTTTTTCATCAGAGATTAACTTATTGGGTCCATATATGGTCATTAGGTCAAAAATTGAATATTTTAACCAAAATTGAATTTTTTGTCAAAAGTTAACCCATTAGGTCAACGGGGTGCTCATTGGGTTAGAAATTGACCATTTTGAATAAAGTTGACTTTTTGGTCAAAAGTTGACCTTTTAGTCAATGAGTTGGTAATTGGGTCAAGAATTAAACATTTTGACCAAAGATGACTTTTTGGTCAAAATTTGATCTATTGGGTCAATGGGTTGGTCATTGGGGAAAAGATTGACCATTTTGACCAAGTTGACTTTTTGGTCCAAAGTCGGCCAGATTGGTCGATAGATTGGTCATTCGAAAAAAATTGATAATTTTGACCAGAAATCGACTATTTGGTCAAAAGTTGACCAATTGCGTCGATGCGTTTGTCATTGGCTCAAGATCGACCATTTCGACCAAAGTCGACATTTTCGTCAGAGATTGACTTTTTGGGTCTATAATAGTTCATCAGGTCAAAAATTGACTATTTTAACCAAAATTGAGTTTTTGTGCAAAAGTTAACCCATTAGGTGAACGGGGTGGTCATTGGGTCAGAAATTAACCATTTTGACCAAAGTTAACTTTTTGGAAAAAAGTTGACATATTTGGTGAATGAGTTGGTAAATTGCTCAAGAATTGACCATCTTAACCAAAGTTGACTTTTCGGTCAAGGATTAGCTCACTAGGTCAAAAATTGGTCATTAGGTCAAAAATTGACTATTTTGACCAAAATTGACTTTTTTGTCAAAAGTTGACCTATTGGGTGGGTCAAGGATTGACCATTTTAACCAAAGTTAACTTGTTGGTTAAAAGTCGACCTATCGAGTCAATGGGCTGGTCATTGGGTCAAAGGATTGACCATTTTGACCAAAGTTGCTTTTTGGTCAAAGATTGACTTATTGGGTCAATAATTGGTCAAAAGTTGACTTATTACATCAATGGGTTTGTCATTGGGTCAAGGATTTACCATTTTGACCAAAGTTGACATTTTGGTCAGAGATTGACTTATTGGGTCTATAAGTAATTATTAATTAAAAAATTGTCTATTTTGACCAAAATTGACTTTTTGATCAAAAGTTGACCTATCAGGCCAATGGGTTAGTCTTTGGGTCAAGGATTGATCATTTTAACAAAAGTTGACTTTTTGGTCAAAAGTTGACATATAGGCTCAATGGGTTGGTCATTGTGTCAAGGATTGACCATTTTGACCGAAGTTGACTTTCTTGTCAGAGCTTGGTTTACTGGGTCAATAATTGGTCATTAGATCAAAAATTTAATATTTTGACCAAAATTAACTTTTTGGTCAAAAGTTGACCTATTGGGTCAATAGGTGGTCATTAAGTAAAAAATTGACTATTTAGACAAAAATTGGTTTTTAGTCAAAAGTTGACCTACTGGGTCAATGCGTTTGTCATTGGGTCAAGGATTGACCTTTTTGACCAAAGTGACTTTTTGGTCAGAGATTGACTTATTGGGTCAATAATTTGTCATTAGGTCAAAAATTAACTATTTTGACCAAAATTGAATTTTTTTTCAAAAGTTAACACATTGGGTCAACGGGGTGGTCATTGGGTCAGAAATTGACCATTTTGATCAAAGATGACTTTTTGGTCAAATGTTGACCGATTTTAACTAAAATTGAATTTTTGGTCAAAAGTTAACCCATTGGGTCAACGGGGTGGTCATTGGGTCAGAAATTGACCATTTTGATCAAAGATGACTTTTTTGGTCAAATGTTGACCGATTTTAACTAAAATTGAATTTTTGGTCAAAAGTTAACCCATTGGGTCAACGGGGTGGTCATTGGGTCAGAAATTGACCATTTTGATCAAAGATGACTTTTTGGTCAAATGTTGACCGATTTTAACTAAAATTGAATTTTTGGTCAAAAGTTAACCCATTGGGTCAACGGGGTGGTCATTGGGTCAGAAATTGACCATTTTGATCAAAGTTGACTTTTTCGTCAAATGTCGAATCGATTTTAACTAAAATTGAATTTTTGGTCAAAAGTTAACCCATTAGGTCAACTAAGTGGTCATTAGGTCGAATCGACCATTTTGACTAAAGTTGATTTTTCGTCAAAAGTTGACCTATATGGTCAATTAGTTGGTAATTAGGTCAAAATTGACCATTTTGACCGAATATGACTTTTAGGTCAGAAGCTGATCTATTGAGTCAATGGGTGCTCATTTGGTAAAAAATTTACTAACTTGACAAAAATTGACTATTTGGTCAAAAGTTGATCTATTGGGTCAATTGGTTTGTCATTGGGTCAAGAATTGATCATTTTGACCAAAGTTGACTTTTTGGTCAGAGATTAACTAATTGGGTCAATAATTGGTGATTAGGTCAAAATTGATTTTTTTGGCCAAAATTAAATTTTTGGTCAAAAGTTAACCCAATGGGTTAACGGGGTGGTCCTTAGGTCAAAAATTGACCATTTTGACCAAAGTTGACTTCTTGGTCAAAGTTGACCTACTTAGCCAATGAGTTGGTAAATGGGTCAAGAATTGACCATTTTGACTAAAGATGACTTTTTGTCAAAAATTGACCTATTGGGTTAATGGGTTGATCATTGGGTAAAAAATTGACCATTTTCACCAAAGTTGACTTTTTAGTCAAAAGTGGACCTATTGGGTCATTGGGTGGTCATAGGTCAAAAATTGACTATTTTGATCATAATTGACTTTTTTGTCAAAAAGTTAACCTATTAGGTCAATGGCATTATCTTTGGGTCAAGGATTAACTATTTTGATTAAAGTTGACATTTTGGTCGGAGATTAAATTTATTGGGTCAATAATTGGTCATTAATTCAAACATTGACTAATCTGACCAAAATTAATTTTTTTTTCAAAAGTTGACCTAGTAGGCCAATGGGTTGGTCTTTGCGTCCAGGATTAATCTTTTTGACCAAAGTTGACTTTTTGGTAAAAAATTGACCTATTGGGTCAATGGGTTGGTCATTACGTCAAGGATTGACCATTTTGGCCAATGTTGACTTTTTGGTGAGAGATTGGCTTACTGGGTCAATAATTGGTCATTAGGTCAAAAATTGACTATTTTGACCAAAACTGACTTTTTGGTCAAAAGTTAAGCTGTTAGGTCAATGGTTGGTCATTAAGTCAAAAATTGACTATTTTGGCTAAAATTGACTATTTTGTCTAAAATTAACTTTTTGATCAAAAGTTAACATATTGAGTCAATGGGTTTGTCAGTGGGTCAAGGATCACCATTTTAACTAAAGTCGACTTTTCGGTCGAAGATTGACTTATTGGGTCGATAATTGGTCATTAGGTAAAAAATTGTCTAATTTGACCAAAATTGAATTTTTGGTTAAAACTTAACCCATTGGGTGAACGGGGGGGGGGGGTTCATTGGGTCAGGAATCGACCATTTTAACCATATATGACTTTTTGGTCGAAAAGTTGACTATTTTTAACAAAATTGAGAAGTTAACCCATTGGGTCAATCGGGGTAGTCATTAGGTCGAAATTAACCATTTTTACCAAAGTTGACTTTTTTGTCAAAAATTCACCTATTTGGTCAATGAGTTGGTAATTGGGTCGACAATTGACCATTTCGACCAAAGATGACTTTTTGGTCGAAAAGTTGACATATCGAGTCAATGGGTTTGTCATTGGTCAATAATTGACCATTTTAACCAAAGTTGACTTTTTGATCAAAAGTCGATCTATTAGGTCGATGGATTGGTCATTTAGTCAGACTGAATATTTTGACCAAAATTGACTATTTTGTCAAAAGTTGACCTATTGCATCAATAGGTATGTCATTGGCTCAAGGACTGACCATTTTGACCAAAGTTGACTTTTTCGTCAGTGATTGACTTATTGAGTCAATAAATTGGCATTAAATCAAAAATTCACTATTTTGATAAAAATTGAATTTTTGGTCAAAAGTTAACCTATTGGGTAAATAATTTGTCATTAATTTAAAAATTGATTATTTTGATCAAAATTGAAATTTTGGTCTAAAGTTAACCAATTGGGTCAACGAGGTGGTCATTAGGTCAAAAATTGACCATTTTGACCAAAGTAATTTTTTTGGTCAAAAGTTCACATTTTTGGTCAATGAGTTGGTAATTATGTCAAGAGTTGACCATTTTGACCAAAGATGACTTTTTAGTAAAAAATTAACCAATTGGGTCAATTGGATTAGTCATTGGGTAAAAAAATTACAATTTTGACCAAAGTTGACTTTTTGGTCAAAAGTTGACGTATTGGGTCAATGGGTTGTCATTAAGTCAAAAAGTGACAATTTTGTCCATGTTTGACTTTTCATCAAAAGTTGACCTATTGGGTCAACGGGTTGGTCATTGGGTGGTCAATAATTGGTCGTTACGACAAAATTAACTATTTTGACCAAAACTGAATTTTTGGTCAAAAGTTAACCCATTAGGTCAACAGGGAGGTCATTGGGTCAGAAATTGATCATTTTGACCAAAGTTGACTTTTTGATCAAAAGTTAACGCATTTGGTCAATCAGTTGGTAATTCGGTCTAGAATCGACCATCTTGACCAAAGATGACTTTTTTGGTCAAAAGTCGACCTATTGGTTAGTCATTGGGCAAAAATTCACCATCTTGACCAATGTTGACTTATTGGTCGAAAAGTTGACCTATTGGGTCAATGAGTGGTCATTAAGTCAAAAATTGACAATTTTGACTAAAATTAACTTTTTGGTCAAGAGTTAACCTATTAGGTCAATGGGTTTGTCATTGGGTTAAGGATTAAGCATTTTGACCCAAGTTGACTTTTTTGTCAGAGATTGACTAATTGTATCAATAATTGGTCATTTATTTAAAAATTGACTATTTTGACCAAAATTGACTTTTAGTCGAAAAGATGATCTATTAGACCGATGGGTTAGTCATTGGGTCAAGGATTGATCATTTTGACCAAAGTTGACTTTTTGGTGAAAACATGACTACATAGGTCGATGCGTTGGTCATTTGGTCAAGGATTAACCATTTTGGCCAAAGTTAAATTTTTAGTCAAAAGTTGACAAAGTGGGTCAATGGGATGGTCATTGGATCAAGGATTGACGATTTTCACGAGTTAACATTTAGGTCATTGTGTCAGAAATTGACCATTTTGACCAAATTTGACTTTTTGGTCAAAAGTTGACCTTTTAGGTCAACGAGATGGTCATTAGGTCAAAAATTGAAAATTTTGACCAAAATTGATTTTTTGGTCAGAAGTTGTCCTTGTGGGTCAATGAGTTGTTCATTGGGTCAAGGACTGATCATTTTGACCAAAGTTGATTTTTTGTTCAAAGGTTATGTTTTTGGGTCAATGAGTTGTTCATTGGGTCAATGATTGACCATTTTGACCAAAGTTGATTTTTTAGTCAAAAGTTGTCGTATTAGGTCAATGGGCTGGTCATTGGGTCAATGATTGACCATTTTGACCAAAGTTGACTATTTGGTCAAAAGTTAACCTATTGGGTAAATAACTGGTCACTAAGTCAAATTTACCATTTTGACCAAAATTTACTATTTTGTCAAAAGTCAATCTATTGGGTCAGTCGGTTTTGGGTCAAGGATTTACCATTTTGACCAATGTCGACTTTTTGATCAACAGTTGACGTATTGGGTCAAGGAATGATCACTCTAACCAATGTTAACTTTTTGGTCAAAGAATGACTTATTGGGTCAATAATTGGTCATTAGGTAAAAATTGACTATTTTAACCAAAATAGACTTTAACTTCAAAAGTTAGCTTATAGGGTCAAGGCAATGGTCATTGGGTCAAGAATTGGCAATTTTGACCAAAGTTAACTTTTTGGTCAAAATTTATCCTATTGGGTCAATGGGTTGGTCATTGGGTCAAACATTGACCATTTGACCAAAGTTAGTTTTTTAGTCAGAAGTTGCCTATTTAGTCAATGGGTGGTCATTAGGTCGAAATTTCAATAATTTTGCCAAAATTGACTTTTTGTTCAAAAATTCACTTATTGGGTCAATACGTTGGTCATTCGGTCAAGAATTGACAATTTTGACCAAAGTTGAATTTTTGGTCAAAAGTTGACCTATTGGGCTAATGGGTGGTATTAGGTCAAAATTTAATTATTTTGACCAAAAGTTGACCTATCAGGTCAACAGGTTAGTCATTGGGTCAAGGTTTCACCATTTTGACAAAAGTTGACTTTTTGGTCAAAAGTTGTCCTATTGGGTTTATGGGATTATCAGTAGGTTAAAAATTAACTATTTTAACCAAAGTTGACTTTTTGGTCAAAAGTTGATATATTGGGTGAATGGTTGGTCATTGGGTCAAGGATTGACCATTTTGACCAAAGTTGACTTTGGTTTGAGATTCTATCGATTAGATTAATAATTGAGTCGATTAGATGACGTATTGGGTCAATGTGTTGGTCATTGGGTCAAGGATTTACCATTCTGACCAAAGTTGACTTTTTGGTCAAAAGTTGACTTATTGGGTCAATGGGTTGGTCATTGTCTCCCAAATTGACCATTTTGACCAAAGTTAACTTTTTAGTATAAAGTTGACCTATTGGGTCAATGGGTGGTCATTAGGTAAAAAATGGACTATTTTGACTAAAGTTGATTTTTTGGTCAAAAGTTGACCTATTAGGTCAATAAGTTAGTCATTAGGTCAAGGATCGACCATTTTGGCCAAAGTTGACTTTTGGTCGAGATTGGTGATTTGGTCGATTATTGATCGATAAGCTAAAATTGAATATTTTGACCAAGTTGACTTTTGGTTAGAGATTTACGATTGGGTCAATAATTGGTCAATAGATGACGTATTAGGTCAATGTGGTCATTGGGTCAAGTTCAATTCGACCAAGTTGACTTTTGGTCGAAAGTTGACTTATTGGGTCGATGGGTTGGTCATTGTCTCAATTGACCATTTGACCAAAGTTAACTTTTTAGTATAAAGTTGACCTATTGGGTCAATGGGTGGTCATTAGGTAAAAAATGGACTATTTTGACTAAAGCTGATTTTTTGGTCAAAAGTTGACCTATTAGGTCAATAAGTTAGTCATTAGGTCAAGGACTGACCATTTTGGCCAAAGTTGACTTTTTGGTCCGAGATTGACTGATTTGGTCAATTATTGGTCAGTAAGCTAAAAATTGAATATTTTGACCAATATTAAATTTTTGGTCAATAGTTGACATATTGGGTTAATAGGTTAGTCATTAGGTAAAGGATTGCCATTTTGGTCAAAAGTTGACTTTTTGGTCAAAAGTTGACCTATTGGGTCAATGGGTTGGTCATTGGGTCTAGGAGTGACCATTTCGACCAAAGTTAAATTTTTGGTCTGAAGTTGACCTTTTGGGTCAATGGGTTGGTCATTAGGTCAAGGATTGACGATTTTGACCAAAGTTGACTTTTTTGTCAGAGATTGACTTGTTGAGTCAATAATTGAAGATTAATTTCAAAAGTGACTATTTTGACCAAAATTAACTTTTTGCTCGAAAGTTGCCCTTTTAGGTCAATGAGTTGGTCATTGGGTTAAGGATTGACCATTTTGGCCAAAGTTGACTTTTTAATCAGAGATTGACTTATTGGGTCAATAATTGGTCATTAGGTCAAAAATTAATTATTATGACAAAAACTGATTTTTTGGTCAAAAGTTGACCCATTGCGTCAATGAGATGATCATTGTGTATGAAATTGACCATTTTATCGAAATTTGACTTTTTGGTTAAATGTTGACCTTTTGAGTCAATGAGATGGTAACTAGGTCAAAAATTGACAATTATGATCAAAATTGACTTTTTGGTCAAAAGTTGACCTTTTGGGCCAACGACTTGGTCACTGGGTTAAGGATTGCCATTTTGACAAAAGTTGACTTTTTGGTCAAAGTTGATTTATTTAGTCAATGGGTTGGTCATTGGGTTAAGGATTGACCATTTTGACCAAAGTTAACTTTTTGATCAAAAGTTATCCTATTGGTTCAATAATTGGTCATTAAGTCAAAAATTTACAATTTTGACCAAAATTGGCTTTTTGGTAAAAGATTGACTTATTAGGTGAAAAATTGACTATTTGACCAAAATCTACCTTTTGTTAAAAATTTTATCTATTGGGTCTATGGGTTGGAACTTAGATCAAGATTGTCCATTTTGACCAAAGTTGACTTTTTGGTCAAAAGTTGACCAATTGGGTCAAAGGGTTGGTCATGGGTCAAAAATTGACCATTTTGACCAAATAGACCAAACTTGAGTTCTTAACCAAAATTAACTTATTGGGTCAATGGGTTGGTCATTGGGTCAAGGATTGATCATTTTGACCAAAGTTAACTTTTTGGTCAAAAGTTGACCTATTAGGTCAATGGGTTGGTCATTGGGTGAAAGATTGATCATTTCGACCAAAGTTGACTTTTTGGTCAGAGATTGACTTATTATGTCCATAATTGGTCATTTGGTTAAAAATTGATTATTTTGACCAAAATTGAATTTTTAGTCTATATTTGACCCATTGGGTCAATTGGGTGGTCATTGTGTCAGAAATTGACCGTTTTGACCAAAGTTAATTTTTTGTCAAAAGTTGATCTAATGGGTCAATGGGTTAGTCATTGGGTCAGAAATTGACCATTTTGACCAAAGCTGACTATTTTTTGTCAAAAGTTTACCTATTGGGTCAATGGGGTGGTCATTTGGTCAAGGATTCATCATTTTAACCATTGTTGACTTTTTTGGCAAGACATTGACTTGTTGGGTCAATAATTGGTCATTAGGTCAAAAATTGACTATTTTGACCAAAACTGACTTTCTGGTCAAATATTGACCTATTGGGTTGGTCATTGCATCAATGATTGACCAATTTGACAAAAGTTGACTTTTTGGCCAAAAGTTAACATATTGGGTCAATTGGTTGTTCATTGGGTCAGAAATTGACCATTTTGACCACAATTGACTTTATGGTCAAAATTTTACATATTGGGTCAATAGGATTGTCATTTGGTCAAAGATTAACTATTTTAACAAAAGTTGACCATTTGGTTAGAGATTGACTTATGGGATCAATAATTGGTCATTAGGTCAAAAATTTACTATTTTGACCAAAATTGACTTTTGGTCAAAAGTAAGCCTATTGGGTCAATGAGTTTGTCATTCGGTCAAGGATTAATCATTTTGCCTAAAGTTGACTTTTTGGTCAAAAGTTGACCATTGGGTCAATGGGTTGGTCATGAACATTTTAACCAATGTTGATTTTATGGTCAAACATTAATCTATTGGGTCAATGAGTAGTCATTAGGTTAAAACTTAACTATTTTGACCAAAATTGACAGTTTGGTCAAAAGTTGACTTATTGGGTCAATGGGTTAGTCATTGGGTAAAGAAATGACCATTTTGACCAAAGTTGACTTATTGGTCAAGAGTTAACCTATTGGGTCAATGGGGTGGTCATCGGGTCAAGGATTGACTATTTTGACCAAAGTTGACTTTTTGGTCAGAGATTGAGTTATTAGGTCAGGAATTGGTCATTATGTCAAAAATTGATTTTTTTGACCAAAACTGAATTTTTGGTCAAAAGTTGACACATTGTGTCAATGGGTTGGTCATTGGGTCAAGGATTAATCATTTTGACCAAAGTTAACTTTTTGGTCAAAAGTTAACCTATTGGGTCTATGGTTCGGTCAATGTGTCAGGGATTGACCATTTTGTCCAAAGTTAACTTTTTAACCAATGATTGACTTATTGAGTCAATGGGTTGGTTATTAAGTCAAAAATTGACTATTTTGACCAAAATTGACTTTTTGTTCAAAAGTTGACCTATTGCGTTTTTGGGTCACTGATTGACCATTTTGACAAAGTGGACTTTTTTATCAAAAGTTGAACAAATAGGTCAATGGGTTAGTCATTGGGTCAATGAGTGACCATTTTGACCAAAGTTGACTTTTTGAGAGTAATTGACTTATTAGGTCAATAATTGGTCACTAGGTTAAAACTTGACTATTTTGACCAAAATAAACTTTTTTGACCAAGATAAACTTTTTTGACTAAAGTTGACCTATTGGGTTAATGGGTTTGTTATTGGGTCAAGAATTAACCATTTTAAGCAAAAGTTAACTTTTTTGGTCAAAAGTTGACCTATTGGGTCAATGGGGTAGTCATTGGGTCAAGGATTGATCATTTTGACCAAATTTGACTTTTCAGCCTGAGATTGACTTATTAGGTCAATTGGGTGGTCATTAAGTCAAAAATCGACTATTTTGACCAAAATTGACTTTTTGGTTAAAACTTGGTCGATTAAGGTCCTACGAGTCAAGGATCGACCATTTCGACTAAAGTTAACTTTTTGGTCGAAAGTTGACTTATTGGGTCGATGGGTTGGTTATTGGGTAAATGATTAGTACCATTTCGACCAAAGTTAACTTTTTGGTCGAAGTTGACTTACTCGGTCAATAATTGGTCATTAGGTAAAAAATTAACTATTTTACTTATTATTAACATTTTGGTCAAAGTTGACTCCATTTAGTCAATAGGGTCGATATTGGGTTAGAAATTAACCATATTGACCAAAGTTAATTTTTTGGTCAATAGTTGACCTATTGGGTCAATGGGGTGGTAATTTGGTCAAAAATTCACTATTTTGACCAAAATAGATTTTTGGTCAAAAGTTGACCTTTTGGGTTGGTCATTCGGTCAAGGATTGGCCATTTTGACCAAAGTTGACTTTTTGGTCAAGAGTTGACCTATTTTGTCAATGGATTGGTCAGTGGGCCGAGGGTTGATCATTTTGACCAAAGTTAACTTTTTGGTCAAAAGTTGGCCTATTGGGTAAATGGGTTGGTCGTTGGGTCAAAAATTGACTATCAAAGTTGACCTACTAGGTCGATGGGGTGGTCATTAACTCAAAAATTACTATTTTGTCCAAAATTAATTTTTTGGTCAATGGTTGACCTATTGGGTCAATGGGTTGGTCATTGGGTCAAGCATTGACCATTTTAACCAAAGTAGACATTTTGGTCAAAAGTTGACCTATTGGGTCAATGTGTTGGTAATTGTATAAAAGATTGACCATTTTGACCAAAATTGACTTTTTGGTCAAAAGACATCTTGGGTTAATGGGTTGGTCATTGGGTCAAGGATTGATCATTTTGGCAAAAGTTGATTTTTTGGTTAGAGATTGACTTATCGAGTAAATAATTGGTCATTAGGTCAAAAATTGACCCATTGGGTCAAAATTGACTTTTTTATCAAAAGTTGACTGACTGGGTCAATGGGTTTGTCATTGGGTCAATGATTGACCATTTTGACCAAAGTTGGCTTTTTGGTCAGAGATTGGCTTTCTGGGTCAATAATTGGTCTTTAAGTCAAAAATTGACTATTCTGACCAAAATTGACTTTTTGGTCAAAAGTTTACCTATTAGGTCAATTGGGTGGTCATTAGGTCAAAAAATGTTATATTTTGACCAAAGTGACTTTTTTGATCAAACGTTGAGCTATTGGGTCAGTGGGTTGGTCTTTGGGTCAAGGATTAAACATTTTGACCAAAGTTTACTTTATGGTCAGAGATTGACTTATTTAGTCAATAATTGTACATTATGTCAAAAATTCACTATTTCGGTCAAAAGTTCACCTATTGGGTCTATGGGTTAGACATTGGGCTAAGGTTTACCCATTTTGATCAAAGTTGATTTTTTGGTCAAAAGTTGACCTATTGGGTCAATGGGCTGATCATTGTGTCATAAATTGACCAATTTAACCAAACTTAACTTTTTTGTCAAATGTTGACATATTGGGTCAAAGGGGTGGTCATTAAGTCAACAATTGACCATTTCGATCAAAGTTAACTTTTTGGTCAGAGATTGACTTATTGGGTAAATAATTGGTTTTTTGGTCAAAAATTGATTATTATTATCAAAATTAAATTTTTAGTAGAAAGATGACCTATCGGGTTAATTGGGTGGTCATTAGGTCAGAAATTAACCATTTTGACCCAAGTTGACTTTTGTCAAAAGTTGGCCTATTGGGTCAGTTGGTCAGAAATTAACCATTTTGACCAAACTTAACTTTTTGGTCAAAATTTGACCTTATTGGGTCAATGGGTTAGTCATTGGGTTAAGGATTGATCATTTTGACCAAAGTTGACTTTTTGGTCAAAAGTTGACGTATTTGTTCAAAGGGTTGGTCATTGGTGAAAGATTGACCACTTCGACCAAAGTTGACTTTTTGGTCAGAGATTGACTTATTGGGTCTATAATTAGTCATTCGGATAGAAATTGATTATTTTGACCAAAATTTAATTTTTGGTCATTGGGTCTATTGGGTGCTCATTGTGTCAGAAATTGACCATTTTGACCAAAGTTGACTTTTTGTCAAATGTTGATCTATTGGGTCAATGGGTTGGTCATTGGGTTAGAAATTGACCATTTTGACCAAACTTGACTTTTTGGTCAAATGTTGACCTATTTGGTCAATGGGGTGGTCATTGGGTCAAGGATTGATCATTTTGACCAAAATTGACTTTTTGGTAAGTGATTGACTTATTGGGTCAATAATTGGTCATTAGGTCAAAAATTGATTATTTTGACCAAAATTGAATTTTTTGTCAAATATTGACCTATTGGTTCAATGATTAACCAATTTGACCAAAGTTAAATTTTTGGTCGAAAGTTAACATATTGGGTGACATGGTAAGTCATTGGGTCAGAAATTGATCATTTTGACCAAAATTGACTTTTAGGTCAAAAGTTCATATATTGGGTCAATGAGTTTATCATTGGGTTAAATATTAACCCTTTTAACCAAAGTTGACTTTTTGGTTAAAGATTGACTCATTGGGTCAATAGTTGGTCGTTTGGTAAAAAATTGACTATTTTGACCAAAATTGAATTTTTGGTCAAAAGTTAACCAATGGGTAAACGGGGTGGTCATTGGGTCAGAAATTGACCATTTTGACCAATGTTAACTTTTTGGTCAAAAGTTGACCTATTTGGTCAATGAGTTCATAATTGGCTTAATAATTGACCATTTGGACCAAAGATAACTTTTTCGATCAAAAATTTACCTGTTGGGTCAATGGGTTGGTCATTCGCTTAAAAATTGACCATTTTGACCAAAGTTGACTTTTTGGTCAAAAGTTAACCTATTGGATCAATGGGTGGTCATTTGGTAAAAAAATTCACTGTTTTGACCAAAATTATCTTTTTAGTCAAAATTTTGACCTATTGGGACAATGAGTTGGTCATTGGGTGAAGGATTGAGTATTTTGACCAAAGTTGAATTTTTTGGTCAAAAGTTGACCTATTGGGTCATTGGGCTAGTAATTGCGTAAAAGATTGACAATTTCGACCAAAATTGACTTTTTGGTCGAAAGACGTCTTGGGTCAATGGGTTGGTCAATGGGTCAAAGATTGACCATTTTTGCCAAAGTTGATTTTTTGGTTAGAGATAGACTTATTGAGTAAATAATTGGTCATTAGGTCAAAATTGACCTATTAGGTCAAAATTGACTTTTTAGTCAAAAGTTGACCTATTGAGTCAATGAGTTTGTCATTGGGTCAAGGATTGACCATTCTGGCCAAAGTTGACTTTTGGTTAGAGATTGGCTCACAGAGATCGATAATTGGTCGATAAGTCGAAAATTACTTATTTTGAGCAAAATTGACTTTTTGGTCATAGGTTTACCTATTGGGTCAATTGGGTGGTCATTAGGTCAAAAATTGTCTATTCTGACCAAATTGACTTTTTTGGTCAAACGTTAACCTATTGGGTAGTGGGGTTAGTCATTGGGTCAAAAATTGACCATTTTAAACAAAGTTGACTTTTTGGTCAAAAGTTGCCCTATTGGGTCAATGGGTGGTCATTAGGTAAAAAATTCACTGTTTTAAATTTTTGGTCAAAAGTTGACCTATTGGGTCAATGGGTGGTCATTAGGTCAAAAAGTTTATCATTGGGTAAAGGATTGAGCTTTTTGACCAATGTTAACTTTTTGGTTAGAGATTGACTTATTGGGTCAATAATTGATCATTTAATCAAAAATTGACAATTTTGACCAAAATTGACTATTTGGTCAAAAGTTGTCCTTTTGTGTCAATGAGTTGGTCATTGGGTCAAGGATTGATCATTTTGAAAAAAGTTGACTTTTTGGTCAAAAGTTGACCTATTGGTTCAATAGTTTCGTCATTGGGTCAAGGATTGACCATTTTAAGAAAAACTGACTTTTTGGTTAAAAGTTAACTTATTTGGTCAAAAATTGGTCATCAAGTCATAATTTTACTATTTTGACCAAAATTAAATTTTTGGTCAAAAGTCAATATATTTGGTCAGTGGGTTTGTCATTGGTTCAAGGATTTACCATTTTGACCAAAGTTGACTTTTTGGTCAAAAGTTGACATATTGGGTCAATGGGTTGGTAATTGGGTCAATGATTGATCATTTTGACCAAAGTTGACTTTTTAGTCAGAGATTGACTTATTGGGTCAATAATTGGTCATTAAGTCAAAAAAATTGACTATTTTGACCAAAATTGATTTTTGGGTCAAAAGTTGCCCTATTGTGTCAAAGGGTTGGTCTTTCAGTCAAGGATTGACCATTTTAACCAAAGTTGGCTTCTTGGTCAAAAGTTGACCTATTGGGTCAATGGGTTGGTCATTGGGTCAAGGATTGACCATTTTGACCAAAGTTGACTTTTTGGTCAAAGATTGACTTATTGGGTCAATAATTGATAATTAGGTCAAAAATTGATTATTTTGACCAAAATTAAATTTTTGGTCAAAAGTTGTCCCATTGAGTCAACGGGGTAGTGATTGGGTCAGAAATTGACCAATTTGACCAAAGTTGACTTTTTTAGTCAAAAGTTTATCTATTGGGTCAATGGGTTGGTAATTTGGTCAAGAATTGACCATTTTGACGAACGATGACCTTTGGTCAAAAGTTAATCTATTGGGTCAATGGGTTGGTCATTGGGTCAAAAATTGAGCATTTTGACGAATGATGACCTTTTGGTCAAAAGTTAATCTATTGGGTCAATGGGTTGGTCATTGGGTCAAAAATTGACCATTTTGACCAAAGTTGACTTTTTGGTAAAAGTTAACCTATTGGGTCGATGGTTGGTCATTAGGTCAAAAATTGACTATTTTGACAAAAATTTACTTTTGGTCAAAAGTTGACCTCTTGGGTTAATGGGTTTGTCATTGGGTCAAGGTTTGTCCATTTTGACCAAAGTTGACTTTTTGGTCAGAGATTGACTTATTGGGTCAATAATTGGTCATTAGGTCAAAAATTGATTATTTTGACCAAAATTGAATTTTATGTCAAAAGTTAACTCATTGGGTCATTGGGTTGGTCATTGGGTCAAGGATTCACCATTTTGACCAGTTAACTTTTTGGTCAGAGATTTACTTATTGGGTCATTAATTGGTCATTAGGTCAAAAATTGATTATTTTGACCAAAAGTAAGTTTTATGTCAAAAGTTGACCCAATGGGTCAACGGGGTGCTCGTTTGGTCAGAAATTGACCATTTTGACCAAAATTGACTTTTTGGTCAAAAGTTGACCAATTTGGTCAATGAGTTCGCACTTGGTTTAAGAATTGACCATTTTGATCGAAGATAACTTTTTGGTCAAAGTTGATCTATTGAATCAATGGAATGGTCATTGGGTCAAAAACTGACCATTTTGACCAAATTTGAGCTTTTGGTCAAAAGTTGACCTTTTGGGTCAATGAGGGGTCAATTGTTCAAAAAATGACTATTTTGACAGAAATTGACTTTTTGGTCAAAAGTTGACTTTTTGGGTCAATGAGTTTGTCATTTGGGTCCATGATTGACCATTTTTACCAATTTTACTTTTGGTTAAGAGATTAACTTATTGGGTTAATAATTGGACATTAGGCCAAAAATTGACTATTTTGACCAAAATAGATTTTTTGATCAAAATTTAACCCATTGGGTTAATGGGGTGGTCATTGGGTAAGAAACTGACCTTTTTCACCAAAATTGACTTTTTGGTTAAAAGTTGACCTATTTGGTCAATGAGTTGGTAATTGTGTCAACAATTAACCATTTTGACCAAAGATGAATTATTTTGGTCAAGTGTTGACCTATTGGGTCAATGGATTGTTCATTGGGTCAAAATTTGACTATTTTGACCAATGTTGACTTTTTTTGGTCAAAAGTTGATCTATTGGGTCAATAGGTTAGTCATTGGGTCAGAAATTGACTATTTTGACCAAAATTGACTTTTTTGTCAAAAGTTAACCTATTGGGTCAATTGGTTTTTCATTGGGTTAAGAATTGACCTTTTTGACCAAAGTTGACTTTTTGGGCATAGGTTTACTTATTGGGTAAATAATTTGTCATTAATTCTTAAATTAACTATTTTGACCAAATATGATTTTTTTTGTCAAAAGTTGACCTATTAGGCCAACGGGTTGGTCATTGGGTCAAGGATTGATCATTTTGACCAAAGTTGACTTTATGGTCAAAACTTGACCTATTGGGTCAATGGTTTGATCATTGGGTCAAGGATTGACAATTTTGACTAAAGTTGACTTTTTGGTCAGAGATTGCTTACTCGGTCAACAATTGGTCATTAGGTGAAGGATTAAGCATTTTGATCAAAGTTGACTTTTAATTCAAAAGTTGACCTATTGGGTTAATGGGTTGCCCATTGGGTCAATGATTGACAATTTCGACAAAAATTGACTTTCTGGTCAAAAGTTGACCTTTTGAGTCAATGGCTTGGTAATTGGGTCAAGGATTAACCATTTTGACCAAAGTTGACTTTTTGGTTAGAGAATGACTTATTGGGTCAATAATTGGTCATTAGGTCAAAAATTGATTATTTTGACCAAAATTAAATTTTCGGTCAAAAGTTAATCATTGGGTCAGAAATTGACCATTTTGACTAAAGTTGACTTTTTTTGTCAAAAGTTGACTTATTTAGTCAATGAGTTGGTAATTGAGTCTTGAATTTACCATTTTGACTGAAGATAAAATTTTTGTCAAATGTTTATCTATTCGGTCAATGGGTTGGTCATTGGGTCAAGAATTGACCATTTTGACCAAAGTTGACATTTTGGTCAAAAGTTGACCTATTGGGTAATGAGTGGTCATTAGGTCAAAAATTGACTATTTTGGCCAAAATTGACTTTTTGGTTAAAAGTTGGCCTATTTGGTCAATGGGTTTATCATTGGGTCAAGGATTAACCATTTTGACTAAAGTTGACTTTTTGGTCAGAGATTGACTTACTAGGTCAATAATTGGTCATTAGGTCAAAAATTGACTATTTTGACCAAAAGATAATTTTTGGTCAGAAGTTATCCCATTGGGTCAACGAGGTAGTCATTGGGCCAGAAATTGACTATATTGACCAAATTTGACTTTTTGGTCAAAAGTTGATATATTTGGTCAATGAGTTGGAAATTAGGTTAAGAATTAACAATTTTGACCAAAGATGACCTTTTGGTCAAAAGTTGACCTATCGGGTCAATGGGTTGGTAATTGGGTTAAAAATTGACCATTTTGACCAAATTTGACCTATTGTGTCAATGGGTATTCATTAAGTCAAAAATTGTTTATTTTGACTAAAATTGACTTTTTTGTCAAATGTTGACCTTTGGGGTCAACGGGGTTGTTAATGGGTCAAGTTTTGGCAATTTTGACCAAAGTTGACTTCTTTGGTCAGAGATTAACTTATTGGGTCAATAATTGGTCATTAATTCAAAAATCGATTATTTTAACCAAAATTGACTTTTTGGTCAAAAGTTGAAATACTAAGGACAATGTGTTGGTCATTGGGTCAAGGAATTGATCATTTTGACCAAAGTTGACTTTTTTATCAAAAGTTGACCTATTGGGTCAATGGGTTGGTCATTCGGTTAAGGATTGACCATTTTGACCAAAGTTCACATTTTGGTCAGAGATTGACTTATTGGGTCAATAAATTGTCATACGGTCAAAAATTAACCATTTTGACCAAAATTGACTTTTTTGTCAAAAGTTGACCAATTGGGTCATTAGGTTTAGGATTAACCATTTTGACTAAAGTTAACTTTTTGGTCAAAAGTTGACCTATTAGGTCAATAGGTTGGTTATTGGGTCAGTAATTGACCATTTTAACCGAAGTTGACTTTTTTTTCAAAAGTTGACCTATTGGGTCAATGGTTGGTTATTAGGTTAAAAATTGACTATTTTGACAAATATTAACTTTGAGGTCAAAAGTTGACCCATTGGATCAATGTGTATTTCATTGGTTCAAGGATTGACCGTTTTACCTAAAGTTGACTTTTTGGTCAAAAGCTGACCTATTGGCTCAATTGGCAGTTCATTGGGTCAAGGATTGACAATTTTAACCAAAGTTGGTTTTTTGTTCAAATTTTGACTTATTGGGTCAGTGGATTGTTCATTGGCTCAAGGATTGCCCATTTTGACCAAGTTAACTTTTTCGTCAGAAATTGACTTTTTGGTCAAAAGTTAACCTATTGGGTCAATGGGTTGGTCGTTGGGTTCAGGATTGATCATTTTGACCAAAGTTATCTTTTTGGTCAAAAGTAGACCTTTTTAGGTCAATAAGGCGGTCATTAGGTCAAAAACTGACAATTTTGAATAAAATTGACTTTTATGTTAAAAGTTAACTAACCTATTGGGTCAGTGGGTTGGTCATAGGGTCAATGATGAATAATTTTTGCGAAAGCTAACTTTTTAGTCAAAAGTTGACAAATTTGGTCAATGGGATGGTCATTGGATTAAGGATTTACCATTTTCACCAAAGTTGACATTTAGGTCATTGTGTTAAATTTGACCATTTTGACGAAATGTGACATTTTGGTTAAAAGTTGACCTTTTGGGTCAATGAAGTGGTCATTAGGTAAAAAATTGACAATTTTGACCAAAATTGACTATTTGGTCAAATGTTGTCCCTTTGGGTAATTGAGTTGGTCATTAGGTCAAGGATTGATTATTTTGAACAAAGTTAACTTTTTGGTCAAATGTTGTCCTATTGGTTCTATGGTTTGGTCTTTGGGTCAAGGATTGCCATTTTAACCAAAACTGTCTTTTTGGTTAAAATTAACCTATTGGGTCAATAATTGGTCATCAAGTCATAATTTTACTATTTTGGACAAAATTAAATTTTTGGTCAAAAGTCAATATATTTGGTCAGTGCGTTAGTCATTGGGTCAAGGATTTATCATTTTAACCAAAGTTAACTTTTTGGTCCAAAGTTGACCTATTGGTTCAACGGGTTGGTCATTGGGTCAATGATTGATCATTTTGACCAAAGTTGACTTTTTGGTCAGAGATTGACATTTTGGGTCAATAATTGGTCATTAGGTTAAAAATTGACTATTTTGACCAAAATAGATTTTTTGGTCAAAAGTTGCCCAATTGTGTCAATGGGTTGGTCATTCTGTTAAGGATTGACCATTTTAACCAAAGTTGGCTTCTTAGTCAAAAGTTAACCTATTGGGTTAATGGGTTGGTCATTGGGTCAAGGATTGACCATTTTGACCAAAGTTGACTTTTTGGTCAAAGATTAACTTATTGGGTAATAATTGATAATTAGGTCAAAATTTGATTGTTTTGAGCAAAATTAAATTTTTGGTCAAAAGTTGATCCATTGAGTCAACGGTGTGGTGATTAGGTCAGAATTTGACCAATTTGATCGAAGTTGACTTTTTTAGTCAAAAGTTAATCTATTGGGTCAATGGGTTGGTAATTTGGGTCAATGAGTTGGTAATTTGGTCAAGAATTGACCATTTTGATGAATGATGACCTTTTGGTCAAAAGTTCATCTATTGGGTCAATGGGTTGGTCATTGGGTCAAAAATTGACCATTTTGACGAATGATGACCTTTTGGTCAAAAGTTAATCTATTGGGTCAATGGGTCAAAAATTAACCATTTTGACCAAAGTTGACTTTTTGGTAAAAAGTTGGCCTATTGGGTCAATGGGTGGTCATTTAGTCAAAAATTGACTATTTTGACAAAAATTGACTATTTTAACAAAAATTGACTTTTGGTCAAAAGTTGACCTCTTGGGTCAATGGGTTTGTCATTGGGTCAAGGATTGTACATTTTGAACAAAGTTGACTTTTTTGTCAGAGATTGACTTATTGGGTCAATAATTGGTCATTAGGTCAAAAATTGATTATTTTGACCAAAATTAAATTTTATGTCAAAAGTTGCCTCATTGGGTCAACAGGGTGGTCGTTAAGTCAGAAATTGACCTTTTTGACCAAAATTGACTTTTTGGTCAAAAGTTGACCTATTTGGTCAATGAGTTGGCAATTGGGTCAAGAATTGACCATTTTGATCGAAGATAACTTTTTGGTCAAAAGTTGATCTATTGAATAAATGGAATGGTCATTGGGTCAAAAATTGACCATTTTGACCATATTTAAGCTTTTGGTCAAATGTTGACCTATTGGGTCAATGAGGGGTCAATATGTCAAAAAATGATTATTTTGAAAGAAATTGACTTTTTGGTGAAAAGTTGACTTTTTTGGGTAAATGAGTTTGTCATTGGGTCTATGTTTGACCATTTTGACCAATTTGACTTTTGGTTAAGAGATTAACTTATTGGGTCAATAATTAGACATTAGGTCAAAAATAGACTATTTTGACCAAAATAGATTTTTTGATCAAAAGTTATCTCATTGGGTTAACGGGGTGGTCATTGGGTAAGAAATTGACCATTTTCACCAAAATTGACTTTTTGGTTAAAAGTTGACTTATTTGGTCAATTTGTTGGTAATTGGGTCAACAGTTGACCATTTTGACCGAAGATGAATTTTGTTGGTCAGAAGTTGACATATTGGGTAAATGGGTTGGTCATTGGGTCAAAAATTGACTATTTTGAACAAAGTTGACTTTTTTTGGTCAAAGTTGACCTATTGAGTCAATGGGTTGGTCATTAGGTCAAAAATTGACTATTTTGACAAAAATTGACTTTTTTTTGTCAAAAGTTAACCTATTGGGTCAATTGGTTTTTCATTGGGTCAAGGATTGACCATTTTGACAAAAGTTGACTTTTTGGGCATATGTTTACTTATTGGGTAAATAATTTGTCATTAATTCAAAAATTAACTATTTTGACCAAAATTGATTTTTTTGTCAAAAGTTGACCTCTTAGACCAACAGGTTGGTCATTGGGTTAAGGATTAATCATTTTGACCAAGGTTGACTTTTTTGTCAAAAGTTGACCTATTGGGTCAAGGTTTGGTCATTGGGTCAAGGATTAACAATTTTGACTAAAGTTGACTTTTTGGTCAGAGATTGCCTTACTTGTTCAACAATTGGTCATTGGGTAAAGTATTGACCATTTTGATCAAAGTTGACTTTTAGGTCAAAAGTTGACCTATTGGGTCTGTGGGTTGGTCACTAGGTCAAGGATCGACAATTTCTACCAAAATTGACTTTCTGGTCAAAAGTTGACTTATTGGATCAATGGGTTGGTAATTGGGTCAAAAATTAACCATTTTGACCAAAGTTGAATTTTTGGTCAGAGAATGACTTATTGGGTCAATAATTGGTCATTTGGTCAAAAATTGATTATTTTGAGCAAAATTAAATTTTCGGTCAAAAGTTAATCATTGGGTTAGAAATTGACCATTTTGTCCAAAGTTGACTTTTTCTTCAAAATTGACTTATTTAGTCAATGTAGTTGGTAATTGGGTCTATGAATCGACCATTTTAACCAGATGAATTGTTTGGTCAAAAGCTGTTAATTGGTCAGTCATTTGGTCGTTGACGGTCAAAAGTTGACATATTGGGTCAATGGGTTGGTCATTGGGTAAAAAATTGACTATTTTGACCAAAGTTGACATTTTGGTCAAAAGTTGACCTATTGGGTCAATGGGTGGTTATTAGGTCAAAAATTGATTATTTTGGCTAACTTTGACTTTTTGGTTAAAAGTTGACCTCTTTGGTTAATGGGTTTATCATTGGGTCAAGGATTGACCATTTTGACTAAAGTTGACTTTTTGGTCAGAGATTGACTTACTGGGTCAATAATTGGTCATTAGGTCAAAAATTGACTATTTTGACCAAAAGAGAATTTTTGGTGAGAAGTTATCCCATTGGGTCAACGGGGTATTCATTGGGCCAGAAATTGACTATTTTGACCAAAGTTGACTTTTTGGTCAGAAGTTGATATATTTGGTCAATGAGTTGGAAATTTGGTCGATAATTGACCATTTTGACCGAAGATGACCTTTTGGTCAAAAGTTGACCTATTGGGTCAATGGGTTAGTAATTGGGTCAAAAATTAACCATTTTGACCAAAGTTGACCTATTGTGTCAATGGGTGGTCATTAAGTCAAAAATTGTTTATTTTGACTAAAATTGACTTTTTTGTCAAATGTTGACCTATGGGGTCAACGGGGTTGTCATTGGGTCAAGGATTGACTATTTTGACCAAAGTTGACTTTTTGGTCAGAGATTGACTTATTGGGTCAATAATTGGTCATTAATTAAAAAATTAACTATTTTGACCAAAATTGATTTTTTGGTTAAAAGTTGAAATATTAAGGCCAATGGGTTGGTCATTAGGTCAAAGAATTGATCATTTTGACCAAAGTTGACTTTTTTTCAAAAGTTGACCTATTGGGTCAATGGGTTGGTCATTCGGTCAAGGATTGACCATTTTGACCAAAGTTCACATTTTGGTCAGAGATTGACTTATTGGGTCAATAAATTGTCTTTCGGTCAAAAATTACTGATTTTGACCAAAATTGACTTTTTGGTCAAAAGTTGACCTATTGGGTCATTAGGTTTAGGATTAACCATTTTGACTAAAGTTAACTTTTTGGTCAAAAGTTGACTTATTAGGTCAATAGGTTGCTCATTGGGTCAGTAATTGACCATTTTAACCGAAGTTGACTTTTTGGTCAAAAGTTGACCTATTGGGTCAATGGTTGGTTATTTGGTTAAAAATTGACTATTTCGACCAAAATTGACTTTGAGGTCAAAAGTTGACCTATTGGATCAATGTGTATTTCATTGGTTCAAGGATTGACCATTTTAACTAAAGTTGACTTTTTGCTCAAAAGTTGACCTATTGGCTCAATTGGTTGTTCATTGGGTCAAGGATTGACAATTTTAACCAAAGTTGGTTTTTTGTTCAAATTTTGACTTATTGGGTCAATGAATTGTTCTTTGGCTCAAGGATTGCCCATTTTGACCAAAGTTAACTTTTTGGTCAGAGATTGACTCTTTGGGTCAATAATTGGTGAGTGATTAAAAAATTGACTATTTTGACCAAACTTGACTTTTTGTCAAAAGTTAACCTATTGGGTCAATGGGTTGGTCATTGGGTCAAGGATTAACCATTTTGACCAAAGTTATCTTTTTGGTCAAAAGTAGACCTTTTTAGGTCAATAAGGCGGTCATTAGGTCAAAATCTGACAATTTTGAATAAAATTGACTTTTTGGTTAAAAGTTGACCTATTGAGTCAGTGGGTTGGTCATAGGGTCAATGATGAACAATTTTGGCTAAAGTTAACTTTTTACTCAAAAGTTGACAAATTGGGTCAATGGGATGGTCATTGGATTAAGGATTGACCATTTTCACCAAAGTTAACATTTAGGTCATTGTGTCGAAATTGACCATTTTGACCAAATTTGACATTTTGGTTAAAGGTTGACCTTTTGGGTCAATGAAGTTGTCATTAGGTGAAAAATTGACAATTTTGACAAAAATTGACTATTTGGTCAAAAGTTGTCCTTCTGGGTCAATGAGTTGGTCATTTGGTCAAGGATTGATTATTTTGAACAAAGTTGACTTTTTGGTCAAAAGTTGACCTATTGGTTCAATGATTTAGTCATTGGGTCAAGGATTGACCATTTTAACCAAAACTGACTTTTTGGTTAAAAGTTAACCTATTGGGTCAATAATTGGTCATCAAGTCATAATTTTACTATTTTGGCCAAGATTAAATTTTTTGTCAAAAGTCAATATATTTAGTTAGTGGATTGGTCATTGGGTCAAGGATTTACCATTTTGACCAAAGATGACTTTTTAGTCAAAAGTTGACCTATTGGGTCAATGGGTTAGTCATTGGGTCAATCATTGATCATTTTGACCAAAGTTGACTTTTTGGTCAGTGATTGACTTATTGGGTCAATAATTCGTCATTAGGTCAAAAATTGACTATTTTGACCAAAATTGATTTTTTGGTCAAAAGTTGCCCTATTGTGTCAATGGGTTGGTCGTTTAGTCAAGGATTGACCATTTTAACCAAAGTTGGCTTTTTGGTCAAAAGTTGACCTATTGGGTCAATGGGTTGGTCATTGGGTCAAGGATTGACCATTTTGACCAAAGTTGACATTTTGGTCAAAGATTGACTTATGGGTCAATAATTGATAATTAGGTCAAAAATTGATTATTTTGACCAAAATTAAATTTTTTGTCAAAAGTTGACCCATTGAGTTAACGGGGTGGTGATTGGGTCAGAAATTGACCAATTTGACCAAAGTTGACTTTTTTAGTCAAAAGTTAATCTATTGGGTCAATGGGTTGGTAATTGGGATCAATGAGTTGGTAATTTGGTCAAGAATTGACCATTTTGACGAATGATGACCTTTTGGTCAAAAGTTAATCTTTTGGGTCAAAAATTGACCATTTTGACGAATGATGACCTTTTGGTCAAAAGTTAATCTATTGGGTCAATGGGTTGGTCATTGGGTCAAAAATTGACCATTTTGACCAAAGTTGACTTTTTGGTAAAAAGTTGACCTATTGGGTCAATGGGTGGTCATTAGGTCAAAAATTGACTATTTTGACAAAAATTGACTTATGGTCAAAAGTTGACCTCTTGGGTCAATGGGTTTGTCATTGGGTCAAGGATTGTCCATTTTGAACATAGTTGACTTTTTGGTCAGATATTGACTTATTGGGCCAATAATTGATCATTCGGTCAAAAATTGTCTATTTTGATCAAAATTGAATTTTTTGTCAAAAGTTGACCTATTGGGTCAATGAGTTGGTCATTGGGTCAAGGATTGACCATTTTGACCAAAGATAACTTTTTAGTCAGAGATTGACTTATTGGGTCAATAATTGGTCATTAGGTCAAAAATTGATTATTTTGACCAAAATTAAATTTTATGTCAAAAGTTGATCCATTGGGCCAACGGGGTGGTCGTTAGGTCAGAAATTGACCATTTTGACCAAAATTGACTTTTTGGTCAAAAGTTGACCTATTTGTTCAATGATTTGGCAATTGGGTCAAGAATTGACCATTTTGATCGAAGATAACTTTTTGGTCAAAAGTTGATCTATTGAATCAATGGAGTGGCATTGGGTCAAAAATTGACCATTTTGAGCAAATTTGAGTTTTTGGTCAAAAGTTGACCTAATGGCTCAATGAGGGGTCAATAGGTCAAAAAATGACTATTTTGACAGAAATTGACTTTTTGGTCAAAAGTTGACTTTTTGGGTCAATGAGTTTGTCATTGGGTCTATGTTTGACCAATTTGACTTTTGGTTAATAGATTAACTTATTGGGTCAATAATTAGACATTAGGTCAAAAATTGACTATTTTGACTAAAATAGATTATTTGATCAAAAGTTGTTCCATTGGGTTAACAGGGTGGTCATTGGGTAAGAAATTGACCATTTTAACCAAAATTGACTTTTTGGTTAAAAGTTGACCTATTTGGTCAATGAGTTGGTAATTGGGTCAACAATTGACCATTTTGACCAAAGATTAATTTTGTTGGTCCAAAGTTGACCTATTGGGTCAATGGGTTGGTCATTGGGTCAAAAATTGACTACTTTGACCAAAGTTGACTTTTTTGGTCAAAAGTTGACCTATTGGGTCAATGGGTTGGTCATTGGGTCAAAAATTGACTATTTTGACCAAAATTGAGTTTTTTTGTCAAAAGTTAACCTATTGGGTCAATTGGTTTTTCATTGGGTCAAGGATTGAACGTTTTGACAAAAGTTGACTTTTTGGTCAAAAGTTGACCTATTGGGTCAATGGGTTGGTCATTGGGTCAATGATTGATCATTTTGACCAAAGTTAACTTTTTGGTCAGAGATTGACTTATTGGGTCAATAATTGGTCATTAGGTCAAAAATTGACTATTTTGACCAAAATTGATTTTTTGGTCAAAAGTTGACCTATTATGTCAATGGGTTGGTCATTTGGTAAAGGATTGACCATTTTAACCAAAGTTGGCTTCTTAGTCAAAAGTTGACCTATTGAGTCAATGGATTGGTCATTGGGTCAAGGATTGACCATTTTGACCAAAGTTGACTTTTTGGTCAAGATTGACTTATTGGGTCAATAATTGATAATTAGGTCAAAAATTGATTATTTTGACCAAAATTAAATTTTTCGTCTGATTGGGTCAGAAATTGAACAATTTGACCGAAGTTGACTTTTTTAGTCAAAAGTTAATCTATTGGGTCAATGGGTTGGTAATTTGGGTCAATGAGTTGGTAATTTGGTCAAGAATTGACCATTTTAACGAATGATGACCTTTTGGTCAAAAGTTAATCTATTGGGACAATGGGTTGGTCATTGGGTCAAAAATTGACCATTTTGACGAATGATGACCTTTTGGTCAAAAGTTAATCTATTGGGTCAATGGGTTGGTCATTGGGTAAAAAATTGATCATTTTGAACAAAGTTGACTTTTTGGTAAAAAGCTGACCTTTTGGGTCAATAGGTGGTCATTAGGTCAAAAATTGACTATTTTGACAAAAATTGACTTTTGGTCAAAAGTTGACCTCTTGGGTCAATGGGTTTGTCATTGGGTCAAGGATTGTCCATTTTGACCAAAGTTGACTTTTTAGTCAGATATTGACTTATTAGGCCAATAATTGATCATTCGGTCAAAAATTGTCTATTTTGATTAAAATTGAATTTTTTGTCAAAAGTTGACCTATTGGATCAATGGGTTGGTCATTGGGTCGAGGATTGACCATTTTGACCAAAGTTAACTTTTTTGTTAGAGATTGACTTATTGGGTCAATAATTGGTCATTAGGTCAAAAATTGATTATTTTGACCAAAATTAAATTTTATGTCAAAAGTTGACCCATTGGGTCAACGGGGTGGTCGTTAGGTCAGAAATTGACCATTTTGACCAAAATTGACTTTTTGGTCAAAAGTTAACCTATTTGGTCAATAAGTTGGCAATTGGGTCAAGAATTGACCATTTTGATCGAAGATAACTTTTTGGTCAAAAGTTGTTCTATTGAATCAATGGAATGGTAATTGGGTCAAAAATTGACCATTTTGACCACATTTGAGTTTTTGGTCAAAAGTTGATCTATTGGGTCAATGAGGGGTCAATAGGTCAAAAAATTACTATTTTGACAGAAATTGACTTTTTGGTCAAAAGTTAACTTTTTGGGTCAATGAGTTTGTCATTGGGTCCATGATTGACCATTTGACCAATTTGACTTTTGGTTAAGAGATTAACTTATTAGGTCAATAATTGGACATTAGGTCAAAAATTGACTATTTTGACCAAAATAAATTTTTTGATCAAAAGTTAACCCATTGGGTTAACGGGGTGGTCATTTGGTAAGAAATTGACGATTTTCACCAAAATTGACTTTTTGGTTAAAAGTTAACCTATTTGGTCAATGAGTTGGTAATTGGGTCAATAATTGACCATTTTAACCAAAGATGAATTTGTTTGGTCAAAAGTTGACCAATTGGGTCAATGGGTTGGTCATTGGGTCAAAAATTGACTATTTTGACCGAAGTTGACGGTCAAAAGTTGACATATTGGGTCAATGGGTTGGTCATTGGGTAAAAAATTGACTATTTTGACCAAAATTGACTTTTTTGTCAAAAGTTAACCTATTGGGTCAATTTGTTTTCATTGGGTTAAGGATTGAACTTTTTGACCAAAGTTGACTTTTTCGGCATAGGTTTACTTATTGGGTAAATAATTTGTCATTAATTCAAAAATTAACTATTTTGACCAAATATGATTTTTTTATCAAAAGTTGACCTATTAGGCCAACGGGTTGGTCATTGGGTCAAGGATTGATCATGTTGACCAAAGTTGACTTTATGGTCAAAAGTTGACCTATTGCGTCAATGGTTTGGTCATTGGGTCAATGATTGACAATTTTGACTAAAGTTGACTTTTTGGTCAGAGATTGGCTTACTCGGTCAACAATTGGTCACTAGGTGAAGGATTGACCATTTTGATCAAAGTTGACTTTTAGGTCAAAAGTTGACCCATTGGGTTAATGGGTTGGTCACTGGGTCAAGGATTAACAATTTTGACCAAAATTGACTTTCTGGTCAAAAGTTGACATTTTGGGTCAATGGATTGGTAATTAGGTCAAGGATTAACCATTTTGACCAAAGTTGACTTTTTGGTCAGAGAATGACTTATTGGGTCAATAATTGGTCATTAGGTCAAAAATTGATTATTTTGACCAAAATTAAATTTTTGGTCAAAAGTTAATCATTGGGTCAGAAATTGACCATTTTGTCCAAACTTAACTTTTTTGTCAAAAGTTGACTTATTTAGTCAATGAGTTGGTAAATGGATCTTGAATTGACCATTTTGACTGAAGATAACTTTTCGGTCAAATGTTGATCTATTCGGTTAATGGGTTGGTCATTGGGTCAAAAATTGATCATTTTGACCAAAGTTGACATTTTGGTCAAAAGTTGACCTATTGGGTCAATGGGTGACCATTAGGTCCAAAATTAACAATTTTGGCCAAAATTGACTTTTTGGTTAAAATTGACTTTTTGATCAAAAGTTGATCTACTTGGTCAATGGGTTTATCATTGGGTCAAGGATTGACTATTTTGACTAAAGTTGACTTTGTGGTCAGAGATTGACTTACTAGGTAAATAATTGGTCATTAGGTCAAAAATTGAATATTTTGACCCAAAGAGAATTTTTGGTCAGAAGTTATCCCATTGGGTCAACGGGGTAGTCGTGGGCCAGAAATTGACTATTTTGACCAAAGTTGACTTTTTGGTCACAAGTTGATATATTTGATCAAAGAGTTAGAAATTAGGTCATGAATTGACCATTTTGACTGAAGATGACCTTTTGGTCAAAATTGACCTATCGGGTTAATGGGTTAGTAATTGGGTCAAAAATCTACCATTTTCACCAAAGTTGACCTATTATGTCAATGGGTGGTCATTAAGTCAAAAATTGACTATTTTGAAAAAAATTAACTTTTTTGTCAAATGTTGACCTATGGGGTCAACATGGTTGTCATTGGGTCAAGGATTGACTATTTTGACCAAAGTTGACTTTTTTGGTCAGAGATTGACTTATTGGGTCAATAATTAGTCATTAATTCAAAAATTGACTATTTTGACCAAAATTGACTTTTTGGTCAAAAGTTGAAATATTAAGGCCAACGGGTTGGTCATTGGGTCAAGGAATTGATCATTTTGACCAAAGTTGACTTTTTGGTCAAAAGTTGACCTATTGGGTTAATGGGTTGGTTATTTGGTCAAGGATTGACCATTTTGACCAAAGTTGACTTTTTGTCAGAGATTGGCTTACTGGTTCAATGATTGGTCATTAGGTCCAAAATTAGCTATTTTGACCAAAATTGACTTTTTCATCAAATGTTGACCTACTGGTCAATGGATTGGTCAACGGGCCAGAAATTTACCATTTTGACAAAAGTTGACTTTTTGGTCAAAAGTTGACCTATTATGTCAATTGGGTGGTCATTAGGTCAAAAATTGACTTTTTTGACCAAAATTGACTTTTTGGTCAAAAGTTGACCTATTGGGCCAATGAGTTGGTCATTATGTCAAAAATTGACTATTTTGACTAAAATTGACTTTTGGTTCAAAAGTTGACCTATTTTGACTAAGATTGATCACTTTGACCATTTTTAACCTTTTCGTCAAAAGGTTGTTGATTGGGTCAGTAGGTTGGTCATTGGGTGAACGATTGACTATTTTGACCAAAGTTAACTTTTTGTTCAGAGATTGACTTATTGGGTCAATAATTGGTCATTAGTTCAAAAATTGAATATTTTAACCAAAATTGAATTTTTTGTCAAAAGTTGACCGGTTGGGTCAATGGGGTGGTCATTAGTCAGAAATTGTCCATTTTGACCAAACTTGACTTTGTGGTCAAAAGTTGGCATATTGGGTCAATAAGGCGGTCATTAGGTAAAAATTGAATTTATTGACCAAAATTAACTTATTGGTCAAAAGTTGACTTATTGTGTCAGTGAGTTGGTAATTGTGTCAAGGATTGAATATTTTGACTAAAGTTCATTTTTTTGGTCAAAAGTTGACCTATTGGTTCAATAGGTTGGTCATCGGGTTAAGGATTAACTATTTTGACCAAAGTTGACCTTTTGGTCAGAGATTGACTTATTGGATCAACAATTGGTCATTATGTTAAAAATTAACTATTTTGGTCAAAAGTTGAGCTATTTGGTATATCGGTTGGTCATTGGGTCAAGGATTGACTTTTTGGTGAAAAGTTGACCTATTGTGTTAATGGGTTAGTCATTAAGTCAGAAATTAACCATTTTAACAAAAGTTGACTTTTCGATTAAAAGTTGACTTTTCGATTAAAAGTTGACTTAATGGGTTAATGGGGTGGTCATTAGGTCAAAAATTGACAATTTTGACCAAAATTAACTTTTTGGCTAAAAGTTGGCCTATTGGGTTAATGGGTTGGTCATTGAGACAATGATTGACCATTTTGACCAAAGTTGACTTTTTGGTCAAAAGTGACCTATTGGGTCAACGGGTTGGCCATTGAGTAAAAGTTTGACAATTTCAACAAAAAATGACTTTTCGGCCAAAAGTTGACCCATTGGGTCAATAGGTGGTCATTGGGTCAGAAATTGACCATTTTGACCAAAGTTGACTTTTTGGTTAAAAGTTGACATATTTAGTCAATGAGCTCGTAATTGGGTCAAGAATTGACCATTTTGACCTAAGATGAATTTTTGGTCAAAAGTTGATCCATTGGGTTAACGGTTGGTCATTAGGTCACAATATGACCATTTTGACCAAAGTTGACTTTCTGGTCAAAAGTTGACCTATTGGGTCAATAGGTTGGTCATTGGGTCAAGGATTGACCATTTTGACCAAAGTTAACTTTTTAGTCAGAGATTGTCTTACTGTGTCAATAATTGGTCATTAGGTGAAATTGACTATTTTGACCAAAATTGACTTTTGGGTTAAAAGTTGACATATTGGGTCAATGGGTGGTCATTAGGTCAAAATTTGATTATTTTGACCAAAATTGACTTTTTGGTCAAAAGTTGACCTATTGGGTCAATGGGTTGGTCATTGGGTCAAGGTTTGACTATTTTGACCAAAGTTGACATTTTAGTCAAAAGTTGACCTATTGGGTCAATGGGTTCGTTATTGGGTTAGAAATTGACCATTTTGACCAAAGTTTACTGTTTAGTGAAAAGTTGATCTATCGGGTTAATGATTAACTATTTTTACCAAAGTTGACTTTCTGGTCAAAAATTGGCTTACTAGGTCAATAATTGGTCATTAGGTTAAAAATTGAATATTTTGACTAAAATTGACTTTTTGGTGAAATTTTTGACCTATTGGGTCAGTGGGTTGATCATTGGATCAAGGATTGACCATTTTGACCAAAGTTGTCTTCTTCGTCAAAGGTTGACCTATTTAAGTCAATTAGGCTGTCATTTGGTCAAAAATTAGCAATTTTGAGCAAAATTGACTTTTTTGTCAAAAGTTAACCTATTGGGTCAATGGGTTGATCATTGTGTCAAGGATTGACCATTTTGACCAAAGTTGGCTTTTTGGTCAGAGATTGGCTTACTGGGTCAATAATTGGTCGTAAGGTCAAAAATTGACTATTTTGACCAAAATTGACTTTTTGGTCAAAAGTTGACCTATTGGGTAAATGGGTGGTCATTAAGTCAAAATTGACTATTTTGACCAAAATTAACTTTTTGGTCAAAAGTTGACCTATTTGGTCAATGGGTTTGTCATTGGGTTAAGGATTGACAATTTTGATCAAAGCTGACTTTTTGGTCAGAGATTGACTATTTGGGTCAATAATTGGTCATTAGGTCAAAAATTGACTATTTTCACCAAAATTCAATTTTTTGGTCAAAAGTTAACCCATTGGGTCAAAGAGGTGGTCATTGGGTCAGAAATTGACCATTTTGACCAAAGTTAACTTTTTCGTCAAAAGTTGACCTATTTGGCCAATGAGTTGGTAATTGGATTAAAAATTTACCATTTTGAGCAAAGATGACTTTTTGGTCAAAAGTTGACCTATTGGGTCAGGGGGTTGGTCATTGGGTTAAAAATTGACCATTTTGTCTAAAATTGACTTTTTGGTCAAAAGTTAACTTATTGGGACAATGGGTGGTCATTAGGTCAAAAATTGACTATTTTAACCAAAATGGACTTTTTGGTCAAAAGTTGACCTATTGGGTCAATGGGTTTTTCATTGGGTCAAGGATTAACTATTCTGATCAAAATTAACCTTTTGTGCTTGGTCAAAAAATGACTTTATGGTTCAATAATTGGTCAATAATTCAAAAACTGTCTATTTTGGTCATTAGGTCAATAATTAACTACTTTGACCAAAATTAAAATTTTGGTCAAAAGTTGACCGATTGGGTCAACGAGGTGGTCATTGTGTCAGAAATTGACCATTTTGACCAAAGTTGACTTTTTAGTCAACTGTTGACTTATTTGGTCAATGAGTTGGTAATTGGGTCAAGAATTAACCATTTTGAACAAAGATGAATTTTTGGTCAAAAGTTGATCTATTGGATCAATGGGTTGGTCATTGGGTAAAAAATTGACTATTTTAACAAAAGTTGACCTGTTGGGTCAATGGATGGTCATTCAGTAAAAAATTGACTGTTTTGAGCAAAATTGACTATTTGGTCAAATGTTGACCTATTGCATCAATGGGTTTATCATTGGCTCAAGGATTGACCATTTTGACCAAAGTGACTTTTTCTTCAGAGATTGACTTATTGGGTCCATATATGGTCATTAGGTCAAAAATTGAATATTTTAACCAAAATTGAATTTTTTGTCAAAAGTTAACCCATTAGGTCAACGGGGTGCTCATTGGGTTAGAAATTGACCATTTTGAATAAAGTTGACCTTTTTATTGAGTGCAACAAAGTTGACAATTTTAATTAGATGACTTTTTAGTCAAAATTTGATCTATTGGGTCAATGAGTTGGTCATTGGGGAAAAGATTGACCATTTTGACCAAAGTTGACTTTTTGGTCCAAAGTTGACCGATTTGGTCAATGAGTGGTCATTCAGTAAAAAATTGATAATTTTGACCAAAATTGACTATTTGGTCAAAAGTTGACCTATTGCGTCAATGAGTTTGTCATTGGCTCAAGAATTGACCATTTTGACCAAAGTTGACATTTTCGTCAGAGATTGACCTTTTGGGTCTATAATAGTTCATCAGGTCAAAAATTGACTATTTTAACCAAAATTGAGTTTTTGGGCAAAAGTTAAACCATTGGGTGAACGGGGTGGTCATTGGGTCAGAAATTGACCATTTTGACCAAAGTTAACTTTTTTGAAAAAAGTTGACATATTTGGTCAATGAGTTGGTAAATTGGTCAAGAATTGACCATCTTAACCAAAGTTAACTTTTTGGTCAAGGATTGGCTCACTAGGTCAAAAATTGGTCATTAGGTCAAAAACTGACTATTTTGACCAAAATTGACTTTTTTGTCAAAAGTTGACGTATTGGGTGGGTCAAGGATTGACCATTTTAACCAAAGTTAACTTGTTGGTCAAAAGTTGACCTATTGAGTCAATGGGTTGGTCATTGGGTCAAGGATTGACCATTTTGACCAAAGTTGACTTTTTGGTCAAAGATTAACTTATTGGGTCAATAATTGGTCAAAAGTTGACTTATTACATCAATGGTTTTGTCATTGGGTCAAGGATTTACCATTTTGACCAAAGTTGACATTTTGGTCAGAGATTGACATATTGGGTCAATAAGAAATTATTAATTCAAAAATTATCTATTTTGACCAAAATTGACTTTTTAATCAAAAGCTGACCTATCAGGCCAATGGGTTAGTCTTCGGGTCAAGGATTGATCATTTTAACAAAAGTTAACTTTTTGGTCAAAAGTTGGCATATAGGCTCAATGGGTTGGTCATTGGGTCAATGATTGACCATTTTAACCGAAGTTGACTTTCTTGTCAGAGATTGGTTTACTGGGTCAATAATTGGTCATTAGGTCAAAAATTTAATATTTTAACCAAAATTAACTTTTTGGTCAAAAGTTGACTTATTGGGTCATTAGGTGGTCATTAAGTCAAAAATTGACTATTTAGACAAAAATTGACTTTTTAGTCAAAAGTTGACCTACTGGGTCAATGGGTTTGTCATTGGGTCAAGGATTGACCATTTTGACCAAAGTGACTTTTTGGTCAGAGATTGACTTATTGGGTCAATAATTTGTCATTAGGTCAAAAATAAACTATTTTGACCAAAATTGAATTTTTTCAAAAGTTAACACATTGGGTCAATGGGGTAGTCATTGGGTCAGAAATTGACTAGTTTGATCAAAGATGACTTTTTGGTCAAATGTTGACCGATTTTAACTAAAATTGAATATTTGGTCAAAAGTTAACCCATTGGGTTAACGGGGAGGTCATTGGGTCAGAAATTGACCATTTTAACGAAAGTTGACTTTTTCATCAAAAGTTGACCTATACGGTCAATGAGTTGGTAATTAGGTCAAAATTGACCATTTTGAGCGAAGATGACTTTTAGGTCAAAATCTGATCTATTGGGTCAATGGGTGCTCATTTGGTCAAAAATTTACTAATTTGACAAAAATTGACTATTTGGTCAAAAGTTGACCTATTGGGTCAATGGGTTTGTCATTGGGTCAAGAATTGATCATTTTGACCAAAGTTAACTTTTTGGTCAGAGATTAACTTATTGGGTCAATAATTGGTCATTAGGTCAAAATTGATTTTTTTGGCCAAAATTAAAATTTTTGTCAAAAGTTAACCCAATGGGTTAACGGGGTGGTCATTGGGTCAAAAATTCACCATTTTGACCAAAGTTGACTTCTTGGTCAAAAGTTGACCTATTTAGCCAATGAGTTGGTAAATTGGTCAAGAATTAACCATTTTGACTAAAGATGACTTTTTGTCAAAAAAATGACCTATTGGGTTAATGGGTTGGTCATTGGATAAAAAATTGACCATTTTCACCAAAGTTGGCTTTTTAGTCAAAAGTGGACCTATTGGGTCATTGGGTGGCCATAGGTCAAAAATTAACTATTTTGATCATAATTGAATTTTTTGTCAAATGTTGACCTATTAGGTCAATGGCATTATCTTTGGGTCAAGGATTAACTATTTTGATCAAAGTTGACCTTTTGGTCAAAGATTAAATTTATTGGGTCAATAATTGGTCATTAATTCAAAAATTGACTAATTTGACCAAAATTGATTTTTTTTTCAAAAGTTGACTTATTAGGCCAATGGGTTGGTCTTTGCGTCAAGAATTGATCTTTTTGACCAAAGTTGACTTTTTGGTCAAAAATTGACCTATTGGGTCAAAGATTGACCATTTTGGCCAATGTTGACTTTTTGGTGAGAGATTGGCTTACTGGGTCAATAATTGGTCATTAGGTTAAAAAATGACTATTTCGACCAAAACTGACTTTTTGGTCAAAAGTTAAGCTGTTAGGTCAATGGCTAGTCATTAAGTCAAAAATTGACAATTTTGTCCAAAATTGACTATTTTGTTTAAAATTGACTTTTTGGTCAAAAGTTAATATATTGGGTCAATGGGTTAGTCAGTGGGTCAAGGATTGACCATTTTAACCAAAGTTGACTTTTTGGTCAAAGATTGACTTATTGGGTCAATAATTGGTCATTAGGTAAAAAATTGACTAATTTGACCAAAATTGAATTTTTGGTTAAAACTTAACCCATTGGGTGAACGGGGGGGGGGGGGTCATTGGGTCAGGAATTGACCATTTTGACCATAGATGACTTTTTGGTCAAAAGTTAACCTATTTTTAACAAAATTGAGAAGTTAACCCATTGGGTCAACGTGGTATTCATTAGGTCAGAAATTAACCATTTTTACCAAAGTTGACTTTTTTGTCAAAAGTTCACCTATTTGGTCAATGAGTTGGTAATTGGGTCAACAATTGACCATTTCGACCAAAGATGACTTTTTTGGTCAAAAGTTGACATATCGGGTCAATGGGTTTGTCATTGGGTCAATAATTGACCATTTTGACCAAAGTTGACTTTTTGATCAAAAGTTGACCTATTGGGACAATGGATGGTCATTTAGTCAAAACTGACTATTTTGACCAAAATTGACTATTTTGTCAAAAGTTGACCTATTGCATCAATAGGTTTGTCATTGGCTCAAGGACTGACAATTTTGACCAAAGTTGACTTTTTCGTCAGTGATTGATTTATTGAGTCAATAAATTGGCATTAGGTCAAAAATTGACTATTTTGACAAAAATTGAATTTTTGGTCAAAAGTTAACCTATTGGGTCAATAATTTGTCATTAATTTAAAAATTGATTATTTTGATCAAAATTAAAATTTTGGTCTAAAGTTAACCGATTGGGTCAACGAGGTGGTCATTAGGCCAAAAATTGACCTATTGGGTCAATCGGTTGGTCATTAGGTCAAGGATTGACCATTTTGGCCAATGTTGACTTTTTCTTGAGAGATTGGCTTACTGGGCCAATAATTAGTCATTAGGTCAAAAATTGACTATTTTGACCAAAACTAACTTTTTGGTCAAAAGTTAGCTGTTAGGTCAATGGCTGGTCATTAAGTCAAAAATTGACTATTTTGGCTAAAATTGACTATTTTGTCTAAAATTGACTTTTTGGTCAAAAGTTAACATATTGGGTCAATGGGTTTGTCAGTGGGTCAAGGATTGACCATTTTAACCAAAGTTGACTTTTTGGTCAAAGATTGACTTATTGGGTCAATAATTGTTCATTAGGTAAAAAATTGTCTAATTTGACCAAAATTGAATTTTTGGTTAAAACTTAACCCATTGGGTGAACGGGGGGGGGGGGGGTCATTGGGTCAGGAATTGACCATTTTGACCATAGATGACTTTTTGGTCAAAAGTTGACCTATTTTAAACAAAATTGAGAAGTTAACCCATTAGGTCAACGGGGTAGTCATTAGGTCAGAAATTAACCATTTTTACCAAAGTTGACTTTTTTGTCAAAAGTTCACCTATTTGGTCAATGAGTTGGTAGTTGGGTCAACAATTGACCATTTCGACCAAAGATGACTTTTTTGGTCAAAAGTTGACATATCGGGTCAATGGGTTTGTCATTGGGTCAATAATTGACCATTTTGACCAAAGTTGACTTTTTGATCAAAAGTTGACCTATTGGGACAATGGATGGTCATTCAGTCAAAACTGACTATTTTGACCAAAATTGACTATTTTGTCGAAAGTTGACCTATTGCATCAATAGGTTTGTCATTGGCTCAAGGATCGATAATTTTGACCAAAGTTGACTTTTTCGTCGATTGATTGATTTATCGAGTCAATAAATCGGCATTAGGTCAAAATCGACTATTTTGACAAAAATTGAATTTTTGGTCAAAAGTTAACCTATTGGGTCAATAATTTGTCATTAAATTAAAAATTGATTATTTTGATCAAAATTGAAATTTTGGTCTAAAGTTAACCGATTGGGTCAACGAGGTGGTCATTAGGTCAAAAATTGACCATTTTGAGCAAAGTTATTTTTTTGGTCAAAAGTTGACATATTTGGTCAATGAGTTGGTAATTATGTCAAGAGTTGACCATTTTGACCAAAGATGACTTTTTAGTCAAAAATTAACCAATTGGGTCAATTGGTTGTCATTGGGTAAAAAAATTACAATTTTGACCAAAGTTGACTTTTTGGTCAAAAGTTGACATATTGGGTCAATGGGTTGTCATTAATTCAAAAAGTGACAATTTTGTCCATGTTTGACTTTTTGATCAAAAGTTGACCTATTGGGTGGTCAATAATTGGGTGGTCAATAATTGGTCATTACGTCAAAATTAACTATTTTGACCAAAACTGAATTTTTGGTCAAAAGTTAACCCATTAGGTCAATAGGGAGGTCATTGGGACAGAAATTGATCATTTTGACCAAAGTTGACTTTTTGCTCAAAAGTTGACGTATTTGGTTAATGAGTTGGTAATTCGGTCAAGAATCGACCATCTTGACCAAAGATGACTTTTTTGGTCAAAAGTTGACCTATTGGTTGGTCATTGGGCAAAAAATTCACCATTTTGACCAATGTTGACTTATTGGTCAAAAGTTGACCTATTGGGTCAATGGGTGGTCATTAGGTCAAAAATTGACTATTTTGACCAAAATTAACTTTTTGGTCAAGAGTTAACCTATTGGGTCAATGGGTTTGTCATTGGGTTAAGGATTGACCATTTTGACCCAAGTTGACTTTTTTGTCAGAGATTGACTTATTGGGTCAATAATTGGTCATTTATTTAAAAATTGACTATTTTGACCAAAATTGACTTTTTGGTCAAAAGTTGATCTATTAGACCAATGGGTTAGTCATTGGGTCAAGGATTGATCATTTTGACCAAAGTTGACTTTTTGGTCAAAACATGACCTATTAGGTCAATGCGTTGGTCATTGGGTCAAGGATTAACCATTTTGGCCAAAGTTGAATTTTTAGTCAAAAGTTGACAAAGTGGGTCAATGGGATGGTCATTGGTTCAAGGATTGACGATTTTCACGAGTTAACATTTAGGTCATTGTGTCAGAAATTGACAATTTTGACCAAATTTAACTTTTTGGTCAAAAGTTGACCTTTTGGGTCAACGAGATGGTCATTAGGTCAAAAATTGAAAATTTTGACCAAAATTGATTTTTTGGTCAAATGTTGTCCTTGTGGGTCAATGAGTTGTTCATTGGGTCGAGGACTGACCATTTTGACCAAAGTTGACTTTTTGTTCAAAGGTTATGTTTTTGGGTCAATGAGTTGTTCATTGGGTCAAGGATTGACCATTTTGACCAAAGTTGACTTTTTAGTCAAAAGTTGTCCTATTGGGTCAATGGATTGGTCATTGGGTCAATGATTGACCTTTTTGACCAAAGTTGACTTTTTGGTCAAAAGTTAACCCATTAGGTAAATAATTGGTCATTAAGTCAAATTTACCATTTTGACCAAAATTTACTATTTTGTCAAAAGTCAATCTATTAGGTCAGACGGTTTTGGGTCAAGGATTTACCATTTTGACTAATGTCGACTTTCTGATCAAAAGTTGACGTATTGGGTCAAGGAATGATCATTCTAACCAATGTTAACTTTTTGTTCAGAGAATGACTTATTGGGTCAATAATTGGTCATTAGGTAAAAAATTGACTATTTTGACCAAAATAGACTTTAACTTCAAAAGTTAGCTTATAGGGTCAAGGCAATGGTCAATGGGTCAAGAATTAGCAATTTTGACCAAGGTTGACTTTTTCGTCAAAATTTATCCTATTGTGTCAATGGGTTGGTCATTGAGTCAAACATTGACCATTTGACCAAAGTTGGTTTTTTAGTCAAAAGTTGCCTATTTAGTCAATGGGTGGTCATTAGTTCGAAATTTCATTATTTTGGCCAAAATTAACTTTTTGTTAAAAAATTCACTTATTGGGTCAATAAGTTAGTCATTCGGTCAAGAATTGACACTTTTGACCAAAGTTGAATTTTTTGTCAAAAGTTGACCTATTGGGCCAATGGGTGGTAATTAGGTCAAAATTTAATTATTTTGACCAAAATTGACTTTTTGGTCAAAAGTTGACCTATTAGGTCAACGGGTTAGTCATTGGGTCAAGGTTTCATCATTTTTACAAAAGTTGACTTTTTGGTCAAAAGTTGTCCTATTGGGTCAATGGGTTTATCAGTAGGTTAAAAATTAACTGTTTTAACCAAAGTTGACTTTTTGGTCAAAAGTTGATCTATTGGGTGAATGGTTGGTCATTGGGTCAAGGATTGACCATTTTGACCAAAGTTGACTTTTTGGTTAGAGATTTACTGATTGGGTCAATAATTGGTCAGTAGATTAAAAATTGACTATTTTGACCAAAATTGAATTTTTGGTCAAAAGATGACCTATTGGGTCAATGTGTTGGTCATTGGGTCAAGGATTTACCATTCTGACCAAAGTTAACTTTTTGGTCAAAAGTTGACTTATTGGGTCAATGGGTTGGTCATTGGCTCCCAAATTGACCATTTTGACCAAAGTTAACTTTTTAGTCTAAAGTTGACCTATTGGGTCAATGGGTGGTCATTAGGTAAAAAATGGACTATTTTGACTAAAGCTGATTTTTTGGTCAAAAGTTGACCTATTAGGTCAATAAGTGAGTCACTAGGTCAAGGACTGACCATTTTGACCAAAGTTGACTTTTTGGTCCAATATTGACTTATTTGGTCAATAATTGGTCATTAGGTAAAAAATTAACAACTTTGACCAAAATTGAATTTTTGGTCAAAAGTTGACCTATTGGGTCAATGGGGAGGTCATTTAGTCAGAAATTGACCTTGTTGACCAGAGTTTACTTTTGGTCAAAAGTTGACCAATTGGGTCAATGTGTCGGTCATTGGGCCAAGGATTGACCATTTTGACCAAAGTTGACTTTTTGGTCAGAGCTTGACTGATTTGGTCAATTATTGGTCAGTAAGCCAAAAATTGAATATTTTGACCAAAATTGAATTTTTGGTCAATAGTTGACCTATTGGGTTAATAGGTTAGTCATTAGGTAAAGAATTGCCATTTTGGTCAAAAGTTGACTTTTTGGTCAAAAGTTGACCTATTGGGTCAATGTGTTGGTCATTGGGTCTAAGAGTGACCATTTCAACCAAAGTTAAATTTTTGGTCTGAAGTTGACCTTTTGGGTCAATGAGTTGGTCATTAGATCAAGGATTGACGATTTTGACCAAATGGGACTTTTTTGTCAGAGATTGACTTGTTGAGTCAATAATTGATGATTAATTTCAAAAGTGACTATTTTGACCAAAATTGACTTTTTGCTCGAAAGTTGACCTTTTAGGTCAATAAGTTAGTCATTGGGTCAAGGATTGACCATTTTGGCCAAAGTTGACTTTTTAATCAGAGATTGACTTATTGGGTCAATAATTGGTCATTAGGTCAAAAATTAATTATTATGACAAAAATTGACTATTTGGTCAAAAGTTGACCCATTGCGTTAATGAGATGATCATTGTGTATGAAATTGACCATTTTGTCAAAATTTGACTTTTTGGTCAAATGTTGACCTTTTGAGTCAATAAGGTGGTAACTAGGTCAAAAATTGACAATTATGATCAAAATTGAATTTTTGGTCAAAAGTTGTCCTTTTGGGCCAATGACTTGGTCACTGGGTTAAGGATTGCCATTTTGACAAAAGTTGACTTTTTGGTCAAAAGATGATTTATTTAGTCAATGGGTTGGTCATTAGGTTAAGGATTGACCATTTTGACCAAAGTTAACTTTTTGATCAAAAGTTGTCCTATTGGTTCAATAATTGGTCATTAAGTAAAAAATTTACAATTTTGACAAAAATTGGCTTTTTGGTAAAAGATTGACTTATTAGGTGAAAAATTGACTATTTGATCAAAATCTACTTTTTGTTCAAAAGTTTACCAATTGGGTCTATGGGTTTGACCTTGGATCAAGATTGCCCATTTTGACCAAAGTTGACTTTTTGGTCAAAAGTTGACCAATTGGGTCAAAGGGTTGGTCATTGGGTCAGAAATTGACCATTTTGACCAAATAGACCAAACTTGAGTTCTTAACCAAAATTAACTTATTGGGTCAATGGGTTGGTCATTGGGTCAAGGATTGATCATTTCGACCAAAGTTAACTTTTTTGTCAAAAGTTGACCTATTAGGTCAATGGGTTGGTCATTGGGTGAAAGATTGATCATTTCGACAAAAGTTGACTTTTTGGTCAGAGATTGACTTATTGGGTCCATAATTGGTCATTCGGTTAAAAATTGATTATTTTGACCAAAATTGAATTTTTAGTCTATATTTGACCCATTGGGTCGATTGGGTGGTCATTGTGTCAGAAATTGACCGTTTTGACCAAAGTTGATTTTTTTGTCAAAAGTTGATCTATTGGGTCAATGGGTTAGTCATTGGGTCAGAAATTGATCATTTTGACCAAAGCTGACTATTTTTTGTCAAAAGTTTACCTATTGGGTCAATGGTGTGGTCATTGGGTCAAGGATTCATCATTTTAACCATTTTTGACTTTTTTGGCAAGACATTGACTTGTTGGGTCAATAATTGGTCATTAGGTTAACAATTGACTATTTTGACCAAAACTGACTTTTTGGTCAATTATTGACCTATTGGGTTAATGGGTTGGACATTGCATTAATGATTGACCAATTTGACAAAAGTTGACTTGTTGGCCAAAAGTTAACATATTGGGCCAATTGGTTGTTCATTAGGTCAGAAATTGGCCATTTTGAACACAATTAACTTTGAGGTCAAAATTTGACATATTGGGTCTATGGGATTGTCATTTGGTGAAAGATTAACTATTTTGACAAAAGTTGACCTTTTGGTTAGAGATTGACATATGGGTTCAATAATTGGTCATTAGGTCAAAAATTTACTATTTTGACCAAAATTGACTTTTGGTCAAAAGTTAGCCTATTGGGTCAATGGGTTTGTCATTCGGTCAAGGATTGATCATTTTGCCTAAAGTTGACTTTTTTGTCAAAAGTTGACCATTGGGTCAATGGGTTGGTCATAAACATTTTAACCAATGTTGATTTTATGGTCAAACATTAATCTTTTGGGTCAATGAGTGATCATTAAGTTAAAACTTAACTATTTTGACCAAAATTGACAGTTTGGTCAAAAGTTGACTTATTGGGTCAATGGGTTAGTCATTAGGTAAAGAAATGACCATTTTGACCAAAGTTGACTTATTGGTCAAGAGTTAACCTATTGGATCAATTGGGTGGTCATCGGGTTAAGGATTGACTATTTTGACCAAAGTTGACATTTTGGTCAGAGATTGACTTATTAGGTTAGTAATTGGTCATTATGTCAAAAATTGATTTTTTTGACCAAAACTAAATTTTTGGTCAAAAGTTGCACATTGTGTCAATGGGTTGGTCATTGGGTCAAGGATTAATCATTTTGACCAAAGTTAACTTTTTCGTCAAAAGTTAACCTGTTGGGTCTATGGTTTGGTCAATGCATCAGGGATTGACCATTTTGACTAAAGTTTACTTTTTAACCAGAGATTGACTTATTGAGTCAATGGGTTGGGTATTAGGTCAAAATTGACTATTTTGACCAAAATTGACTTTTTGTTCAAAAGTTGACCTGTTGCGTTTTTGGGTCACGAATTGACCATTTTGACAAAGTGGACTTTTTTATCAAAAGTTGAACAAATAGGTCATTGGGTTAGTCATTGGGTCAATGATAGACCATTTTGACCAAAGTTGACTTTTTTTAGAGAGATTGACTTATTAGGTCAATAATTGGTCACTAGGCTAAAACTTAATTATTTTGACCAAAATAAACTTTTTTGACCAAGATAAACTTTTTTGACCAAAGTTGACCTATTGGGTTAATGGGTTTGTTATTGGGTCAAGAATTAACCATTTTAACCAAAAGTTAATTTTTTTGGTCAAAAGTTGACCTATTGGGTCAATGATTGATCATTTTGACCAAATTTGACTTTTTAGTCTGAGATTGACTTATTAAGTCAATTGGGTGGTCATTAAGTCAAAAATCGACTATTTTGACCAAAATTGACTTTTTGGTCAAAAGTTGACTTATTGGGTCCTCGGGTCAAGGATTGACCATTTTAACTAAAGTTAACTTTTTGGTCAAAAGTTGACCTATTGGGTCAATGGGTTGGTTATTGGGTAAATGATCGACCACTTTGACCAAAGTTGACTTTTTCGTCAGAGATTGACTTACTCGGTCAATAATTGGTCATTAGGTAAAAAATTAACTATTTTGACTAATACTAAATTTTTGGTCAAAAGTTGACCCATTTGGTCAATGGGGTCGATATTGGGTTAGAAATTAACCATATTGACCAAAGTTAATTTTTTGGTCAATAGTTGACCTATTGGGTCAATGGGGTGGTAATTTGGTCAAAAATTCACTATTTTGACCAAAATAGACTTTTTGGTCAAAAGTTGACCTATTGGGCCATTGGGTTGGTCATTCGGTCAAGGATTGACCATTTTGACCAAAGTTGACTTTTTGGTCAAAAGTTGACCTATTTTGTCAATGGGTTGGTCAGTGGGTCGAGGATTGATCATTTTGACCAAAGTTGACTTTTTGGTCAAAAGTTGGCCTATTGGGTAAATGGGTTGGTCGTTGGGTCAAAAATTGATTACCAAAGTTGACCTATTGGGTCGATGGGGTGGTCATTAAGTCAAAAATTACTATTTTGTCCAAAAATTGATTTTTTGGTCAAAGGTTGACCTATTGGGTCAATGGGTTGGTCATTGGGTCAAGGATTGACCATTTTAACCAAAGTTGACATTTTGGTCAAAAGTTGACCTATTTGGTCAATGGGTGTTCATTAGGTTAAAATTTCACTGTTTTGACCAAAGTTGATTTTTTTGGTCAAAAGTTGACCTATTGGGTCAATGGGTTGGTAATTGCATAAAAGATTGACCATTTTGACCAAAATAGACTTTTTTGTCAAAAGACGTCTTGGGTTAATGGGTTGGTCATTGGGTCAAGGATTGATCATTTTGGCAAAAGTTGATTTTTTGGTCAGAGATTGACTTATCGAGTAAATAATTGGTCATTAGGTCAAAAATTGACCATTGGGTCAAAATTGACTTTTTTGTCAAAAGTTGACCGATTGGGTCAATGGGTTTGTCATCTGGTCAATGATTAACCATTTTGACCAAAGTTGACTTTTTGGTCAGAGATTGGCTTTCTGGGTCAATAATTGGTCATTAGGTCAAAAATTGACTATTCTGACCAAAATTGACTTTTTGGTCAAAAGTTTACCTATTAGGTCAATTGGGTGGTCATTAGGTCAAAAAATGTTATATTTTGACCAAAGTGACTTTTTTGATTAAACGTTAAGCTATTTGGTCAGTGGGTTGGTCTTTGGGTCAAGGATTAAACATTTTGACCAAAGTTTATTTTATGGTCAGAGATTGACTTATTTAGTCAATAATTGTACATTATGTCAAAAATTCACTATTTCGGTCAAAAGTTCACCTATTGGGTCTATGGGTTGGATATTGGGTTAAGGTTTACCCACTTTGATCAAAGTTGACTTTTTGGTCAAATGTTGACCTATTGGGTCAATGGGCTGGTCATTGTGTCATAAGTTGACCAATTTAACCAAACTTGACTTTTTTATCAAATGTTGACCTATTGGGTCAATGGGGTGGTCATTAGGTGAAAAATTGACCATTTCGATCAAAGTTGACTTTTTGGTCAGAGATTGACTTATTGGGTAAATAATTGGTCATTTGGTCAAAAATTGATTATTATTATCAAAATTAAATTTTTAGTAAAAAGATGACCTATCGGGTTAATTGGGTGGTCATTAGGTCAGAAATTGACCATTTTGACCCAAGTTGACTTTTTGTCAAAAGTTGGCCTATTGGGTCAGTTGGTCAGAAATTAACCATTTTGACCAAACTTAACTTTTGGTCAAAATTTGACCTTATTGGGTCAATGTGTTAGTCATTGGGTTAAGGATTGATCATTTTGGCCAAAGTTGACTTTTTTGTCAAAAGTTGACGTATTGGTTCAATGGGTTGGTCATTGTGTGAAAGATTGACCACTTCGACCAAAGTTGACTTTTTAGTCAGAGATTGACTTATTGTGTCTATAATTAGTCATTCGGATAGAAATTGATTATTTTGACCAAAATTTAATTTTTGGTCGTTGGGTCTATTGGGTGCTCATTGTGTCAGAAATTGACCATTTTGACCAAAGTTGACTTTTTGTCAAATGTTGATCTATTGGGTCAATGGGTTGGTCATTGGGTTAGAAAATGATCATTTTGACCAAACTTGACTTTTTGGTCAAATGTTGACCTATTTGGTCAATGTGGTGGTCATTGGGTCAAGGATTGATCATTTTGACCAAAGTTGACTTTTTGGTAAGTGATTGATTTATTGGGTCAATAATTGGTCATTAGGTCAAAAATTGATTATTTTGACCAAAATTAAATTTTTTGTCAAATATTGACCTATTGGGTCAATGATTAACCAATTTGACCAAAGTTATCTTTTTGGTCGAAAGTTAACATATTGGGTGACTTGGTAAGTCATTGGGTGAGAAATTGATCATTTTGACCAAAATTGACTTTTAGGTCAAAATTTCTATATAAGGTCAATGGGTTTATCATTGGGTCAAATATTAACCATTTTAACCAAAGTTGACTTTTTGGTTAAAGATTGACTCATTGGGTCAATAATTGGTCGTTAGGTCAAAAATTGACTATTTTGACCAAAATTGAATTTTTGGTCAAAAGTTAACCTATGGGTCAACGGGGTGGTCATTGGGTCAGAAATTGACCATTTTGACCAAAGTTAACTTTTTGGTCAAAAGTTGACCTATTTGGTCAATGAGTTCATAATTGGCTTAATAATTGACCATTTTGACTAAAGCTAACTTTTTTGATCAAAAATTTACCTGTTGGGTCAATGGGTTGGTCATTCGCTTAAAAATCGACCATTTTGACCAAAGTTGACTTTTTGGTCAAAAGTTGACCTATTGTGTCAATGGGTGGTCATTTGGTAAAAAATTCACTATTTTGACCAAAATTATCTTTTTAGTCAAAATGTAGACCTATTGGGACAATGAGTTGGTCATTGGGTGAAGGATTGAGTATTTTGACCAAAGTTGAATTTTTTGGTCAAAAGTTGACCTATTGGGTCAATGGGCTGGTAATTGCGTAAAAGATTGACAATTTCGACCAAAATTGACTTTTTGGTCGAAAGACGTCTTAGGTCAATGGGTTGGTCATTGGGTCAAAGATTGACCATTTTTGCCAAAGATGATTTTTTGGTCAGAGATTGACTTATTGAGTAAATAATTGGTCATTAGGTCAAAATTGACCAATTGGGTCAAAATTGACTTTTTAGTCAAAAGTTGACATATTGAGTCAATGAGTTTGTCATTGGGTCAAGGATTGACCATTTTGACCAAAGTAGACTTTTGGTTAGAGATTGGCTCACCGGGTCAATAATTGGTCAATAGGTCAAAAATTGACTATTTTGACCAAAATTGACTTTTTGGTCAAAGGTTTACCTATTGGGTCAACTGGGTGGTCATTAGGTCAAAAATTGTCTATTCTGACCAAATTGACTTTTTGGTCAAACGTTGACCTATAGGGTCAGTGGGGTTAGTCATTGGGTCAAAAATTGACCATTTTAACCAAAGTTTACTTTTGGTCAAAAGTTGCCCTATTGGGTCAATAGGTGGTCATTAGGTCAAAAATTCACTGTTTTGTCTTTTTGGTCAAAAGTTGACCTATTGGGTCAATGGGTGGTCATTAGGTCAAAATTCACTGTTTTGACAAAAATTATCTTTTTAGTCAAAATTTTGACCTATTTAGTCAATGAGTTTGTCATTGAGTGAAGGATTGACTATTTTGACCAAAGTTGATTTTTTTGGTCAAAAATTGACCTATTGGGTCAATGGGTTGGTAATTGCATAAAAGATTGACAATTTCAACAAAGATTGACTTTTTTGGTCAAAACAGATCTTGGGTTAATGGGTTGGTCATTAGGTAAAGCATTAACCATTTTGGCCAAAGTTGATTTTTTGTTCAAAAGTTGACATATTGGGTCAATGGGTGGTCATTATGTCAAAAATTCACTGTTTTGACTAAAATTATCTTTTTAGTCAAAATTTTGACTTATTGGGTCAATGAGTTGGTCATTGGGTGAAGGATTGATTATTGTTATCAAAGTTGAATTTTTTGGTTAAAATTTGACCATGTTGACAAAAGTTGACTATTTGGTTAAAAGTTGACCTTTTCGGTCAATGGGTTGGTCATTGGGTCAAAAATTGACCATTTTAACTAAAGTTGACTTTTTGGTCAAAAGTTGACCTATTGGGTCAATGGGTGGTCATTAGGTCAGAAATTTATTTTTTTGACCAAAAATATCTATTTAGTAAAAATTTTTACCTATTGGGTCAACGAGTTGGTCATTGGGTGAAGGATTGACAATTTTGATCAAAGTTGAATTTTTTGATCAAAAGGTGACCTATTTGGTCAATGGGTTGGTAATTGCAGAATGATTGAAAATTTCGACCAAAATTGACTTTTTGGTCAAAGGACGTCATAGGTAAAAACTTGACCAATTTAGCTAATGAGTTGGTAAATGGGTCAAGAATTGACCATTTTGACTAAAGATGACTTTTTATCAAAAATTTACCTATTGGGTTAATGGGTTGGTCATTGAGTAAAAAATTTACCATTTTTACCAAAGTTGGCTTTTTAGTCAAAAGTGGACCTATTGGGTCATTGGGTGGTCATAGGTCAAAAATTGACTATTTTGTCCATAATTGACTTTTTGTCAAATGTTGACCTATTAGATCAATGGCATTATCTTTGGGTCAAGGATTAACTATTTTGATCAAAGTTGACCTTTTGGTCAAAGATTAAATTTATTGGGTCAATAATTGGTCATTAATTCAAAATCGACTAATTTCGACCAAAATTGATTTTTTTTTCAAAAGTCGATCGATTAGGCTAATGGGTCGATTCATGCGTCAAGGATCGATCTTTTGACAAAAGTTGACTTTTTGGTCAAAATCGACCTATCGGGTCAATGGGTCGGTCATTAGGTCAAGGATCGACCATTTCGGCCAATGTCGACTTTTTGGTGAGAGATCGACTTACTTGGTCAATAATTGGTCATTAGGTCAAAAATTGACTATTTCGACCAAAACTGACTTTTTGGTCAAAAGTTAAGCTGTTAGGTCAATGGCTAGTCATTAAGTCAAAAATTGACTATTTTGTCCAAAATTGACTTTTTGGTCAAAAGTTAAGATAATGTGTAAATGGGTTTGTCAGTGGGTCAAGGATTGATCATTTTAACCAAAGTTGACTTTTTGGTCAAAGATTGACTTATTGGGTCAATAATTGGTCATTAGGTAAAAAATTGACTAATTTGTCCAAAATTGAATTTTTGGTTAAAACTTAAACCATTTGGAGAAAGGGGGGTCATTGGGTCAGGAATTGACCATTTTGTCCATAGATGGCTTTTTGGTCAAAAGTTGACCTATTTTAACAAATTTGATAAGTTAACTCATTGGGTCAACTTGGTAGTCATTAGGTCAGAAATTAATCATTTTTTACCAAAGTTGACTTTTTGGTCAAAAGTTGACCTATTTGGTCAACGAGTTGGTAATTGGGTCAACAATTGACCATTTCGACCAAAGATGACTTTTTTGGTCAAAAGTTGACTTATCGGGTCATTGGGTTGGTCATTGGGTCAATAATTGACCATTTTGACCAAACTTGACTTTTTGGTTAAAAGTTGACCTATTGGGTCAATGGGTGGTCATTAGGACAAGAAATGACCATTTTGACAAAGATGACTATTTGGTAAAAAGTTGACCTATTGGGTTAACGGGTTTGTCATTGGGTCAAAAATTGACCATTTTGACTAAAGTTGACTTTTTTTGTCAAAAGTTGACCAATTGGGTCAATGGTTGGTCATTAGGTCAAACTTTGATTATTTAGACTAAATTTGACTTTTTGGTCAAAAGTTGGCCTATTGGGTTAATGGGTTTGTCATTGGGTCAATGAATGACCATTTCGACCAATGGTTTCTTTTTGGTTAGATATTGACTTATTGGGTTAATAATTTGTCATTAAGTTAAAAATTAATTATTTTGACCAAAATTGAAATTTTAGTCTAAAGTTAACCGATTGGGTCAACGAGGTGGTCATTGGGTCAAGAATTGACCATTTTGACCAAAGTTATTTTTTTTGTCAAAAGTTGACATTTTTGATCAATGAGTTGGTAATTATGTCAAGAATTGACCATTTTGACCAAAGATGACTTTTTAGTCCAAAATTGACCAATTCGGTCAATTGGTTGGTTATTGGGTAAAAAATTTACAATTTTGACCAAAGTTGACTTTTTGGTGAAAAGTTGACATTTTGAGTTAATGGGTCGTCATTAAGTCAAAAAAGTGACTATGTTGACCAAGTTTGACATTTTCATTAAAAGCTGACCTATTGGGTCAACGGGTTGGTCATTGGGTGGTCAATAATTGGTCATTAGGTCAAAATTGACTATTTTGACCAAAATTGAATTTTTGGTCAAAAGTTAACCCATTAGGTCAACAGGGAGGTCATTGGGTCAGAAATTGACCATTTTGACCAAAGTTGACTTTTTGATCAAAAGTTGACGTATTTGGTCAATGAGTTGGTAATTGGGTCAAGAATTGACCATCTTGAACAAAGATGACTTTTTTTTGTCAAAAGTCGACTCTATTGGTCTGGTCATCGGCAAAATTGACCATTTTGACCAATGTTGTCTTATTGGTCAAAAGGTGACCTATTCGGTCAATGGGTGTCATTAGGTAAAAAATTGATTATTTTGACAAAAATTAATTTTTTAGTCAAGAGTTAACCTATTTGGTTAATGGGTTTGTCATTGGGTTAAGGATTGACCATTTTTACCAAAGTTGACTTTTTGGTTTGAGATTGACTTATTGGGTCAATAATTGGTCATTAATTCAAAAATTGACTATTTTGACCAAAATTGACTTTTTAGTCAAAAGTTGATCTATTAGACCAATGGGTTAGTCATTGGGTCAAGGATCGAACATTTCGACCAAAGTCGACTTTTGGTCAAAACATGACCTATTAGGTCAATGTGTCGGTCATTAGAGCCAAGGATTAACCATTTTGACCAAAGTTGAATTTTTAGTCAAAAGTCGACAAAGTTGGTCAATGGGATGGTCATTGGATCAAGGATTGACTGATTTTCACCAGTCTTGACATTTTAGGTCATCGTATCAGTAAATCGACCATTTTGACCAAATTTGACTTTTGGTCAAAAGTCGACTTTTGGGTCGACGAGATGGTCATTAGCGTCAAAAACCGAAAATTTTGATCAAAATTGATTTTTGGTGAGAAGTCGTCCTCGTGGTTCAATGAGTTGTTCATTGGGTCAAGGATCGACCATTTTGACTAAAATCGACTTTTTGTTAAAAAGTTATGTTTCTGGGTCAATGAGTTGTTCATCGGGTCAAGGATCGATCATTTCGACCAAAGTCGATTTTTTAGTTAGAAGTCATTCTATCGGGTCAATGGGCTTCACTATCGGTAAATGATTGACCATTTTGACCAAAGTTGACTTTTTGGTCAAAGGTTAACATATTGGGTAAATAATTGGTCATTAAGTTAAATTTAACATTTTGACCAAAATTTACTATTTGGTCAAAAGTCAATCTATTGGGTCAGTCAGTTTTGGGCTAAGGATTTACCATTTTGACCAATGTCGACTTTTTGATCAAAAGTTGACGTATTGGGTCAAGGAATGATCATTCTAACTAATGTTAACTTTTTGGTCAGAGAATGACTTATTGGGTCAACAGTTTGTCATTAGGTCAAAAATTGACTATTTTGACCAAAATAGACTTTTACTTCAAAATTTAGCTTATTGGGTCATTGCAATGGTCATTGGGTCAAGAATTGACAATTTTGACCAAAGTTGACTTTTTGGTCAAAATTTGTCCTATTGGGTCAAACATTGACCATTTGACCAAAGTTGGCTTTTTAGTCAAAAGTTTACCTATTTAGTCAGTGGGTCGTCATTAGGTCAAAATTTCATTATTTTGGCCAAAATTGACTTTTTGTTCAAAAATTCACTTATTGGGTCAATACGCTGGTCATTCGTTCAAGAATTGACAATTTTGACCAAAGTTGAATTTTTGGTTATAAGCTAACGTATTGGGCCAATGGGTGGTACTTAGGTCAAAATTTGATTATTTTGACCAAAATTGACTTTTTGTTCAAAAGGTAACCTATTAGGTCAACGGGTTAGTCATTGGGTCAAGGTTTCACCTTTTTTACAAAAGTTAACTTTTTTGTCAAAGGTTGTCCTATTGGGTCAATGGGTTGGTTTTGGGATAAGAATGACCATTTTGAACAAAGTTGACTTTTTGGTCAAAAGTTGATCTATTGGATCAATGGGTTTATCAGTAGGTTAAAAATTAACCGTTTTGACCAAAGTTGACTTTTTGGTCAAAAATTGATATATTGGGTGAATGGTTGGTCATTGGGTTAAGGATTGACTATTTTGACCAAAGTTAACTTTTTTGTCAAAGATTTACTAATTGGGTCAATAATTGGTTAGTAGATTAAAAATTGATTATTTTGACCAAAATTTAATTTTTGGTCAAAAGATGACCTATTGGGTCAATGTGTTGGTCATTAGGTCAAGGATTTACCATTGTGACCAAAGTTGACTTTTTGGTCAAAAGTTGACTTATTGGGTCAATGGGTCGGTCATTGGCTCCCAAATCGACCATTTTCAACCAAAGTCGACTTTTTAGTTTAAAGTCGACCTATCGGGGTCAATGGGTGTCACTATGTAAAAAATGGACTATTTCGACTAAAGTTGATTTTTGGTCAAAAGTTGACCTATTAGGTCAATAAGTTAGTCATTAGGTCAAGGACTGACCATTTTGACCAAAGTTGACTTTTTGGTTCGAGATTGACTTATTTGGTCAATAATTGTTCATTAGGTAAAAAATTAACAACTTTGACCAAAATTGAATTTTTGGTCAAAAGTTGACCCATTGGGTCAATGGGTTGGTCATTTAGTCAGAAATTAACCATTTTGACCAAAGTTTACTTTTTGGTCAAAAGTTAACCAATTGGGTCAATGTGTGAGTCAGCGGGCCAAGGATTGACCATTTTGACCAAAGTTGACTTTTTGGTCATTGCTTGACTGATTTGGTCAATTATTGGTCAGTAAGTGAAAAATTGGGTATTTTGACCAAAATTAAATTTTCGGTCAAAAGTTGACCAATTTGGTTAATAGGTTAGTCATTAGGTAAAGGATTGCCATTTTGGTCAAAAGTTAACTTTTTGGTCAAAAGTTGACCTATTGGGTCAATGGGTTGGTCATTGGGTCTAGGAGTGACCATTTCGACCAAAGTTATCTTTTTGTTCAAGTCGACTTTTCGGGTCAATGGGTCAGTCATCAGGTCAAGGATCGACGATTTTGACCAAAGGCGACTTTTTGGTCAGAGATCGACTTATCGAGTCAATAATCGATGATTAATTCAAAAATTGACTATTTTGACCAAAATTGACTTTTTGCTCGAAAGTTGCCCTTTTAGGACAATGGGTTGGTCATTGGGTCAAGGATTGACCATTTTGGCCAAAGTCGACTTTTTAATCAGAGATTGACTTTTTGGGTTAAAAATTGGTCATTAGGTCAAAAATTAAATATTATGACAAAACCATTGCATCAATGAGATGATCATTGTGTATGAAATTGACCATTTTGTCGAAATTTGACTTTTTGGTCAAATGTTGACCTTTTGAGTCAATGAGGTGGTAACTAGGTCAAAAATTGACAATTTTGATCAAAATTGACTTTTTGGTCAAAAGTTGTCTTTTTGGGCCAATGACTTGGTCACTGGGTTAAGGATTGTCATTTTGACAAAAGTTAACTTTTTGGTCAAAAGTTGATTTATTTAGTCAATGGGTTAGTCAATGGGTTAAGGATTAACCATTTTGACCAAAGTTAACTTTTTGATCAAAAGTTGTCCTATTTTTTCAATAATTGGTCATTGAGTCAAAAATTTACAATTTTGACCAAAAATGGCTTTTTGGTAAAAGATTGACTTATTAGGTGAAAAATTGACTATTTGACCAAAATCTACTTTTTTCTTAAAAAGTTTACCTATTAGGTCTATGGGTTGGACCTTGGATCAAGGTTGTCCATTTTGACCAAAGTTGACTTTTTGGTCAAAAGTTGACCAATTGGGTCAAAGGGTTGGTCGTTGGATCTGAAATTGACCATTTTGACCAAATGTATCAAACTTCGAGTTCTTAACCAAAATTAACTTATCGGGTTAATGGGCTGGTCATCGGGTCAAGGATTGATCATTTTGACCAAAGTTAACTTTTTGTTCAAAAGTCGAACTTATTAGGTCAATGGGTTGGTCATTGGGTGAAAGATTGATCATTTAGACCAAAGTTGACTTTTTGGTCAGAGATTAACTTTTTGGGTCCATAATTGGTCATTCGGTTAAAAATTGATTATTTTGACCAAAATTGAATTTTTAGTCTATATTTGACCCATTGGGTAAATTGGGTGGTTACTGTGTCAGAAATTGACCGTTTTGACCAAAGTTGATTTTTTGTCAAAAGTTGATCTATTGGGTCAATAGGTTAGTCATTGGGTCAGAAATTGACCATTTTGACCAAAGCTGGCTATTCTTTTTCAAAAGTTTAGCTATTGGGTCAATGGGGTGGTCATTGCGTCAAGGATTCATCATTTTAACCATTGTTGACTTTTTGGCAAGACATTGACTTGTTGGGTCAATAATTGGTCATTAGGTCAAAAATTGACTATTTTGTCCAAAACTGACTTTCTGGTCAAATATTGACCTATTGGGTTAATGGGTTGGTCATTGCATCAATGATTGACCAATTTGACAAAAGTCGACTTTTTGGCCAAAAGTTAACTATATTGGGTCAATTGGTTCGTTCAAATGGGTCGAAATCGTCATTTTGACCACAATTGACTTTCAGGTCAAAATTTCACATATTGGGTCAATGGGATTGTCATTTGGTCAAAGATTAACTATTTTGACAAAAGTTGACCTTTTGGTTTGAGATTGACTTATGGGATCAATAATTGGTCATTAGGTCAAAAATTTACTATTTTGGCCAAAATTGACTTTTGGTCAAAAGTTAGCCTGTTGGTCAATGGGTTTGTCATTCGGTCAAGGATTGATCATTTTGCCTAAAGTTGACTTTTTGGTCAAAAGTTGACTATTGGGTCAATGGGTTGGTCATGAACATTTTAACCAATGTTGATTTTATGGTCAAACTTTAATCTATTGGGTCAATGAGTGGTCATTAGGTTAAAACTTAACTATTTTGACCAAAATTTACAGTTTGGTCAAAATTTGACGTATTGGGTCAATGGGTTAGTCATTGGGTAAAGAAATGACCATTTTGACCAAAGTTGACTTATTGGTCAAGAGTTCACCTATTGGGTCAATGGGGTGGTCATCGGGTCAAGGATTGACTATTTTGACCAAAGTTGACTTTTTGGTCGAGATCGACTTATTAAGTCGCAATTGGTCATTATGTCAAAAATTGATTTTTTTGACCAAAACTAAATTTTTGGTCAAAAGCTCACACATTGTGTCAATGGGTTGGTCATTGGGTCAAGGATTAATCATTTTGACCAAAGTTAACTTTTTGGTCAAAAGTTAACCTATTGGGTCTATGGTTTGGTCAATGCGTCAGGGATTGACCATTTTGACTCAAAGTTAACTTTTTAACCGCAGATTGACTTATTGAGTCAATCGGGTTGGTATTAGGTCAAAATTGACTATTTTGACCAAAATCGACTTTTGTTCAAAAGTCGATTCGTTGCTTGTTTCGGTCACGTGATCGACCATTTCGACAAAGTGGACTTTTTTATCAAAAGTCGAACAAATAGAGTCAATGGGTTAGTCATTGGGTCAATGATTGACCATTTTAACCAAAGTTGACTTTTTTGAGAGAGATTAACTTATTAGGTCAATAATTGGTCACTAGGTTAAAACTTGACTATTTTAACCAAAATTAACTTTTTTGACCAAGATAAACTTTTTTGACCAAAGTTGACCTATTGGGTTAATGGGTTTATTATTGTGTCAAGAATTAACCATTTTAACCACAATTTAACTTTTTTATTCAAAAGTTGACCTATTGGGTCACTGGGGTAGTCATTGGGTCAAGGATTGATCATTTTGACCAAATTTGACTTTTTTGCCTGAGATTGACTTATTAGGTCAATTGGGTGGTCATTAAGACCAAAATTGACTTTTTTGACCAAAATTAACTTTTTAGTCAAAAGTTAACTTATTGGGTCCTCGGGTCAAGGATTGACCATTTTGACTAAAGTTAATTTTTTGGTCAAAAGTTGACCTATTGGGTCAATGGGTTGTTTATTGGGTAAATGATTGACCATTTTGACCAAAGTTGACTTTTTGGTCAGAGATTGACTTACTCGGTCAATAATTGGTCATTAGGTAAAAAATTAACTATTTTGACTAATATTAAATTTTTGGTCAAAAGTTGACCCATTTGGTCAATGGGCTCGATATTGGGTTAGAAATTAACCATATTGACCAAAGTTAATTTTTTGGTCAATAGTTGACATATCAAGTCACATGTGGTGGTAATTTGGTTAAAAATTCACTATTTCGACCAAAATAGACGTTTTGGTCAAAAGTTCACCTATTGGGCCATCTGTCAGGTCATTCGGTCGAGGATCGACCATTTTGACCAAAGTTGACTTTTTGGTTAAAAGTTGACCTATTTTGTCAATGGATTGGTCAGTGAGTCGAGGATTGATCTTTTTGACCAAACTTGACTTTCTGGTCAAAAGTTAGCCTATTGGGTAAATGGGTTGGTCGTTGGGTTAAAAATTGACTACCAAAGTTGACCTACTAGGTCGATGGGGTGGTCATTAAGTCAAAAATTACTATTTTGTCCAAAATTGATTTTTTGGTCAAAGGTTGACCTATTGGGTCAATGGATTGGTCATTGGGTCAAGGATTGACCATTTTAACCAAAGTTGACATTTTGGTCAAAAGTTGACCTATTGGGTCAATGAGTTGGTAATTGTATAAAAGATTGACCATTTTGACCAAAATTGACTTTTTGGTCAAAAGACGTCTTGGGTTAATGGGTTGGTCATTGGGTCAAGGATTGATCATTTTGGCAAAAGTTAATTTTTTTGTCAGAGATTGACTTATCGAGTAAATAATCGGTCATTAGGTCAAAAATCGACTTTTTTGTCAAAAGTTGACCGATTGGGTCAATGGGTTTGTCATTGGGTTAATGATTGACCATTTTGACCAAAGTTGACTTTTTGGTCAGAAATTGGCTTTCTGGGTCAATAATTGGTCATTAGGTTTAAAATTGACTATTCTGACCAAAATTGACTTTTTGGTCAAAAGTTTACCTATTAGGTCAATTGGGTGGTCATTAGGTCAAAAAATGTTATATTTTAACCAAATTGACTTTTTTGATCAAACGTTGAGCTATTGGGTCAGTGGGTTGGTCTTTGGGTCAAGGATTAAACATTTTGACCAAAGTTTATTTTATGGTCAGAGATTGACTTATTTAGTCAATAATTGTACATTATGTCAAAAATTCACTATTTCGGTCAAAAGTTCACCTATTGGGTCTATGGGTTGGACATTGGGTTAAGGTTTACCCATTTTGATCAAAGTTGACTTTTTGGTCAAAAGTTGACCTATTGGGTCAATGGGCTGGTCATTGTGTCATAAATTGACCATTTTAACCAAACTTAACTTTTTTGTCAAATGTTGACCTATTGGGTCAATGGGGTGGTCATTAGGTCAAAAATTGACCATTTCGATCAAAGTTGACTTTTCGGTCAGAGATTGACTTATTGGGTAAAAAATTGGTCATTTGGTCAAAAATTGATTATTATTATCAAAATTAAATTTTTAGTAAAAAGATGACCTCATCGAGTTAATCGGGTGGTCATTAGGTCGAAATCGACCATTTTGACTCGAAGCTGACTTTTTGTCTAAAGTTGGTCTATTGGGTCGGCTTGGTTCGAAATTAACCATTTTGACCAAACTTAACTTTTTGGTCAAAATTGACCTTATCGGGTCAATGAGTTGGTCATTGGGTTAAGGATTAATCATTTTGACCAAAGTTGACTTTTTGGTCAAAAGTTGACGTATTGGTTCAATGGGTTGGTCATTGGGTGAAAGATTGACCACTTCGACCAAAGTTGACTTTTTGGTCAGAGATTGACTTATTGGGTCTATAATTAGTCATTCGGATAGAAATTGATTATTTTGACCAAAATTTAATTCTCTGGTCATTGGGTCCATTGGGTGCTGATTGTGTCGAAATTGACCATTTTGACCAAAGTTGACTTTTTGTCAAATGTTGATCTATTGGGTCAATGGGTTGGTCATTGGGTTAGAAATTGACCATTTTGACCAAACTTAACTTTTTGGTCAAATCTTGACCAATTTGGTCAATGTGGTGGTCATTGGGTCAAGGATTGATCATTTTGACCAAAGTTGACTTTTTGGTAAGTGATTGACTTATTGGGTCAATAATTGGTCATTAGGTCAAAAATTGATTATTTTGACCGAAATTGAATTTTTTTATCAAATATTGACCTATTGGGCCAATGATTAACCAATTTGACCAAAGTTAACTTTTTGGTCGAAAGTTAACATATTGGGTGACTTGGTAAGTCATTGGGTCAGAAATTGATCATTTTGACCAAAATTGACTTTTAGGTCAAAAGTTCATATATTGGGTCAATGGGTTTATCATTGGGTCAAATATTAACCATTTTAACCAAAGTTGACTTTTTGGTTAAAGATTGACTCATTGCGTCAATAATTGGTCGTTAGGTCAAAAATTGACAATTTTGACCAAAGTTGAATTTTTGGTCAAAAGTTAACCCATGGGTCGACGAGGTGGTCATTGGGTCAGAAATTGACCATTTTGACCAAAGTTAACTTTTTTGTCAAAAGTTGACCTATTTGGTTAATGAGTTCATAATTGGCTTAATAATTGACCATTTTGACCAAAGATAACTTTTTCGATCAAAAATTTACCTGTTGGGTCAATGTGTTGGTCATTCGCTTAAAAATCGACCATTTTGACCAAAGTTGACTTTTTGGTCAAAAGTTGACCAATTAGGTTAATGGGTGGTCATTTGGTAAAAAATTCATTGTTTTGACCAAAATTATCTTTTTAGTTAAAATTTTGACCAATTGGGACAATAAGTTTGTCATTGGGTGAAGGATTGAGTATTTTGACCAAAGTTCAATTTTTTGGTCAAAAGTTGACCTTTTGGGTCAATGGGCTGGTAATTGCGTAAAAGATTGACAATTTCGATCAAAATTGACTTTTTGGTCGAAAGACGTCTTGGATCAAGGATTGACCATTTTTGCCATAGTTGATTTTTTGGTCAGAGATTGACTTATTGAGTAAATAATTGGTCATTAGGTCAAAATTGACCTATTGGGTCAAAATTGTCTTTTAGTCAAAAGTTGACCTATTGAGTAAATAAGTTTGTCATTGGGTCAAGGATTGACCATTTTGACCAAAGTTGACTTTTGGTTAGAGATTGTCTCACCGGGTCAATAATTGGTCAATAGGTCAAAAATTGACTATTTTGACCAAAATCGACTTTTTGGTCAAAGGTTTACCTATTGGGTCAATTGGGTGGTCATTAGGTCAAAAATTGTTTATTCTGAACAAATTGACTTTTTTGGTTAAACGTTGACCTATTGGGTCAGTGGGGTTAGTCATTGGGTCAAAGATTGACCATTTTAACCAAAGTTGACTTTTTGGTCAAAAGTTGCCCTATTGGGTCAATGAGTGGTCATTAGGTCAAAAATTCACTGTTTTGACTTTTTGGTCAAAAGTTGACCTATTGGGTCAATGGGTGGTCATTAGGTCAAAAATTCACTGTTTCGACCAAAATTATGTTTTTAGTCAAAATTTTGACCTATTTGGTCAATGAGTTTGTCATTGAGTGAAGGATTGACTATTTTGACCAAAGTTGATTTTTTTGGGCAAAAATTGACCTATTGGGTCAATGGGTTGGTAATTGCATAAACGATTGACAATTTTTGGCCTAAAAATTGACTTTTTTGGTCAAAACACATCTTGGGTTAATGGGTTGGTCATTAGGTAAAGCATTGACCATTTTGGCCAAAGTTGATTTTTTGTTCAAAAGTTGACATATTGGGTCAATGGGTAGTCATTATGTCAAAAATTCACTGTTTTGACTGAAATTATCTTTTTAGTCAAAATTTTGACATTTTGGGTCAATGAGTTGGTCATTGGGTGAAGGATTGATTATTGTTATCAAAGTTGAATTTTTTGGTTAAAATTTGACCATGTTGACAAAAGTTGACTATTTGGTTAAAAGTTGACCTTTTGGGTCAATGGGTTGGTCATTGGGTCAAAAATTGACCATTTTAACTAAAGTTAACTTTTTGGTCAAAAGTTGACCTATTGGGTCAATGGCTGGTCATTAGGTCAGAAATTTATTTTTTTGACCAAAATTTTATTTTTTTGACCAGAAATATCTTTTTAGTAAAAATTTTTACCTATTGGGTCAACGAGTTGGTCATTGTGTGAAGGATTGACTATTTTGACCAAAGTTGAATTTTTTGATCAAAGGTTGACCTATTTGATCAATGGATTGGTAATTGCGTAAAAGATTGAAAATTTCAACCAAAATTGACTTTTTGGTCAAAGGACGTCTTAGGTCAAAAGTTGACCAATTTAGCCAATGAGTTGGTAAATGGGTCAAGAATTGACCATTTTGACTAAAGATGACTTTTTGTCAAAAATTGACCTATTGGGTTAATGGGTTGTTCATTGGGTAAAAAATTGACCATTTTCACCAAAGTTGGCTTTTTAGTCAAAAGTGGACCTATTGGGTCATTGGGTTGTCATAGGTCAAAATTGACTATTTTTGCCAGAATTGACTTTTTTGTCAAATGTTGACCTATTAGGTCAATGGCATTATCTTTGGGTCAAGGATTAACTATTTTGATCAAAGTTGACCTTTTGGTCAAAGATTAAATTTATTGGGCCAATAATTGGTCATTAATTCAAAAATTGACTAATTTAACCAAAATTGATTTTTTTTCAAAGGTTGACCTATTAGGCCAATGGGTTGGTTTTTGCGTCAAGGATTGATCTTTTTGACCAAAGTTGACTTTTTGGTCAAAAATTGACCTATTGGGTCAATGGGTTGGTCATTAGGTCAAGGATTGACCATTTTGGCCAATGTTGACTTTTTGGTGAGAGATTGGCTTACTTGGTCAATAATTGGTCATTAGGTCAAAAATTGACTATTTCGAGCAAAACTGACTTTTTGGTCAAAAGTTAAGTTGTTAGGTCAATGGCTAGCCATTAAGTCAAAAATTGACTATTTTGTCCAAAATTGACTATTTTGTCCAAAATTGACTTTTTCGTCAAAAGTTAACATATTGGGTAAATGGGTTTGTCAATGGGTCAAGGATTGACCATTTTAACCAAAGTTGACTTTTTGGTCAAAGATTGACTTATTGGGTCAATAATTGGTCATTAGGTAAATATTGACTAATTTGACCAAAATTCAATTTTTGGTTAAAACTTAACCCATTGGGTGAACGGGGCGGGGGGGTCATTGGGTCAGGAATTGACCATGTTGACCATAGATGACTTTTTGGTCAAAAGTTGACCTATTTTAACAAATTTGAGAAGTTAACCCATTGGGTCAACGGGTAGTCATTAGGTCAGAAATTAATCATTTTTTACCAAAGTTGACTTTTTGGTCAAAAGTTGACCTATTTGGTCAATGAGTTGGTAATTGGGTCAACAATTGACCATTTCGACCAAAAATGACTTTTTTGGCAAATGTTGACTTATCGGGTCAATGGGTTGGTCATTGGGTCAATAATCGACCATTTTGACCAAAGTTGGCTTTTTGGTTAAAAGTTGACCTATTGAGTCAATGGGTGGTCATTAGGACAAGAAATGACCATTTTGACCAAAGGTGACTTTTTGGTAAAAAGTTGACCTATTGGGTTAATGGGTTTGTAATTGGGTTAAAAATTGACCATTTTGACCAAAGTTGACTTTTTTATCAAAAGTTTACCAATTGGGTCAATGGGTGGTCATTAGGTCAAAATTTGATTATTTAGACCAAAATTAACTTTTTGGTCAAAAGTTGACCTATTGGGTTAATGGGTTTGTCATTGGGTCAATGAATGACCATTTCGACCAATGGTTTCTTTTTTGTTAGATATTGACTTATTAGGTCAATAATTTGTCATTAAGTTAAAAATTAATTATTTTGACCAAAATTGAAATTTTGGTCTAAAGTTAACTGATTGGGTCAACGAGGTGGTCATTGGGTCAAGAATTGACCATTTTGACCAAAGTTATTTTTTTGGTCAAAAGTTAACATTTTTTGTCAATGAGGTTGTAATTATGTCAAGAATTGATCATTTTGACCAAAGATGGCTTTTTAGTCACGAATTGACCAATTCAGTCAATTGGTTGGTTATTGGGTAAAAAATTTACAATTTTGACCAAAGTTGACTTTTTGGTCAAAAGTTGACATATTGGGTCAATGGGTCGTCATTAAGTCAAAAAAGTGACTATGTTGACCAAGTTTGACATTTTCATCAAAAGCTGACCTATTGGGTCAACGGGTTAGTCATTGGGTGGTCAATAATTAGTCATTAGGTCAAAATTGACTATTTTGACCAAAATTAAATTTTTGGTCAAAATATAACCCATTAGGTCAACAGGGAGGACATTGGGTCAGAAATTGACCATTTTTACCAAAGTTGACTTTTTGATCAAAAATTGACGTATTTGGTCAATGAGTTGGTAATTCAGTCAAGAATCGACCATCTTGACCAAAGATGACTTTTTTGGTCAAAAGTTGACCTATTTGTTGGTCATTGGGCAAAAAATTGACCATTTTGACCAATGTTGACTTATTGGTCAAAAGTTGACCTATTCGGTCAATAGGTGTGATTAGGTAAAAAATTGACTATTTTGACCAAAATTAACTTTTAGGTCAAGAGTTAACCTAATTGGTTAATGGGTTTGTCATTGTGTTAAGGATTGACCATTTTGATCAAAGTTGACTTTTTGGTCAGAGATTGACTTATTGGGTCAATAATAGGTCATTAATTCAAAAATTGACTATTTTGACAAAAATTGACTTTTTAGTCAAATGTTGATCTATTAGACCAATGGGTTAGTCATTGGGTGAAGGATTGAACATTTTGACCAAAGTTGACTTTTTGGTCAAAACATGACCTATTAGGTCAATGTGTTGGTCATTAGGTCAAGGATTAACCATTTTGACCAAAGTTGAATTTTTAGTCAAAAGTTGACAAAGTTGGTCAATGGGATGGTCATTGGATCAAGGATTGACGATTTTCACCAGTTGACATTTAGGTCATTGTGTCAGAAATTGACCATTTTGATCAAATTTGACTTTTTGGTCAAAAGTTGAACTTTTGGGTCAACGAGATGGTCATTAGGTCAAAAACTGGAAATTTTGATCAAAATTGATTTATTGGTGAGAAGTTGTCCTTGTGGGTCAATGAGTTGTTCATTGGGTCAAGGACTAACCATTTTGACTAAAATTGACTTTTTGTTAAAAAGTTATGTTTTTGGGTCAATGAGTTGTTCATTGGGTCAAGGATTGACCATTTTGAACAAAGTTGATTTTTTAGTTAGAAGTTGTCCTTTTGGGTCAATGGGTTGGTCATTGGGTCAATGATTGACCATTTTGACCAAAGTTGACTTTTTGGTCAAAGGTTAACCTATTGGGTAAATAATTGGTCATTAAGTTAAATTTACCATTTTGACCAAAATTTACTATTTGGTCAAAAGTCAATCTAATGGGTCAGTCGGTTTTGGGTCAAGGATTTACCATTTTGACAAATGTCAACTTTTTGATATAAAGTTGACGTATTGGGTCATGGAATGATCATTCTAACTAATGTTAACTTTTTGGTCAGAGAATGACTTATTGGGTCAACAGTTGGTCATTAGGTCAAAAATTAGCTATTTTCACCAAAATAGTCTTTTACTTCAAAAGTTAGCTTATTGGGTCAAGGATGATGGTCATTGGGTCAAGAATTGACAATTTTGACCAAAGTTGACTTTTTGGTCAAAATTTATCTTATTGGGTCAATGGGTTGGTCATTGGGTCAAACATTGACCATTTGACTAAAGTTGGCTTTTTAGTCAAAAGTTTTCCTATTTAGTCAGTGGGTCGGCATTAGGTCGAAATTTCATTATTTTGGCCAAAATTGACTTTTTGTTCAAAAATTCACTTATTGGGTCAATACGTTGGTCATTCGGTCAAGAATTGACAATTTTGACCAAAGTTGAATTTTTGGTTATAAGCTGACGTATTGGGCCAATGTGTGGTATGTAGGTCAAAATTTGATTATTTTGACCAAAATTGACTTTTTGGTCAAAATTTAACCTATTAGGTCAACGGGTTAGTTATTGGGTCAAGGTTTCACCTTTTTGACAAAAGTTGACTTTTTGGTCAAAGGTTGTCCTATTGGGTCAATGGATTGGTTTTGGGATCAGAAATTGACCATTTTGAACAAAGTTGACTTATTGGATAAAAGTTGATCTATTGGATCAATGGGTTTATCAGTAGGTTAAAAATTAACTGTTTCGACCAAAGTTGACTTTTTGGTCCAAAGTTGATATATTGGGTGAATGGTTGGTCATTTGGTCAAGGATCGACCATTTTGACCAAAGTTGACTTTTTGGACAAAGATTTATTGATTGGGTCAATAATTGGTTAGTAGATTAAAAATTGACTATTTTCACCAAAATTAAATTTTTTGTCAAAAGATGACCTATTGGGTCAATGTGTTGGTCATTGAGTCAAGGATTTACCATTCTGACCAAAGTTGACTTTTTGGTCAAAAGTTGACTTATTGGGTCAATGGTTGGTCATTGGCTCCCAAATTGACCATTTTGACCAAAGTTGACTTTTTAGTTTATAGTTGACCCATTGGGTCAATGGGTGGTCATTAGGTAAAAAATGAACTATTTTGACTAAAGCTGATTTTTTGGTCAAAAGTTGACCTATTAGGTCAATAAGTTAGTCATTAGCTCAAGGATTGACCATTTTGACCAAAGTTGACTTTTTGGTCAGAGATTGACTTATTTGGTCAATAATTGGTCATTAGGTAAAAAATTAACAACTTTGACCAAAACTGAATTTTTGGTCAAAAGTTGACCCATTGGGTCAATGGGGGGTCATTTGGTCAGAAATTAACCATTTTGACCAGAGTTTACTTTTTGGTCAAAAGTTGACCAATTTGGTCAATGTATCAGTCATTGGGTCAAGGATTGACCATTTTGACCAAAGTTGACTTTTTGGACATAGCTCAAGTTGATTTAATCAATTATTGGTCGATAAGCGAAAATTGAATATTTTGACCGAAATTGAATTTGTGGTCAAAAGTTGACTGATTTGGTTAATAGGTTAGTCGTTAGGTAAAGGATTGTCATTTTCGTCGAAAGTTAACTTTTTGGTCGAAAGTTGACTATTAGATCGATGGGTTGGTCATTGGGTCAAGGATTGACCATTTTGGCCAAAGTTGACTTTTTAATCAGAGAATGACTTATTGGGTCAATAATTGGTCATTAGGTCAAGAATTAAATATTATGACAAAACCCATTGCATCAATGAGATGATCATTGTGTATGAAATTGACCATTTTGTCGAAATTTGACTTTTTGGTCAAATGTTGACCTTTTAGTCGATGAAGTGAAGTATAGCTAGATCAAGAATTGACAATTTTGATCAAAATTGACTTTTTGGTCAAAAGTTGTCCTTTAGGCAAATGACTTGGTCACTGGGTTAAGGGTTTCCTTTTTGACAAAAGTTGACTTTTTGGTCAAAAGTTGATTTATTTAGTCAATGGGTTGGTCATTGGGTTAAGGATTGACATTTTGACCAAAGTTGACTTTTTGATCAAAAGTTGTCCTATTGGTTCAATAATTGGTCATTAAGTCAAAATTTTGTAATTTTGACCAAAATTGGCTTTTTGGTAAAAGATTGACTTATTAGGTCAAAAATTGACTATTTAACCAAAATCTAATTTTTGGTCAAAAGTTTACTTATTGGGTCTATGGGTTGGACCTTGGATCAAGATTGTCCATTTTAACGAAGTTGACTTTTTGGTCGAAGTTGACGATTAGATTGAAAGGGTTGGTCATTGGGTCAGAAATTGACCGTTTTGATCAAATAGACCAAACTTGACTTCTTGACCAAAATTATCTTATTTGGTCAATGGGTTGGTCATTGGGTCAAGGATTGATCATTTTGACCAAAGTTAACTTTTTGGTCAAAAGTTGATCTATTATGTCAATGGTTTGGTCATTCGGTGAAAGATTGATCATTTCGACCAAAGTTGACTTTTTGGTCAGAGATTGACTTATTGGGTCCATAATTGGTCATTCGGTTAAAAATTGATTATTTTAACTAAAATTAAATTTTTAGTCAAAATTTGACCATTTGGGTCAATTGGGTGGTCATTGTGTCAGAAATTGATCGTTTTGACCAAAGTTAATTTTTTGTCAAAAGTTGATCTATTGGGTCAATGGGTTGGTCATTGGGTCAGAAATTGACCATTTTGACCAAAGCTGACTATTTTTTGTCAAAAGTTTACCTATTGGGTCAATGGGGTGGTCATTGGATCAAGGATTCATCATTTTAACCATTATTGACTTTTTGGCAAGACATTGACTTGTTGGGTCAATAATTGGTCATTATGTCAAAAATTGACTATTTTGACCAAAACTGACTTTCTGGTCAAATATTGACCTATTGGGTTAATGGGTTGGTCATTGCATCAATGATTGACCAATTTGACAAAAGTTGACTTTTTGGCCAAAAGTTAACATATTGGGTCAATTGGTTGTTCATTGGGTCAGAAATTGACCATTTTGACCACAATTGACTTTCAGGTCAAAATTTGACATATTGGGTCAATGGGATTGTCATTTGGTCAAAGATTAACTATTTTGACAAAAGTTGACCTTTTGGTTAGAGATTGACTTATGAGATCAATAATTGATCATTAGGTCAAAAATTTACTATTTTGTCCAAATTTGACTTTTGGTCAAAAGTTAGCCTATTGGGTCAAAGGGTTGGTCATTGGGTCAAGGATTGATCATTTTACCCAAAGTTGACTTTTTGGTCAAAAGTTGACCATTGGGTCAATGGGTTGGTCATGACCATTATAACCAATGTTGAATTTATGGTCAAACGTTAGTCTATTGGGTCAATGAGTGGTCATTAGGTTAAAACTTAATTATTTTTACCAAAAGTGACATTTTGGTCAAAAGTTGACTTATTGGGTCAATGGGTTGGTCATTGGGTAATGGAATGACCATTTTGACTAAAGTTGACTTTTTGGTCAAGAGTTAACCTATTAGGTCAATGGTGTGGTCATTAGGTCAAGGATTGACTATTTTGGCCAAAGTTGACTTTTTGGTCTGAGATTGACTTATTAGGTCAGTAATTGGTCATTTTGTTAAAAATTGATTTTTGTGACAAAAACTGAATTTTTGGTCAAAAGATGACACGTGTCAATGGGTTGGTCATTGGGTCAAGGATTAATCATTTTGACCAAAGTTAACTTTTTGGTCAAAAGTTAACTTATTAGATTGATGGTTTGGTCGATGCGTCAGTGATTGACCATTTTGACCAAAGTTAGTTTGTTATCCAGAGATTGACTTATTGGGTCAAGGGTTGGTTATAAGGTCAAAAATTGACTATTTTGACCAAAATTGAATTTTTGTTCAAAAGTTGACCAATTGCGTTTTTGGGTCACGGATTGACCATTTTGACAAAGTGGACTTTTTGATCAAAAGTTGAACAAATAGGTCAATGGGTTAGTCATTGGGTTAATGATTGACCATTTTGACCAAAGTTGACTTTTTAGAGAGATAGACTTATTAGGTCAATAATTGGTCACTAGGTTAAAACTTAACTATTTTGACCAAAATAAACTTTTTTTGCCAAAGTTGACCTATTGGGTTAATGGGTTTGTTATTGAGTTAAGAATTAACCATTTTAACCAAAAGTTAACTTTTTTTGTCAAAAGTTGACCTATTGGGTCAATGGGGTAGTTATTGGGTCAAGGATTGATCATTTTGACCAAATTTGACTTTTTAGCTAGAGATTGGCTTATTGGGTCAATTGGGTGGTCATTAGGTCAAAAATCGACTATTTTGACCAAAATTGACTTTTTGGTCAAAAGTTGACTTATTGGTTCCTTGGGTCAAGGATTGACCATTTTAACTAAAGTTAACTTTTTGGTTAAAAGTTGACCTATTGGGTCAATGGGTTGGTTATTGGGTAAATGATTGTCCATTTTGACCAAAGTTGACTTTTTGGTCAGAGATTGACTTACTGGGTCAATAATTGGTCATTAGGTTAAAAATTAACTATTTTGACGAATATTAATTTTTTGGTCAAAAGTTGACCCATTTGGTCGATGGGGTCGATATTGGGTCGAAATTAACCATATTGACCGAAGTTAATTTTTGGTCGACGGTTGACTCGTTGGGTCAATGGGGTGGTAATTTAGTTAAAAATTCACTATTTTGACCAAAATAGACTTTTTGGTCAAAAGTTCACCTATTGGGCCATTAGGTTGGTCATTCGGTCAATGATTGACCATTTTGACCAAAGTTGACTTTTTGGTCAAAAGTTGACCTATTTGGTTGATAGGTTGGTCAGTGGGTCGAGGGTTGATCATTTTGACCCAAGTTGACTTTTTGGTCAAAAGTTGGTCTATCGGGTAAATGGGCTTGTTGTTGGGTCAAAAATTGACAACCAAAGTTGACCTACTGGGTCGATGGGGTGGTCATTATATGAAAACTTACTATTATGTCCAAAATTGAATTTTTTTGTCAAAGGTTGACCTATTGGGTCAATGGGTTGGTCATTGGGTCAAGGATTGACCATTTTGACCAATGTTGACATTTTGGTCCAAAGTTGACCTATTGGGTCAATGGGTGTTAATTAGGTCAAAATTTCACTATTTTGACCAAAATTATCTTTTAGTCAAAATTTTGACCTATTGGGTCAATGAGTTCGTCATTGGGTGAAGGATTGACTATTTCGACTAAAGTTAATTTTTTTTGTCAAAAGTTGACCTATTGGGTCAATGGGTTGGTAATTGCATAAAAGATTGACCATTTTGACCAAAATTGACTTTTTGGTCAAAAGACGTCTTGGGTTAATGGGTTGGTCATTAGGTCAAGGATTGATCATTTTGGCAAAAGTTGATTTTTTGGTCAGAGATTGACTTATTAAGTAAATAATTGGTCATTAGGTCAAAAATTGACCTATTGGGTCAAAATTGACTTTTTGGTCAAAAGTTGACCGATTGGGTTAATGGGTTTGTCATTGGGTCAATGATTGACCATTCTGACCAAAATTGATTTTTTGGTCAGAGATTGGCTTTATGGGTCAATAATTGGTCATTAGATCAAAAATTGACTATTCTAACCAAAATTGACTTTTTGGTCAAAAGTTTACCTATTAAGTCAATTGGGTGGTCATTAGGTCAACAAATGTTATATTTTGACCAAAGTGACTTTTTTGATCAAACGTTGAGCTATTGGATCAGTGGATTGGTCTTTGGGTCAATGATGGAACATTTTGACCAAAGTTTATTTTATGGTCAGAGATTGACTTATTTAGTCAATAATTGTACATCTTGTCAAAAATTGACTATTTCGGTCAAAAGTTTACCTATTGGGTCTTTGGGTTGGACATTGGGTTATGGTTTACCCATTTTGATCACAGTTGACTTTTTGGTCAAAAGTTGAGCTATTGGGTCAATAGGCTGGTCATTGTGTCAGAAATTGACCAATTTAACCAAAATAGACTTTTTTGTCAAATGTTGATCTATTGGGTCAATGGGGTGGTCATTAGGTCAAAAATTGACCATTTCGATCAAAGTTGACTTTTTGGTCAGAGATTGACTTATTGGGTAAATAATTGGTCATTCGGTCAAAAATTGATTATTATTACCAAAATTAATTTTTTAGTAAAAAGATGACCCATCGAGTTAATTGGGTGGTCATTAGGTCAGAAATTGACCATTTTGACCCAACTTGACTTTTTGTCAAAAGTTGGCCTATTGGGCAAGTGGGTCAGAAATTAACCATTTTGACCAAACTTAACTTTTTGGTTAAAAGTTGACCTTATTGGGTCAATGGGTTGGTCATTGGGTTAAGGATTGATCATTTTGACCAAAGCTGACTTTTTGGTCAAAAGTTGACGTATTTGTGCAATGGGCTGGTCATTGGGTGAAAGATTGACCATTTTGACAAAAGTTGACTTTTTGGTCAGAGATTGACTTATTGGGTCAATAATTGGTCATTCGGATATAAATTAATTATTTTGACCAAAATTTTATTTTTGGTCATTGACATTGAGGTGCTCATTGTGTCGAAATTAACCATTTTGACAAAGTTGACTTTTTGTCAAATGTTGATCGATTGGGTCAATGGGTTGGTCATTGGGTTAGAAATTAACCATTTTGACCAAACTTGACTTTTTTGTCAAATGTTGACCTATTTGGTCAATGAGGTGGTCATTGGGTAGAGGATTGATCATATTGACAAAAGTTGACTTTTTGGTAAGTGATTGACTTATTGGGTCAAAAATTGGTCATTAGGTCAAAATTGATTATTTTGACCAAAATTGAATTTTTTGTCAAATATTGACCTATTAGGTCAATGATTGACCAATTTGACCAAAGTTAACTTTATGGTCGAAAGTTAACATATTGGGTGACTCGATAAGTCAATGGGTCAGAAATTGATCATTTTGACCAGACTTTTAGGTCAAAAGTTCATATATTGGGTCAATGTGTTTATCAAAGGGTCAAATATTAAGCATTTTGACCAAAGTTGACTTTTTGGTTAAAGATTGACTCATTGGGTCAATAAGTGGTCATTAGGTCAAAAATTGACTATTTTGACCAAAATTGAATTTTTGGTCAAAAGTTAACCCATTGGGTCAACGGGGAGGTCATTGGGTCAGAAATTGACCATTTTGACGAAAGTTAACTTTTTGGTCAAAGTTGACTGTTGGTAAATGAGTTCATAATTGGCTTAATAATTGACCATTTTGACCAAAGATGACTTTTTCGATCAAATATTTACCTGTTGGGTCAATGGGTTTGTCATTCGCTTAAAAATCGACCATTTTGACCAAAGTTGACTTTTTGGTCAAAAGTTGACCTATTGGGTCAATGGGTGGTCATTAGGTAAAAAATCTTATTTTGACGAAATTATCTTTTTAGTCGAAATGTTGACCTATTGGGATCAATGAGTTGGTCATTGGGTGAAGGATTGAGTATTTTGACCAAAGTTGAACTTTTTGGTCGAAAAGTTGACTTATTGGGTCGATGAGATTTGTAATTGCGTAAAAGATTGAAAATTTCGACAAAAATTGACTTTTTGGTCGAAAGACGTCTTGGTTCAATGGGTTGGTCATTGGGTCAAGGATTGACCACTTTTGCCAAAGTTAATTTTTTTGTCAGAGATTGACTTAATGAGTAACTAATTGGTCATTAGGTCAAAATTGACTATTTTGATCAAAATTGACTTTTGGTCAAAAGTTGACTATTGAGTCGATGGGTTTGTCATTGGGTCAAGGATTGACCATTTTGACCAAAGTTGACTTTTGGTTAGAGATTGGCTCACGGAGTCAATAATTGGTCAATAGGTCAAAATTGACTATTTTGACCAAAATTGACTTTTTGGTCAAAAGTTTACCTATTGGGTCAATTGGGTGGTCATTAGGTCAAAAATTGTCTTTTCTGACCAAATTGACTTTTTTAGTCAAACGTTGACCTATTGGGTCAGTGGGGTTAGTCATTGGGTCAAAAATTGACCATTTTAACCAAAGTTGACTTTTTGGTCGAAGTTGACTCTATTGGGTCGATGGGTGGTCATTAGGTCGAAAATTCATTTGTTTTGACTTTTTGGTGAAAGTTGACTTATTAGGTCGATGGGTGGTCATTAGGTCGAAAATTCATTATTTTGACCAAAATTATATTTTTAGTCGAAAATTTGACCTATTGGGTCAATGAGTTTGTCATTGAGTCGAGGATTGACTATTTTGACCAAAGTTAATTTTTTGGTCAAAAGTTGACCTATTGGGTCAATGGGTTGGTAATTGAGTAAAAGATTGACAATTTCGACCAAAGTTGACTTTTTGGTCAAAAGACATCTTGGGTCAATGGGTTGGTCATTGGGTAAAGCTTTGACCATTTTGGCCAAAGTTGATGTTTTGTTCAAAAGTTGACATATTGGGTCAATGGGTGGTCATTATGTTAAAAATTCATTGTTTTGACTTAAATTATCTTTTTAGTTAAAATTTTGACCTATTGGGTCAAAAAGTTGGTCATTGGGTGAAGGATTGACTATTTTTACCAAAGTTGAATTTTTTGGTCAAAATTTGACCATGTTGACCAAAGTTGACTATTTGGTTAAAAGTTGATCTATTGGGTCAATGGGTTGGTCATTGGGTAAAAATTGACCATTTTAACTAAATTTGACTTTTTGGTCAAAAGTTGACCTATTGGGTCAGTGGTCTTTAGGTCAAAAAGTTATTTTTATTGACCAAAAATTTATTTTTTGACCAAAAATATCTTTTTAGTCAAAATTTTTACCTATTGAGTCAACGAGTTGGTCATTGGGTGAAGGATTGACTATTTTGACCAAAGTTGAATTTTTTGGTCAAAAGTTGACCTATTTGGTCAATGGGTTGGTAATTGCGTAAAAGATTGACAATTTTGACCAAAATTGACTTTTGGTCAAAGGTCGTCTTAGGTCAATGTGTTGGTCATTGGGTCAAGGATTGACCATTTTGGCCAATGTTGATTTTTTGGTCAGAGATTGACTTATTGAGAAAATAATTGGTCATTATGTTAAAACTTGACCTATTGGGTCAAAATTGACTTTTTGGTCAAAAGTTGACCTACCGGTCAATGGGATTGTCATTAGGTCAAGGATTGACCATTTTGACCAAAGTAGACTTTTTGGTCGAAGGTTGAAACTTATGGGTCGATAGTTGGTCATTAGGTCGAAAATTGACTTATTTTTACCAAAATTGACTTTTTGGTCGAAAGTTTACCATTAGAGTCGATTAGAGTGGTCATTAGGTCGAAGAATTATCTATTTTGACCATTTTGACCAAAGTTGACTTTATGGTCGAAGTTGACTTATTTTGTCGATAATTGTACATTATGTCAAAAATTGACAATTTTGGTCAAAAGTTTACCTATTGGGTCTATTGGTTGGACATTGGGTTAAGGTTTGCCCATTTTGATCAAAGTTGACTTTTTGGTGAAAAGTTGACCTATTGGGTCAATGGGCTGGTCATTGTGTTAGAAATTGACTATTTTGACCAAACTTGACTTTTTTGTCAAATGTTGGCATATTGGCTCAATGGGGTGGTCATTATATCAAAAATTGACCATTTCGATCAAAGTTGACTTCTTGGTCAGAGATTGACTTATTGGGTCTATAATTGGTCATTCAGTCAAAAATTGATTATTATTACCAAAATTAAATTTTTAGTAAAAAGATGACCCATCGGGTTAATTGGGTGGTCATTAGGTCAGAAATTGACCATTTTGACCCAAGTTGACTTTTTGTCAAAAGTTGACCTATTGGGTTAGTGGGTCAAAAATTAATCATTTTGACCAAACTAAACTTTTTGGACAAAAGTTGACATATTGGGTTAATAGGGTGGTCATTAGGTCAAAAATTGACAATTTTGACCGAAGTTAACTTTTTGGTCAAAAGTTGACCGTATTGGGTCAATGGGTTGGTCATTGGGTCAAGGATTGACCATTTTGCCAAATTTGACTTTTGGTCAAAAGTTTACTTATTGGGTCAATGTGTTGGTCATTGGGTCCCAAATTGACCGTTTTGACCAAAGTTCACTTTTTAGTCTAAAGTTGACCTAATGGGTCATTGGGTGGTCATTAGGTAAAAAATTTACTATTTTAACCAAAATTGACTTTTTAATCAAAAGTTGACCTATTAGGCCAATGGTTAGTCTTTGGGTTAAGGAATGATCATTTTGACTAAAGTTAACTTTTTGGTCAAAAGTTTACCTATTGGGTCAATGGGTTGGTCATTGGGTTAAGGATTGACCATTTTGACCAAAGTTGACTTTTTTGTCAGAAGTTAACTTATTGGGTCAATGATTAGTCATTTGGTCAAAAATTGGCAATTTTGACAAAAATTTACTTTTGGTCAAAAGTTGACCTATCGGGTCAATGGGTGGTCGTTAAGTCAAAAATTGACTATTTAGACCAAAATTGACTTTTTGGTCAAAAATTGACCGATTAGGACTATGGGTTTGTTATTATGTCAACGATTAACCATTTTGACCAAAGTTGAATTTTTGGTCAGAGATTGGCTCACTGGGTCAATAATTGGTCATTAGATTAAAAATTGACTATTTTGACCAAAATTGATTTTTTGGTCAAAAGTTGACCTATTGTGTCAACGGAGTGGTCATTGGGTCAGAAATTGACCATTTTGACAAAAGTTGACGAAAGTTAACTTTTTGGTCAAAAGTTGACCTACTTTGTTAATGTTTTGATAATTGGGTCAAGAATTAACCATTTTGATCAGAATATGACATTTTGGACAAAAGTTTATCTATTAGGTCAATGGGTTAGTCATTGGGTCAAAAATTGACTATTTTGACCAAAGTTGGCTTTTTGGTCAAAAGTTGACCTATTGGGTCAATTGGTGGTCATTAGGTCAAAAATCGATAATTCTGACCAAAATTGACTTTTTGGTCAAAAGTTGACCTATTGGGTCATTAGGTTTGTCATTGGGTTAAGGATTGACCATTTTGACCAAAGGTGACTTTTTGGTCAGAGATTGACTTATTGGGTTAATAATTTATTACTAATTCAAAAATTGACTAGTTTCACCATAATTGGCTTTTTGAGCAAAACTTGATGTATTAGGCCAATGGGTTGGTCTTTGGGTCAAGGATTATTCATTTTGACCAAAGTTAACTTTTTGGTCAAAAGTTGACCTATTGGGTCAATGGGTTGGTCATTGGGTGAAGGATTGACCATATTTACCAGTGTTGATCTTTTTGTCACAGATTGGCGTACTGGGTCAATAATTGGTCATTTGGCAAAATATTGACTATTTTGACCAAAATTGCCTTTTGGTCAAAAGTTGACCTATTGGGTCATTGGGTGGTCAATAAGTCAAAAATTGACTATTTAGACCAAAATTGATTTTTTTGTCAAAATTTGACATATTGGGTTAATGGGTTTGTATTGGGTCAATGATTGACCATTTTAACCAAAGTTGACTTTTTAGTCAGAGATTGACTTATTGGGTCAATTATTGGTCATTAGATCGAAATTGATTATTTTGACCAAAATTGAATTTTGGTCGAAAGTTAGCAGTTAGAGTCAGCAGGGTGGTCATTGGGTCAGAAATTGACCATTTTGACCAAGGATGACTTTTTGGTTAAATGTTGACTTATTTTGAAAAAAATTGAATTTTTGGTGAAAAGTTAACCCATTGGGTCAATGGGGTGGTAAGTGGGTCAGAAATTGACCATTTTGACGAAAGTTGACTTTTTGGTCAAAAATTGACTTATTTGGTCATTGAGTTGGTAATTGGGTCAAGAATTGACCATTTTGACCGAAGATGACTTTTTGGCCAAAAGTTGACATATTAGTTTAATGGGTTGGTCGTTTGGTAAAAAATAGACTATTTTGACCAAAATTGACTTTTTAGTCAAAAGTTGACTTATTGGGTCAATAGGTGCTCATTAGGTTAAAAATTGACTATTTTGACCAAAATTGACTATTTTGTCAAAAGTTGACCTATTGGGTTAATGGGTTTGTCAATGGGTGAAGGATTGACCATTTTGACCAAAGTTGACTTTTTGGTCAGAGATTGACTTATTGGTCAATGGGTTTGTCAATGGGTCAAGGATTGACCATTTTGACCAAAGTTGATTTTTTGGTCAGAGATTGACTTATTAGATTCGATAATTGGTCATTAATTGACAAAATTGACTTATTTTGGTCATTAGGTCAAAAATTGACTATTTTGACATAATTTAAATTTTTGGTCAAAATTTGATCCATTGGGTCAACGGAGCGCTCATTGTGTCAGTAATTGACCATTTTGACCAAAGTTGACTTTTAGGTCAAAAGTTGACTTATTGGGTCAATTAGTTGGTAATTGCGTCAAGAATTGATCATTTTGACCAATGGTGTCTTTTTGATCAAAAGTTGATCTATTGGGTCAATGGGTTGGTCATTGGGTCAAAAATTGTCCATTTTGAGCAAAGCTGACTTTTTGGTCAAAAGTTGATGTATTGGGTCAATGAGTGATCATTAAGTAAAAAATTGATTATTTTGACCAAAATTGACTTTTTGGTCAAAAGTTGACCTATTGGGCCAATGGGTTTGACATTGGGTCAAGGATTGACCATTTTGACAAAAAATTGACCTTTTCGTGAGAGATTGACTTATTGGGTCAATAATTGGTCATAAGGTCAAAAATTGATTATTTTGATCAAAATTGAATTTTTGGTCAAAAGTTAGCCGATTGGGTGAACGATGTAGTCATTGGGTCAGAAATTGACCATTTTGACAAAAGTTAACTTTTTAGTCAAAAGTTGACCTATTTTGTCAATGAGTTGGTAATTTGGTCAAGAATTGACCACTTTGACCAAGGATGACCTTCTGGTTAAAAGTTGATCTTTTGGGTCAATGGGTTGGTCATTGAGTCAAAATTTAACCATTTTAACCAAAGTTGACTTTTAGGGTAAAAGTTGACCAATTAGGTCAATGGGTGTTCATTATGTCATAAATTGACTATTTTGACCAAAATTGACTTTTTGGTCAAAAGCTGACTTATTACGTCAATGGTTTTGTCATTGGGTAAAGGAGTTACCATTTTGACCAAAGTTGGCATTTTGGTCAGAAATTGACTTATTGGGTCAAAAGTTAATTATTAATTCAAAAATTGATTATTTTGACCAAAATTGACTTTTTGATCACAAGTTGACCTATTAGGCCAATGGGTTGGTCATTGGGTTTAGAGATTACCTTACTGGGTCAATAATTGGTCATTAGGTCAAAAATTTACTATTGGGTCAATGGTTGGTCATTAAGTTAAAAATTGACTATCTAGACAAAAATTGACTTTTTGGTTAAAAGTTGACCTACTGGGCAATGGGTTTGTCATTGGGTCAAGGATTGATCATTTTGACCAAAGTTGACTTTTTGGTCAGAGATTGACTTATTGGGTCAATAATTTGTCATTAGGTCAAAAATTGATCATTTTGAACAAAATTGAATTTTTTGTCAAAAGTTAATACATTTGGTCAACGGGGTGGTCATTGGGTCAGAAATTGATCATTTTGACCAAAGATGACTTTTTTGCCAAATGTTGACCTATTTTGACAAAAATTGAATTTTTGGTTAAAAGTTAACTCATTGGGTGAACGGGGTGGTCATTAGGTCAAAAATGGATCATTTTGATGAAATTTAACGTTTTGGTCAAAAGTAGACCTATTTGGTCAATGAGTTGGTAATTGGGTCAAAATTTGACCACTTTGACCGAAGATGACATTTTTGTCAAAAGTTGACCTATTGGGTCAATGGGTGCTCATTTGGTAAAAAATTGACTAATTTGACCAAAATGGACTATTTGGTCAAACGTTGCGTATTGGGTCAATGGGTTTGTCATTGGGTAAAGAATTGATCATTTTGACAAAAGTTGATTTTTTGGTCAGAGATTGACTTCTTGGGTCAATAATTGGCCATTAGGTCAAAATTGACTTTTTTGACCAAAATTGAATTTTTGGTCAAAAGTTAACCTAATAGGTTGACGGGGTGGTCATTGGGTCGAGAATTGACCATTTTGACCAAAGTTAACTTCTTGGTCGAAAGTTGACCTATTTAGTCAATGAGTTAGTAAATGGGTCAGAATTTGCCATTTTGACTAAATATGACTTTTTGTCGAAAATTGACTATTGGGTCGATGGGTTAGTCATTAGGAAAAAATTGACCATTTTTACCAAAGTTGACTTTTAGTCGAAAGTTGACTGTTGGATCGATTGGGAGGTGATCAGGTCAAAAATTAACTATTTTAACCAAAATTGACTTTTTGGTCAAAAGTTGACTGATTAGGCTAATGGGTTGGTCAATTGGTCTAGGATTGATTATTTTAAGTAAAGTTGACTTTTTGGTCAAAAGTTGACCTATTGGGTCAAAATGTTAGTCATTGGGTCAAGGATTGATCATTTTGACCAAAGTTGACTTTTTAGTAAAAGATCTTACTGGGTCAATAATTGGTCATTAGGTCAAAATTGACTATTTTAACCAAAATTGACTTTTTGGTCTAACGTTGACCTATTGTGTCAATGGGTTGGTCATTAGGTCAAGGATTGACCATTTTGACCAAAGTTGTCTTTTTGGTCAAAAAGTTGATTTATTGGGTCAATGATTGTCCATTTTGAGCAAAGTTGACTTTTTGGTCAGAGATTGACTTACTGGTGTAATAATTGTTCATTTAGTCAAAAACTGAAAATTTTGACCAAAATTAACTTTTTGGTCCAAAGTTTAACTATTGGGTCAATGGTTGGACATTGGGTCAAGGATTGACCATTTTAACCAAACTTGAGTTTTTAGTCAAAAGTTGAGCTATTGGGTCAATGGGTTGGTCATTGGGTTAAGTATTAACCATTTTGACCAAAGTTGACTTCGTGGTCAGAGATTGACTTATTAGGTAAATAACTGGTCATTAGGTCAAAAATTGATTATTTTGAAAAAAATTAAATTTTGTGTCAAAAGTTGACCCATTGGGTCAACAGGGTGGTCATTAGGTCAGAAATTGACCATTCTGACCAAAGTTGACTTTTTGATCAAAAGTTGACTAATTTGGTTATTGTGTTGGTTATCTGGTCAAGAATTGACCATTTTGACCGAAGATGACTTTTTGGTCAAAAGTTGATCTATTGGGTCAATAATTGACCATTTTGACCAAAGTTGACTTTTTGGTCAAAGTTGACCTATTGGGTCATTGGGAGATCATTAAGTCAAAAATTGACTATTTTAACCAAAATTGACTTTCTGGTCAAAAGTTGACTTATTAGGCCAATGTGTTGGTCAATGGGTCAAGGATTGTTCTTTTAATTAAAGTTTACTTTTTGGTCAAAAGTTGACCTATTGTGTCAAAGGGTTTGTCATTGGGTCAATGATTGATCATTTTGACCAAAGTTGACTTTTTAGTCAGAGATTGACTTATTGGGTCCATAATTGGTCATTATGTCAAAAATTGACTATTTTGACCAAATTTGACTTTTGATCGACGTTGACCTATTGTGTCAATGGGTTGGTCATTGGGTAAAGGATTGACCATTTTGACCAAAGTTGTCTTTTTGGTTAAAAGTTGATTTATTGGGTCAAGGATTGTCCATTTTGAGCAAAGTTGCTTTTTGGTCAGAGATTGATTTACTGGGGAAATAATTGGTCTTTGGTGAAAAACTGAATATTTTGACCAAAATTGACTTTTTGGTCAAAAGTTGACCTATTGGGTCAATGGGTTGGACATTGGGTCAAGGATTGACCATTTTGACCAAACTGGACCTTTTGGTCAAAAGTTAAGCTATTGGGTCAATGGGTTGGTCATTAGGTTAATGATTGACCATTTTGAATAAAGTTGACTTCTTGGTCAGAGATTGACTTATTGGGTCAATAACTGGTCATTAGATCAAAAATTGATTATTTTAACCAAAATTAAATCTTTTGTTAAAAGTTGACCCATTAGGTCAACGAGGTGGTCATTGGGTCAAATATTGACCATTTTGACCAAAGTTGACTTATTGGTCAAAAGTTGACCTATTTGGTCAATGAGTTGGTAATTTGGTCAAGAATTGATCATTTTGACTGAAGATGACTTTTGGTCAAAAGTTGATCTATTGGGTCAATGGGTTATTCGTTGGGTCAATAATTGATCATTTTGACCAAAGTTGACTTTTTGGTCAAAGTTGACCTATGGGTCAATTGATGATCATTAGGTCAAATATTGACTATTTTGACCGAACTTGACTTTTTGGTCAAATGTTGACCTATTACGTCAATGGGTGGTTATTAGGTAAAAATTGACTATTTTGAACAAAATTGACTTGTTGGTCAATAGTTGACCTATTGGGTCAATGGGTTTGTCATTCATGGTCAAGGATTGACCATTTTGACCAAAGTTGACTTGTTTGTCAGAGATTGACTTATTGGGTCAATCATTGGTCATTAATTCAAAAATTGACGATTTTGGTCATCAGGTCAAAAATTGACTATTTTGACTAAAACTAAATTTTTTGTCAAAAGTTGATCCTTCGGGTCAACAGGATGCTCATTGCGTCAGAAATTTACCATTTGGACCTAAGTTGACTTTTTGGTCAAAAGTTAACCTATTTGGTCAGTGAGTTGGTAATTTCGTCAACAATTGACCTTTTTGACCAAAGAAGACTTTTTGGTCAAAAGTTGATCTATTGACTCAATGGTTTGGTCATTGGGTCGAAAATTATCCATTTTGATGAAAGTTGAATTTTTGCTCGAAAGTTGACTGTTGGATTGATGGGTGGTCATTAAGTCGAAAATTGACTATTTTGACCAAAATTGACTTTTTAGTAAAAGTTGACCTATTAGGTCAATGGGTTGGTCATTGGGTCGAAGATTGACCATTTTGACCAAAGTTGACTTTTTGGTCAGAGATTGACTTATTGGGTCGATAATTTGTCATTAGGTCGAAAATTGACTATTTTGACGAAATTTGAATTTTGGTCGAAAAGTTAACCCATTAGATTCGATGGGGTGGTCATTGGGTCGAGAAATTGACCATTTTAACCGAAAGATGACTTTTTGGTCGAATGTTGACCTTTGTTGACGAGTTGAATTTTTGGTTGAAAGATAACCCGTTGTGTCAACGGTTGATCATTGGGTCGAAATAAACCATTATGACGAAAGTTGAATTTTTGGTATAAAATAGATCTATTTTATCGATAAGTTGGTCATTTGGTCGAAAATTGACTATTGTTGAACGAGGATGACTTTTTGGTCAAAAGTTGATCTATTAGGTCAATGTGTGCTCATTAGGTCGAGAATTGACTATTTTGACTAAAATTGACTTTTTTGGTCGAAAGTTGACTGTTAGGTCAATGGGTTTGTCATTGGGTCGAAGATTGACCATTTTGACCAAAGTTGACTTTTTGGTCGGAGATTAACTTATTAGGTCGATAATTGGTCATTAGGTCGAAAATTGACTTTTTTGACCAAATTGAATTTACGGTCGAAAGTTGACCATGAGTCGATGGGGTGGTCATTTGAGTCGAAAATTGACCATTTAGACCGAAGTTTACTTTTTTGGTCGAAAGTTGACCTATTTGGTCGATGAGTTGGTAATTGGTCGAGAATTGACCATTTTGACCGAAGATGACTTTTTGGTCGAAAGATTGACTGTTTGGTCGATGGGTTGGTCTTTGGATAAAAATTGACCATTTTGACCAAAGTTGACAATTTGGTTAAAGGCTGACTTATTGAGTTGATGGGTGGTCACTAGGTCGAAAGATGGTATTTTGACGAAAATTGATTTTTTGATCGAAAGTTGACTCATTAGATCGATGGGTTTGTCATTGGGTCGAGGATTGACCATTTTGACCAAAGATTAACTTTTTGGTCGAGAGATTGAGTTGACTATTGGATTCGATGACTTGGTCATTGGGTTAAGAGATTGACCATTGTGACCGAAGTTAACTTTTTGGTCGAAGATTGGCTTGTTGGTCGATAATTGGTCATTAGGTCGAAAATTTAGTATTTTGTCGAAATTGACATTTTGGTCGAAGTTGACTGTTGGGTCGATGGGTGGTCATTAAGTTAAAAATTGATTATTTTAGACCGAAGATTAAGTTTTTGGTCGAAAGTTAACACATTAGATCGACGGGTGACGTCATTGGGTCGTAAATTGACCATTTTGACAAAGTTGACTTTTTGGTCGAAGTTGACTGTTGGTCGATGAGTTGGTAATTGGGTCGAAAGTGACCATTTTGACCAAAGATGACTTTTTGGTCGAAAGTTGACTGTATGGGTTCGATGAGTTAGGTCGTTGGGTAATAATTGACCATTTTGACCAAAGTTGACTTTTTGGTCGAAAGTTGACATATTGAGTCAATAGGTTGGTCGTTAGTTGAAAATTATTTATTTTAACCAAAATTGACTTTTTGGTTGAAAGTTAACCTCTTGGGTCAATGGGTTTGTCTTTCGGTCAAAGATTGCCCATTTTGACCAAAGTTGACTTTTTTATTTAGAGATTAACTTATTGGGTCAATAATTGTTCATTTATTTAAAAATTGTCTATTTTAACCAAAATTGAGTTTTTAATTAAAAGTTGACCTATTAGGATAATGGATTGGTCATTGGGTCAAGAATTGAACAATTTGGCCAAAGTTAACTTTCTGGTCAAAAGTTGACCTATTGGGTCAATGGGTTGGTCATTGGGTCAAGGATTGACCATTTTGACCAATGTTGACTTTTTGGTCAGAGATTGACATACTGGGTCAGTAATTGGTCATTCGGTCAAAAATTGACTATTTTGACCAAAATTGCCTTATTGGTCATAAGTTAACCTCTTGGGTCAATGGGTTGGTCATTTGGTCAAGGATTGACCATCTTGACCAAAGTTGTCTTTTTGGTCAAAAGTTGACTTATTTTGGTCAATGAGGCATTAGGTCAAAAATAGATAATTTTGAGAAAAAATTGACTTTTTAGTCAAAAGTTGACTTATTTGGTTATGGGGTTGGTAATTAGGTCAAGAATGAATCATTTTGGCCAAAGTTAATTTTTTAGTCAAAAGTTGACAAATTGGGTCAATGGGTTGGTTATTGAATAAATGATTGATAATTTTCACCAAAGTTGACAATTAGGTTATTGTGTCAGAAATTGATCATTTTGACCAAATTTGAATCTTTGGTCGAAAGTTGTCCTTTTGGGTAAATGAGAAGGTTATTAGGTTAAAAATTGACAATTCTGACCAAAATTGACTTTTTGGTCAAAAGTTATCCATTTGGGTGAATCTGTTGGTCATTGGGTCAAGGATTGACCATTTTGACCAAAGTTGACTTTTGGTCAAAAGTTGATCTAATGGGTCAATAATTGGTAATTATGTCGAGAATTTACTCATTTTGACCTAAATTGACTTTTTGGTCGAAAGTTGATCTATTGAGTCGATGGGTTGGTCATTAGGTCGAGGATTTACCATTTTGACCGATATTAACTTTTTGGTCAAAAATTGACCTATTGGGTCAATCGGTTTGTCATTAGGTTAAGGATTGACCATTATGACCAAAGTTGCCCTTTTGGTCTGAGATTATCTTATTGGGTCAACAATTGGTCCTTAGGTTAAAAATTGATTATTTTTACCTAAATTGACTTTTTGTTCAAAAGTTGACTTATTAGGTCAATGGGATTGTCATTGGGTCAAAAATTGACCATTTTGACGGAAGCTGACTTTTTGGCTAAAAGTTGACCTATTTTGTCATTGGGTTTGTAATTTGGTCAAAAGTTGACCTATTGGGTCAATGGGTTGGTCATTGGATCAAGGTTTAGCCATTTTGAACAAAGTTGACTTTTTGGTCAAAAGTTAACCTATTAAGTCAATGGGTTGCTCATTGGGTCTGAAATTGACCATTTTGACAAAAGTTGGCTTTTTGGTTAAATGTTGACCTATTGGGTCAATGGGTTTGTAATTGGGTAAAAAGTTAACCATTTTGACCAAAGTTAACTTTTTGCCGAGAGATTAGCTTACTAGGTCAATAACTGGTCATTAGGTCAAAAACTGATTATTTTGAGCAAAATTGATTTTTTGTTCAAAAGTTGACCTATTCGGTCGATGGGTTAGTCATTGGGTCAAGGGTTGACCATTATGACCAAAGTTGACTTTTTGGTCAAATGTTGACTTATTGGGTCATTGGGATGGTCATTGGGAAAGGATTGACCATTTTGACCAAAGTTGACTTTTTGGTAAATGGTTGACTTATTGGGTCAATAACTTGTCATTAGGTTAAAAATTGACTATTTTAACCAAAATTGTGTTTTTGGTTAAAACTTAACCCATTGGGTCAACGAGGTGGTCATTGGCTCAGAAATTGAACATTTTGACTAAAGTTGACTTTTTGGTCAAAAGTTGACATATTAGTCAATGAGTTGGTAATTGGGTCAAGAATTGACCATTTTGTCCAAAGATGACTTTTAGTCAAAAGTTGACCTATTTGTTCAATGGGTTAGTCATTGCGTCAAAAATTGACAATTCTGACCAAAGTTGACTTTTTGGTCAAAAGTTGACATATTGGGTCAATGGGTGGTCATTAGTTCAAAAATTGACTATTTTAACTAAAATTGACTTTTTTGGTTAAAAGTTAACCTATTGAGTCAATGGGTTCGTCTTTCGGTCAAAGATTGCCCATTTTGACCAAAGTTGACTTATACCCTCAATAATTGGTCACTTATTCAACAATTGACTATTTTGACCAAAATTGAATTTTTGGTTAAAAGTTAACCTATTAGGCTAATGGGTTAGTCATTAGGTTAAGAATTGATCATTTTGACCATGGTTAACTTTTTTGTCAAAAGTTGACCTACTGGTCACTAGGTTGGTCATTAGGTCAAGGATTGACCATTTTGACCAAAGTTGACTTTTTGGTCAGAGATTGACTTACTGGGTCAGTATTTGGCCAAAAGTTAACCTATTGGGTCAATGGGTTTGTCATTGGGTCTAGGATTGACCATTTTGATCAAAGTTGACTTTTTGGTCAAAAGTTGACCTATAGGGTGGTCAATAGGTTGGTTATTAGGTCAAGGATTGACCATTTTGACCAACGTTAACTTTTTGGTCAGTGGTTGACTTATTGGGTCAATAATTGGTCATTATGTCAAAAATTACCTAATTTGAACAAAATTAAATTTTGGTTAAAACTTAACCCATTGGGTCAACGGGGTGGTCATTGGGTCAGAAATTAATCTTTTTTACCAAAGTTGACTTTTTGGTCAAAAGTTGATCTATTTGGTCAATGAGTTGGTAATTGTGTCAAGAATTGACCATTTTGGCTAAAGATAAATATTTAGTCAAAAGTTGACATATGGTCAAAAGTTGACCTATTCGGTCAATGGGTTGGTTTTTGAGTCAGAAATTGACCATTTTGACCAAAGTTGACTTTTTGGTCAAAAGTTGACCTATTGGGTCAATGGGTTTGTCATTGGGTCAAAGATTAACCACTTTGACCAAATTCGACTTTTTAGTCAGAAATTGGCTTACTGGGTCAATAATTGGTCTTTTGGTTAAAAGTTGACTATTTTGACAAAAGTTAACTTTTTGGTCAAAAGTTGACCTATTGGGTCAATGGATTGGTCATTGGGTCAAGGTTTGACCATTCTTAGCAAAGTTGACTTTTTGGTCAAAACTTGACCTACAAAGTCAATGGTTGGTCAAAGGGTCAAGGTTTGACCATTTTGACTAAAGTTGACTTTTTGGTCAGAGATTTGCTGATTGGGTCAAAAATTGGTCAGTAGATCAAAAATTGACTATTTTGACCAAAATTGAATTTTAGGTCAAAAGTTAACCTATTGGGTCAATGGGTTGATCATTGGGTCAAGGATTGACCATATTGACCAAAGTTGACTTTTTGGTCTAAAGTTGACTTTTTGGTCAAAAGTTGACTTTTGGGTCAAAAGTTGACTTTTTGGGTCAATAGGTTGGTCATTGGGTTCCAAATTGACCATTTTGACCAAAGTTGACTTTTTAGTCTAAAGTTGACCTATTGGGTCAGTGGGTGGTAATTAGGTAAAAAATTGACTATTTTATCCAAAGTTGATTTTTTGGTCAAAAATTAACATATTAGGTCAATGGGTTAGTCATTCGGTCAAGGATTGACCATTTTGACCAAAGTTGACTTTTGGTGAGAGTTTGACTTATTTGGTCAATAATTGGTAATTAGGTAAGAATTTGACAACTTTGACCAAAACTGAATTTCAAAAGTTGATCCATTGGGTCAATGGGTGGTCATTGGGTTAGAAATTGACCATTTTTACCAGAATTGATTTTTTGATCTGATGTTGATCAATTAGGTCAAAGTGTTGGTCATTGGGTTAAGGATTGATCATTTTGAGCAGAGTTTACTTTTTGGTCGGAGATTGACTGATTTGGTCAATAATTGATTAGTTGGTCAAAAATTGAATATTTTGAACAAAATTAAATTTTTGGTCAAAAGTTGACCTATTGGGTCAATGAGTTAGTCATCAGGTAAAAGATTGACCATTTTGACCAAAGTTGACTTTTTGGTTAAAGGTTGACCTATTGGGTCAATGGGTTGGTCATTGGGTCTAGGATAGTCCTTTTGGACCAAAGATAACTTTTTGGTCAGAAGTTGACCTTTTGGGTCAATAGTTTGGTCATTAGGTCAAGGATTGATGATTTCAACCAAAGTTGACTTTTTGGTCAGAGATTGACTTATTGGGTCAATAATTGGTGATTAATTCAAATATTGACTATTTTGACCAAAATTGACTTTTTGCTCGAAAGTTAACCTTTAAAATCAATGGGTTGGTCATTGGGTTAAGGACTGACCATTCTGGTCAAAGTTGTCTTTTTAGTCAGAGATTGACTTATTGGGTTAATAATTGGTCATTAGGTCAAAATTGATTATTTTGACCAAAATTAACTTTTTGATCAAAAGTTGACCCTTTGCATCAATGGAATAGTCATTGTGTATGAAATTAACCATTTTGTCGAAATTTGACTTTTTGGTCAAAAGTTAACCTTTTGCGCCAATGAGTTGGTCATTGGTTTAACGATTGCCATTTTGACCAAATTTGACTTTTTGGTCAAAAGTTGATTTATTGGGTCAATGGGTTGTTCATTGGGTCAAGAATTGACCATTTTGACCAAAGTTGACTTTTTGATAAAATATTATCCTATTGGGCCAATAATTGGTCATTAAGTCGAAAATTTACAATTTTGACAAAAATTGACTTTTTAGTAAGAAATTGACTTGTTGGGTCAAAAATTGACAATTTAACCATGATTGACTTTTTGGTCCAAAGTTTACCTTTTTGGTCTATGGGTTGGTCCTTGGATCAAGATTGTCCATTTTGACTAAAGTTGACTTTTTGGTCAAAATTTGACCAATTGGGTAATGGGTTGGTCATTGGGTTAAAAATTGACCATTTTAACCAAACAGACCAAACTTGACTTTTTGATAAAAATTAACTTTGTGGTCAAAAGTTAACCTTATTGGATTAATGGGTTGGTCATTGGGTCAAGGATTGATCATTTTGACCAAAGTTGACTTTTTGGGCAAAAGTTGACTTATTGGGTCAATGGGTTGGGAGAAAGATTGACCATTTCGACCAAAGTTGACCTTTTGTCAGAGATTGACATATTAGGTCAATAATTGGTCATTCGGTCAAAAATTAATTTTTTTGACCAAAATTAAATTTTTGGACAAAATTTGACCCAATGGGTCAATTGGGTTGTCATTGTGTCAGAAATTTACCATTTTGACTAAAGTTGACTTTTTCTCAAAAGTTGATATATTGGGTCAATGAGTTGGCCATTGGGTCAGAAATTGACCATTTTGACCAAACTTGACTTTTTTGTCAAAAGTTTACCTATTGGGTCAATGGGGGTGGTCATTGGGTCAAGGACTTATCATTTTGACCAATATTGACTTTTTGGTAAGAGATTGACTTGTTAGGTCAATAATTGGTTATTAGGTCAAAAATTGACTATTTGGACCTAAATAAACATTTTGTGCAAATATTAATCTTTTGGGTCAATGGGTTGGTCATTGGGTCAATGATTGACCAATTTGACCAAAGTTGACTTTTTCGTCAAAAGTTAACATATTGGGTCAATTGGTTGTTCATTGGGTCCGAAATTGACCATTTTGACCACCATTGACTTTCAGGTCAAAAGTTGACATATTGGGTCAATGGGTTTGTCATTTGGTCAAAGATTAACCATTTTGACAAAAGTTGACATTTTTGGTTAGAGATTAACTTATTGGGTCAATAATTGTTCATTAGGTCAAAATTTTACTATTTTGACCAAAATTGACCTTTGGGCAAAAGTTAGCCTATTGGGTAAATAGGTTGGTCATTGGGTCAAGGATTGATCATTTTGCACCAAGTTGACTTTTTGGTCAACAGTTGACCATTGGGTCAAAGAGTTGGTCATTGGGTTAGAAATTGACCATTTTAACCTATGGTGACTTTATGGTTAAACGTTGATTTATTGGGTCAATGAGAGGTCATTAGGTTAAAAATTAACTAATTTGACCAAACATTGACATTTTGGTCAAAAGTTGACTTATTTGGTCAATGGGTTGGTCATTGGGTAAAGGAATGACCATTTTGACTAAAGTTGACTTTATGGTCAAGTGTTAACCTAGTGGGTGAATAAGATGGTCATTGGGTAAAGGAATGACCATTTTGACTAAAGTTGACTTTTGGTCAGAGATTGACTTATTAGGTCAATAATTGGTTATTATGTCAAAAATTGATTTTTTTTACCAAAGTTGAATTTTTGGTCGAAAGTTGACACATTGTGTCATTGAGTTGGTCATTAGGTCAAGGATTGATCATTTTGACCAAAGTTAATTTTTTGGTCAAAAGTTAACCTATTGGGTCAATGGGTTGGTCAATGGGTCAGGGATTGACCATTTTGACCAAAGTTGACTTTTTAGCCATAGATTGACTTATTGGGTCAATGGGGTGGTTATTTGGTCAAAAATTGACTATTTTGACCAAAATTGACTTTTTGTTCAAAAGTTGACCTAATGGGTTTTGAGTCACAGATTGACCATGTTGAAAAAGTGGAATTTTTGATTAAAAGTTGAACGATTGGTTCAATGGGTCGGTCATTTGGTCAATGATTGACAATTTTGACCAAAGTTTTCTTTTTTGTTAGAGATTGACTTTTTTGGTCAATAATAGATCACTGGGTTAATAATTGACTATTTTGATCAAAATTGACATTTTTGTCCAAAGATGACCTATTGGATTCATGGGATGGTCATTGGGTCAAGGATTAACTATTTTGACCAAAAGTTAACTTTTTTTTGTCAAAGTTGACCTATTGGGTCGATAGGTTGGTCATTGGGTCAAGGATTGACCATTTTGACCAAATTTAACTTTTTAGCCAGAGATTGACTTATTTGGTCAATTGGGTGGTCATTAGGTCAAAAATTGACTATTTTGACCAAGATTGACTTTTTGGTCAAAAGTTGACCTATTAGTTGATAGGTCGGTCATTGGGTCGAAAGATTGACCATTTTGACCAAAGTTGAATTTTTGGTCAAAAGTTGACTTATTAGGTCAATGGGTTGGTTATTAGGTCAATGATTGACCATTTTAACCAAAGTTGACTTTTTGATCAGAGATTGACTTATTGGGTCAACAATTGGTCATTAGGTCAAAAATTAATTATTTTGAACAATATTAAATTTTCGGTCAAAAGTTGACCCATTTGGTCAATGGGGTCTTCATTAGGTCAGAAATTAACCATATTGATCACAGTTAACTTTTAGTCAATAGTTGACCTATTGGGTCAATGGGGTGGTCATTTGGTTAAAAATTAACTATTTTGACCAAAATAGACTTTTTGGTTAAAAGTTAACCTATTGTGCCTATGGGTTTATCATTGGGTTATGGATTGACCATTTTTACCAAATTTTGACTTTTTGGTCAAAAGAGTACCTATTGGGTCAATGGGTTGGTCAGTGGGTCAAGGATTGATATTTTTGACCAAAGTTCACTTTTTGGTCAAAAGTTGGTCTATTGGGTCAATGGATTGGTTGTTGGGTTATAAATTGACCATTCTTACTAAAGTTGACCTATTGGGTCAATGGGGTCTTCATTAGGTCAAAAATTGACTATTTTGTCCAAAATTGATGTTTTGATCAAAGGTTAATTTATTGGGTTAATGGGTTAGTCATTGGGTAAAGGATTGACCATGTTGACCAAAGTTGACTTTTTCTTGAAAAGTTGACCTATTAGGTCAATGGGATGGTCATTGGGTCAAAAATTGACCATTTTAATTAAAGTTAATTTTTTGGTCAAAAGTTGACCTATTGGGTCAATGGGTGGTCATTAGGTCAAAAATTCACTATTTTGACCAAAATTATCTTTTTAGTCAAAATTTTGACCTATTGGATCAATGAGTTGGTCATTGGGTGAAGGATTGACTATTTTGACCAAAGTTGAATTTTTTGGTCAAAAGTTGACCTATTGTGTCAATGGGCTAGTCATTGGGTCAAGAATTAACCATTGTGACCAAAATTGACTTTTTGGTCAAAAGTTTACCTCTTGGGTCAATTGGGTGGTCTTTAGGCAAAAAATTGTCTATTTTGACTAAAATTGACTTTTTTGGTCAAAAGTTGACCTATTAGTTCAATTGGTTGGTCATTGTGTCAACAATTGACCATTTGTCCAAAGTTTACTTTATGGTTAGGGATTGACTTATTTGGTCAATAATTGGACATTATGTCAAAAATTGACTATTTTGTTCAAAAATTTACCTATTGGGTCTATGGGTTTGTCATTGGGTTAATGTTTGCCCATTTGATAAAACTTGACTTTTAGTTAAAAGTTGACCTATTGGATCAACGGGCTGGTCATTGGGTCAGAAATTGACCACTTTAACCCAACTTGACGTTTTTTGTCAAATGTTGACCTATTGGGTCAATGGGGTGGTCATTAGGTCAAAAATTGACCATTTCGATCAAAGTTGACTTTTTGGTCAGATATTGACTTATTGGGTCGATAATTGGTCATTCAGTTAAAAATTGATTATTATTGACCAAAATTAACTTTTTAGTCGAAAGTATGACCCTTTGGGTAAATTGTGTGGTCATTTGGTCAAAAATTGACCATTTTGACCAAAGTTGACTTTTTGTCGAAAGTCGACCTATTGGGACATTGGGTCAGAAAATAATCATTTTGACATAACTTGACTTTTTGGTCAAAAGCTGACCTATGAGGTTAATGGGGTGGTCATTAGGTCAAAAATTGACAATTTTGATCAAAATTAACTTTTTGATCAAAAGTTGACCTTATTGGGTCAATGGGTTGGCCATTGGGTTGAGGATTGATCATTTTGACCAAAGTTAACTTTTTGGTCAAAAGTTGACCAATTGGGTCAATGGGTTGGTCATTAGGTGAAAGATTGACCATTTCGACCAAAGTTGACTTTTACGGTTAGAGATAAACATATTAGGTCAATAATTTGTCATTCAGATAAAAATTGATTATTTTAAACAAAATTGAATTTTTGGTCAAAAGTTAACCCATTGGGTCTATAGGGTGGTCATTAAGTCAAAAATTAACCATTTTGCCCGAAGTTGACTTTATAGCAAATGTTGATCTGTTAGATTGATGGGTTGGTCATTAGGTTGAAATTTACCATTTGACTGAAACTTGACTTTTTGTCAAAGTTGACTTATTGGATCGATGAGTTGAGTCATTGGGTCGAGGATTGATCATTTTGACCGAAGTTGACTTTTTGGTCAAGTGATTGACTTATTGGGTTGATAATTGGTCATTAGGTCGAAAATTGATTATTTTAACCATAATTAACTTTTTGGTCGAATATTGACCTATTGGATTGATAGGTTGGTCATTGGATTGATGATTGACCAATTTGACCACAATTGATTTTTTGGTTAGAGATTGACTCATTGGGTCAATAATTGGTCATTAGGTCAAAAATTGACTATTTTGACCAAAATTGAATTTTTTGTCAAAAGTTAATACTTTGGGTCAACGGGGAGGTCATTGGGTCAGAAATTGACCATTTTGACCAAAGTTCACTTTTTGGTCAAAAGTTGACCTATTTGGTCAGTGAGTTAATTGGCTTAAGAATTGACCATTTTTCCCAAAGATGACTTTCTCGGTCAAAAGTTTACCTATTGGGTCAAATGGGTTGGTCATTTTGTTAAAAATTGACCATTTTGACCAAAGCTGCCTTTTTGTGAAAAGTTGAATATTGGTTCAATAGGTGATCAATAGGTCAAAAATTGACTATTTTTAGCAAAAATGACTTTTTGGTCAAAAGTTGACCTATTGGGTCAATGGGTTTGTCATTGGGTCAAGGATTGACCATTTTGACCAAAATTGACTTTCTGGTTAGAGATTTAACTTATTAGGTCAATAAGTTGGTCATTAATTCGAAAATTGACAATTTTGACGAATGATTGACTTATTTTGAGTCGAAGATTGACTATTGGTGTAGGTTGCAGTAAATTGACTATTTTGACGAAATTTGACTTTTTGGTCGAAAGCTTGACATATTAAATTCGATGGCTTGGTCATTGGGTCGAGATTGATCATTTTGCCCAAAGTTGACTTTTTGTCGATAATTGACCATTAAGGTCGATGAGTTGGTAATTGGGTCGAGAAATTGACCTTTTTAACGAAAGTTGACTTTTTGGTCGAAAGTTGACTCATTAGGTCGATAAGTGTAGGGTTAAAAATTGATCATTTTGACCAAAGTCGACATTTTAGTCAAAATTTGACATTTTTGGGTCGAGTGGGTTGGTCATTGGGTAAAGGAATGAACATTTTGACCAAAGTTGACTTTTTGGTCAAGTGTTAACCTATTAGGTCAATGGGGTGGTCATTGGGTCAAGGATTGACCAATTTGACCAAAGTTGACTTTTTCGTTAGAGATTGACTTATTATGTCAATAATTGGTCATTATGTCAAAAATTGATTTTTTTGACGAAAATTAACTTTTTTGACAAAATTTGACTGTTGATCGATAGGTAGTCATTGAGTCGAGATTAGTCGTGTTAAAGAGTTATTTATTTGGCGAAAGTTAACTTATTAGTTTAATGGGTTGGTCGTTAGGTCAGAAATTGACAATTATAAGAAAAGTTGACATATTAGGTTAATGGGGTGGTCATTAGGTCAAAAGTTGACAATTTTAACCAAAATTGATTTTTTGGACATAAGTTGACCTATTGGGTGAACGGGTTGGTCATTCGGTCAGGAATTGACCATTTTGACAAGTTAACTTTTTGGTCAAAGCTTGACATATTGGGTCAATGGGTTGGTCATTGAATCAAAGATTGACCATTTTCACCATGTTAACTTTTTGGTCTGAGATTGACTTATGAGGTCAATAATTGGTCATTACATCAAAAATTGACTATTTTAACCAAAATTGACTTTTTGGGTCAAAATTTGACTTATTGGGTCAATGGTTTGGTCATTTGGTCGAACGATTGACCATTTTGACAAAAGTTGACTTTTTGGTCGAAGATTGACTTATTGGGTCGATAATTGGTCATTAGGTCGAAATTAATTATTTTGACCATTTAAATTTCGGAAGTTGACTTTTGGGTCAAAAGTTAACTGTTAGGTCGACGGGGAGGTCGTTGGGTCGAAAATTGACTTTTGACGATGTTGACTTTTTGATCGAAAGTTGACTGTTGTGTCGATGACTTGGTAATTGGCTCAGAAATTGACCATTTTGACCAAGATGACTTTTTCGGTCAGAAGTTTACTGTTAGGTCAAGGGTTGGTCATTGGAGTGAAATTGACGCATTTTGACGAAGTTGACTTTTGGTCGAAAGTTGACTGTTGGGTAGATGGGTGGTCATTAGGTAAAATTGTATTTTGACAAAATTGGCTTTTTGGTCAAAGTTGACTGATAGATCGATGGGTTTGTCATTGAATCGGGATTGACCATTTTGACGAAGTTGACTTTGGTGAAAGATTGATTTATTAGGTTCGATAATTGGTCATTAATTCAAAAATTAACTATGTTGACCAAAATTGATTTTTTTTGTCAAAGGTTGACCTATTAGACAAATGGGTTGGTCATTCGGTACTTGACTGAAGTTGTCTTTTTGGTCAAAAGTTGACCTATTGGGTCAATGGGTTGGTCATTGGGTCAATGATTGACTATTTTGACGAAGTTGACTTTTTGGTCGGAGATTGACTTATTAGATTGATAATTGGTCGTTAGGTTGAAAATTGATTATTTTGACCAAAATTAAGTTTTTGGTCGAAAGTTGACAGATTGGATTGATGAGTTGATCATTGGGTCGAAATTGACCATTTTGACGAAGTTAATTGTTTGGTCGAATGTTGACTGTTTTGGTCAATGTGTTGGTACTTGGGTCAAGAATTGACCATCTTGTGGAAGATGAGTTTTTGGTCAAAATTTGATCTATTGGGTCAATGGGTTGGTGATTGGGTGAAAAATTGACCATATTGACCAAAGTTGACTTTTTGGTCAAAAGTTGACTTATTGGGTCAATGGGTGGTCATTAGGTCAAAAATTGACTATTTTGATGAAAATTGACTTTTTGGTCGAAGTTGACTATTCGGTCGATGGGTTTGTCATTGGGTCGAGGATTGACCATTTTGACTAAACTTGACTTTTTGGTCAGAGATTGACTTATTAGGTCGATAATTGATCATTAGATTGAAAATTAGTTATTTTGATCAAAATTGACTTTTTGGTCAAAAGTTGACTGTTATATGCTGATGAGTTGGTCATTGGGTCAAGGATTGATCATTTTGAACAAAGTTGAATTTTTGGTCAAAAGTTGACCTATTTGGTTAATAGGTTGGTCATTGGGTGAAAGATTGACCCTTTCAACAAAAATTAACTTTTTGGTCAGAGATGGCTTTCTGGGTCAATAATTGGTCATTAGGTCAAAAATTGACTATTTTGGCCAAAATTGACTTTTTGGTTAAAAGTTAATCTATTGGGTCAATGAGTTGGTCATTGGGTCAAGGATTGACCATTTTGACTAAAGTTGACATTTTGGTCAGTGATTGACTTATTGGGTCTATAATTGATCATTAATTTAAAAGTTGACTTATTTTGACCAAAATTGACTTTTTGGTCAAAACTTGACCTATTAGACTAATGGGTTGGTCATTTTGTCAAGTATTGGCCATTTTGACCGAAGTTGAATTTTTGGTCAAAAGTTAACCTCTTAGGTAAATGGGTTGGTCATTGGGTCAAGGATTGACCAGTTTGACCAAAGTTGACTTTTTGGTTAGAGATTGGCTTATTTGGTTAATTATTGGTCATAAGGTCAAAAATTGATTATTTTGACCAAAATTAAGATTTTGGTCAAAAGTTGACCCCTTTGGTCAATGGGGTGATCATTAGGTCTTAAATTGGTCAAAAGTTGGCTTATTAGGTCAATGAGGCGGTCATTAGGTTAAAAAATTGACAATTTTGAGCAAAATTGACTTTTTGGCCAAAAGTTAACCTATTGGGTCAATGTGTTGGTCATTGTTCAAGGATTAACCATTTTGGCCAAAGTTGACTTTTTAGTCGAAAGTTGACGATTTAGGTTGAGTGGATTGGTCATTGGATCAATGATTGACTAATTTTCAGCAGAAGTTGACATTTAGGTCATTGTGTCGAGAATTGACGATTTTGACGAATTTGACTTTTTGGTCGAAAGTTAACCTTTTAGGTCGATGAGGTTGTCATTAGGTCGAAAATTGATAATTTTGACCAAAATTAACTTTTGGTTAAAAGTTGTACTTTTGGCTCGATGAGTTAGTCTTTGGGTTAGGATTGACGATTTTGACCCAAGTTGACTTTTTGCTCAAAAGTTGACCTATTGGGTCAATGGGTTGGACATTAGTTCAAGGATTGACCAATTTGACCAAAGTTGACTTTTTGGTCGAAAGTTGACTATTGGAACGATAATTGGTCATTAAGTCAAGGTTATTATTTTGACCAAAATTGACTTTTAAGTCGATAGTCGATCTATTAGGTCGGCGTGTTGATCATTGAGTCGAGGATTTACCATTTTGACCAAAGTTGACATTTTGGTCGAAAGTTGACTATTAGGTCGATGGGTTTGTCATTAGGTCGAAAATTAACCATTATGACCAAAGTTGACTTTTTTGTCGAAGATTGACTTTGTGAGTATAGATAATTGGTCATTAGGTAAAAAATTGACTATTTTGATCTAAATTGACTTTTTGTTTAAAAGTTGACTTATTGGATCAATGCGATGGTCATTAGGTCGAAATTGACCATTTTGACCAAAGTTGACTTTTTGGTCGAAAGTTGACTTATTCGGTCGATGGGTTGGTCATTAGGTAAAAAATTGACCATTTTGACCAAAGTTGACTTTTTGGTCGAAGTTGACTCGATTTGGTCGATGGGTGGTCACTTAGGTCGAAATTGGACAATTTTGACCAAAATTGACTTTTTGGTCGAAATTGACGATTAGGTTAATGGGTTAGTCATTAGGAGATTGTATTGTTGACAAATTGACTTTGGTCGAAAGTTGACTGTTAGGTCGATGGGTTGGTCATTGGATCAGAAATTGACCATCTTGACGAAGTTGACTTTTGGTTAAAAGTTGACTGTTGGATCAATGGGTTTGTCATTGGGTCGAAAATTGACCATGTTGACCAAGTTAACTTTTAGTCGAAGATTGGCTTACTGGGTCGATAATTGGTCATTAGGTCAAAAGTTGACTATTTTGACCAAAATTGACTTTTTGGTCAAAAGTTGACTCTGCAGAGTCGATGGGTTGGTCATTGTGTCGAGATTGACCATTTTGACCAAATTTGACTTTATGGTCGAAAAGTTGACTTGTTTAGGTCGATGAGGCGATCATTGGGTCGAAGAGATGACCATTTTGACCAAAGTTGACTTTTTGGTCGAGTGGTTGACTTATATGGGTCGATAATTGGTCATTAGGTAGATAAATTGATTATTTTGACCAAAATTAAATTTTTTGTCGAAGTTAACTGATTAGTCGGTCGAAATTGATCATGTTGACGAAATTGACCATTTTGATCAAAGTTGACTTCTTTGGTTAATGAGTTGTTAATTGCGTGATAATTAGTTTGATCAAGATGACTTTTTGGTCAAAAGTTAGCATGGGCGAAAAGTTGACCATTTTAACCAAAGTTGACTTTTTGGTCGAAAGTTGACTGTTAGGTCAATGGGTTGGTCGTTGGATCGATGATTGACCATTTTGACCGATGTTGACGATTTAGTCGGAAGATTGGCTCTACTAGTGTCGATAATTGGTCATTAGGTCGAAGTTGGTGAATTTGACCAAAATTGACTTTTTGTCAAGAGTTAACTGTTAGATTGATGGGTGGTGATTAAGTCACAAATTAACTATTTTGACCAAAATTGAATATTTTGACCAATATTCACTTTTTCATTAAAAGTTGACCTATAGGGCCAATGGGTTTGTCATTGGGTCAAAGATTGAACATTTTGACCAAAGTTGACTTTTAGGTTAAAGATTGACTTATTAGGTTAATAATTAGTCATTAGGTCAAAAATTGACTATTTTGACCAAAATTAAATTTTTGGTCAAAAGTTATCCATTTAGATTGACAATTAGCTCATTAGGTCGAAAATTGAGTATTTTGACAAAGATGATATTTTGGTCTAAAGTTGACCTATTTTGACCAAAATTGAATTTTTCATCAAAAGTAAACCCATTGGTTCATCGAGGTGGTCATTGGGTCAGAAATTGACCTTTTTTGACCAAAGTTGACTTTTGGGTCAAAAATTGACTTATTTGGTCAATGAGTTGGTAATCGAGTTAAGAATTGACCATTTAGACCAAAGATGACTTTTTAGTCAAAAGTTGACCCATTGGGTCAATGGATTGGTCATTGGGTAAAAAATTGACTTTTTTGACCAAAGTTGACTTTTTGGTCAAAAGTTGACCTATTGGGTCAACAAGAGTTCATTAGGTAAAAAATTGATTATTTTGACCCAAATAGACTTTTTGGTCAAAAGTTTACCTATAGGGTGGATGGTTTTCTCATTGGGTCAAGGATTGACCATTATGACCAAAGTTAACTTTTTAGTCAGAGATTCACTTTTTGTTTCAAAAATGGTAATTAGGTCAAAAATTGATTATTTTGACCAAAATTAAATTTTTTGTCAAAAGTTGACCCATTGGGTCAACGCGGTGGTAATTGGATCATAAATTGACCATTTTGACCAAAGCTGACTTTTTAGTCAAGAGTTAATGTATTTGGTCAATGAGTTGGTAATTGGGTCTAGAATTGACCATTTTGACCGAAGATGACTTTTTGGTCAAAATTTGATCTATTGGGTTAATGGGTTCTTCATCGGGTAAAAAATTGATAATTTTGACCAAAGTTGACTTTTTAGTCAAACGTTGATCTATTCGGTCAGTGGGTTTGTCATTGGGTCAAGGATTGACCATTTTGACCAAAGTTGACTTTTTGGTCAGAGATTAACTTATTGGGTAAAAATTGTTCATTAATTCAAAAATTGACTTTTTTTTATCAAAATTAACTTTTTGGTCAAAAGTTGACCTATTAGACAAATGGGATGGTCATTGGGTCAAGGATTGATAATTATGACCAAAGTTGATTTTTTGGTCAAAAGTTGACCTATTGGGTCAATGAGTTGGTCATTGGGTTGGTCATTGGGTCAATGATTGAACATTTTGACCAAAGTTGACTTTTTGGTCAGAGATTGACTTACTAGGTCAATAATTGGTCATTAGGTCAAAAATTGACTATTTTGACCAAAATTGACTTTTTGGTCAATAGGTTGGTCATTGGGTCAAGGATTGACCATTTTAACCAAAATTGACTTTTTTGGTCAAACATTGACCTAATTAGGTCAATGATGGTCATTAGGTCAAAAATTAACAATTTTGAGCAAAATTGACTTTTTGGTCCATAGTTGACATATTGGGTCTATTGGTTGGTCATTAGTCAAGGATTAAACATTTTGGCCAAAGTTGATTTTTTAGTAAAAAGTGGACAAACTGGGTCAATGGGTTGGTCATTGGATCAAGGAATGACAATTTTCACGGAAGTTGATATTTAGGTCATTGTGTTAAAAATTGACTATTTTGACCAAATTTAACTTTTTGGTCGAAAGTTAACCTTTTGGGTCAATGAGGTGGTCATTACGTAAAAAATTGACAATTTTGACCAAAATTATCTTTTTGGTCGAAGTTATCCTTTTAATTCGATGAGGTCGTCATTGGGTTAAGGATTGACCATTTTGACCAAAGTTGACTTTTTTGCTCAAAAGTTGACATATTGGGTCAAAGGGTTGGTCATTGGGTCAAACATTGACCATTTTTACTATAGTTAACTTTTTGGTCAAAAGTTGACCTATTTGGTCATTAGGTTTGTAATTGGGTCAAGGATTAACCATTTTGACCAAAGTTCACATTTTGGTAAGAGATTGACTCATTAGGTCAAGAATTAGCTATTAATTTGAAAATTGATTATTTTGACCTAAATTAATTTTATAGTCAAAAGTTGACCTATTAAGCCAATGGGTTGGTAATTGGGTCAATGATTGATCATTTTGACCAAAGTTGACTTTTTGGTCAAAAGTTGACATATTGGGTCAATGTGTTGGTCATTGGGTCAAGGATTGACCATTTCGACTAATGTTGACTTTTTGGTCAGAGATTGGCTTAGTGGGTTAATAGTTGGTCATTACGTCAAAAATTGACTATTTTGACCAAAATTGACTTTTTGGTCAAAAGTTGACCTATTGGGTCAATGGGTAGTCATTAAATCAAAAATTGACTATTTTGACCAAAATTGACTTTTTGGTCAAAAGTTAACCATTTGGGCCAATGGATTTGTCATTGAATCCATTGGCCCAGAGATTGACCATTTTGACATGAAACTTGAATTTTTAGTCGAGAGATTGACTTGTTGGGTGAATAATTAGTCATTAGGTCAAAAATTGACTATTTTGACCAAAATTGAATTTTTGGTCAAAAGTTAGCCATTAGGTCGATGGATGGTCATTGGGTCAGAAGATTGACCATTTTGACCGAAGTTGACTTATTTGGTCGAAAGTTGACTATTTGGTTAATGAGTTAGTAATTGGGTCGAGAATTGACCATTTTGACCAAAAATGACTTTTGGTCAATAGTTGACATATTAGGTTGATCGGGTGGTCATTGGGTCAAAAATTGACCATTTTGACCAAAGTTGACTTTTTGGTCAAAAGTTGACCTTTTGGTTCAAAGGGTAGACATCAAGTCAAAAATTGAGTGTAACGACTAGAGTTGTCTTTTTGGTCAAAAGTTGACCTATTTGGTCAATGTGTTAGTCATTGGATTAAGGATTGACCATTTTGATCAAAGTTGACTTTTTGGTCAGAGATTGACTTACTGGGTAAAAATTATTCATTAATTAAAAAATTGACTATTTTGATCAAAATTGACTTTTTGGTCAAAAGTGACCTATTAGGCCAATGCGATGGTCATTGGGCCAAGGATTGATCATTTTGACCAAAGTTGATTTTTTTGGTCAAAAGTTGACCTATTGGGTCAATGGGTTGGTCATTGGGTCAACAATTGAACATTTTGACCAAAGTTGACTTTTTGGTCAGAGATTGGCTTCTTAGATTCGATAATTGGTCATTAGGTCAAAAATTGACTATTTTGACCAAAATTGACTTTTTGGTCAATAGGTTGGTCATTGGGTCAAGGATTGACCATTTTGACCAAAATTGACTTTTTGGTCAAAAGTTGATCCATTTAGGTCAACGAGGCTGTCATTAGGTCAAAAATTATAATTTTTGAGCAAAATTAACTTTTTGGTCCATAGTTGACCTATTGGGTCTATGGTTTCGTCATTAGTCAAGGATTAACCATTTTGGCCATAGTTGACTTTTTGGTCAAAAGTTGACAAACTGGGTGAATGGGTTGGCCATTGGATCAAGGATTGACAATTTTCACCGAAGTTGACATCTAGGTCATTTTGTTAAAAATTGACCATTTTGACCAAATTTAACTTTTTGGTCGAAAGTTAACCTTTTGGGTCAATGAGGTGGTCTTTAGGTCAAAAATTGACAATTTTGACCAAAATTGACTTTTTTGTCAAAAGTTGTCCTTGTGGTTCAATGAGTTGGTCATTGGGTTAAGGATTGACCATTTTGACCAAAGTTTACTTTTTGCACAAAAGTTGACCTATTAGGTCAATGGGTTGGTCATTGGGTCAAAAATTGATCATTTTTACCAAAGTTGACTTTATGGTCAAAAGTTGACCGATTTGGTCATTGGGATTGTCATTGGGTCAAGGATTGACCATTTTGACCAAAGTTCACATTTTGGTAAGTGATTGACTTATTGGGTCAATAATTGGCTATTAATTCGAAAATTGACTATTTTGACCTAAATTAATTTTACAGTCAAAAGTTGACCTATTAGGCCAATGGTTGGTCATTGGGTCAATGATTGATCATTTTGACCAAAGTTAACTTTTTGGTCAAAAGTTGACCTATTGGGTCTAAGGGTTGGTCCTTGGGTCAAGGATTGACCATTTTGACTAAAGTTGACTTTTTGGTCAAAGATTGGCTTTGTGGGTCAATAATTATTCATTACGTCAAAAATTGACTATTTTGACCAAAATAGACTTTTTGGTGAAAAGTTTACCTATTAAGTCAATGGGTTGTCATTAAATCAAAAATTTACTATTTTGACCAAATTAACTTTTTGGTAAAAAGTTGACCTATTGGGTCAATGGGTTTGTCATTGGGTCAAGGATTGACCATTTTGACCAAAGTTGAATTTTTGGTCTGAGATTGACTTTTTGGGTCAATAATTGGTCATTAGGTAAAAAATTGACTTTCTTGACCAAAATTAAATTTTTGGTCAAAAGTTCGGCATTGGGTCAACGAGGTGGTCATTGGGTCAGAAATTGACCGTTTTGACCAAAGTTGACTTTTTGGTCAAGAGTTGACATATTTGGTCAATGAGTGGGTAATTGGGTCGAGAATTGACCAATTTGACCAAAAATGACTTTTTGGTCAAAAGTTAACTTATTGGTTTAATGGGTGGTTAGTGGGCCAAAAATTGACCATTTTGACTAAAGTTGACTTTTTGGTCAAAAGTTGACCTTTTGTGTCAATGGGTAGACATCAAGTCGAAAATTGAGTTTGAGGATTAGAGTTGACTTTTCGGTCAAAAGTTGACCTATTTGGTCAATGTGTTAGTCATTGGGTTAAGGATTGACCATTTTGACCAAAGTTGACTTTTTGGTCAGAGATTAACTTATTGGGTAGAATTGTTCATTAATTCAAAAATTGACTTTTTGGTGAAATGTTGACATATTAGGCCAATTGGATGGTAATTGGGTCAAGGATTGATCATTTTGACCAAAATTGATTTTTTTGGTCAAAAGTTGACCTATTGGTTCAATGGTTGTTCATTGGGTCAACGATTGAACATTTTGGCCAAAGTTGACTTTTTCGTCAGAGATTGGCTTACTAGGTTAATAGTTGGTCATTAGGTCAAAAATTGATTATTTTGACCAAAATTGACTTTTTGGACAATAGGTTGATCATTGGGTTAAGGATTGACCATTTTGACCAAAATTGACTTTTTCGTCAAAAGTTGACCTATTTAGGTCAATGAGGCGGTCATTAGGTCAAAAATTGACAATTTTGAGAAAAATTGACTTTTTGGTCCATAGTTGACCTATTGGGTCTATGGGTTGGTCATTAGTCAAAGATTATCTATTTTGGTAAAAACTGACTTTTTAGTCAAAAGTTGACAAACTAGGTGAGTGGGCTGGTCATTGGATCAAGGATTGACAATTTTCACCGAAGTTGACATTGAGGTCATTGGGTTAAAAATTGACCATTTTGACCAAATTTAACTTTTTGGTCGAAAGACAATCCTTTTGGGTGAATGAGGTGGTCATTAGGTCAAAAATTGACAATTTTGACCAAAATTGACTTTTTGGTCAAAAGTTGTCCTTTTGGTTTAATGAGTTGGTCATTGGGTTAAGGATTGACCATTTTGACTAGAGTTGACTTTTTGCTCAAAAGTTGACCTATTAGGTCAATGAGTTGGTCATTGGATCAAAAATTGACCATTTTTACCAAAGTTGACTTTTTGTTCAAAAGTTGACCTATTTAGTCATTGGGATTGTCATTGGGTCAACGATTGACCATTTTGACCAATGTTCACATTTTGGTAAGAGATTGACTTATTAGGTCAATAATTAGCCATTAATTCGAAAATTGACTATTTTGACCCAAATTAATTTTATAGTCAAAAGTTGACCTATTAGGCCAATGGGTTGGTCATTGGATCAATGATTGATCATTTTGACTAAAGTTGACTTTCTGATTAAAAGTTGACCTTTTGGGTCAAGAATTGACCATTTTGATTAAAGTTGACTTTTTGGTCAGAGATTGGCTTAGTGGGTCAATAACTATTCATTACGTCAAAAATTGACTATTTAGACTAAAATTAACTTTTTGGTTAAATGTTGATCTATTGGAACAATGGGTTAAAATTAAATAAAAAATATACAATTTTGACAAAAATTGACTTTTTGGTGAAAAGTTATCCTATTGGGTCAATGGGTGGTCATTAAGTCAAAAATTGACTATTTTGACGAAAATTGACAAGTTGGTCAAAAGTTGACCTATTGGGTCAATGGGTTTGTCATAGGGTTAAGGATTAACCATTTTGAACAAAGCTGACTTTTTATTGAGAGATTGACTTATTGGGTCAATAAATAGTAATTTGATTAAAAATTAACTATGACCAAAATTGAATTTTTGGTCGAAAGTTAACCCATTGGGTCAACGGGGTGGTCATTGGGTCAGAAATTGACCATTTTGACCAAAGATGACTTTATGGTCAAAAGATGACCTATTTTGACCAAAATTGAATTTTTGGTCAAAAGTTAACCAGTTGGGTCAACGGGGTGGTCATGAATCAGAAATTGTCCATTTTGACCAAAGTTGACTTTTTGGTCAAAAGTTGACCTATTTGGTAAATGAGTTGGTAATTAGGTCAAGATTGACGATTTTGACCAAAGATGACTTTTTGGTCAAAAGTTGACCTATTGGGTCAAAAACTGACCATTTTGACCAAAGTTGACTTTTTGGAGAAAAGTTGAACTATTGGGTCAATAGGTGGTCATTAGGTAAAAAATTGATTATTTTGACTAAAATTTACTTTTTGGTCAAAAGTTGACCTATTGGGTCAATGATTGACCATTTTGACCAAAGTTGATTTTTTGGTCAAAGATTGAATAATTGGGTCAATATTTGGACATTAATTCAAAATTTGACTACTTTGGTCATTAGGTCAAAAATTGATTTTTTTGACAAAAATTAAATATTTGGTCAAAAGTTGACCCAATGAGTTAACAGTGTGGTCATTTGGTCAGAAATTGACCATTTTGACCAAAATTGAATTTTTGTCAGAGATTGACTTATTGGGTAAATGAGTGTTCATTAGGTAAAAATTGAATATTTTGACTCAAATAGACTTTTTGGTCAAAAGTTTACCTATTGGGTAAATGGTTTTGTCATTGGGTTAAGGATTGACCATTTTGACCAAAGTTGACTTTTGGTTAGAGATTCACTTATTGGGTCAATAATTGGTCATTAGGTCAAAATTTGATTATTTTGACCAAAATTAAATTTTTGGTCAAAAGTTAACCCATTTGGTCAACGCGGAGGTAATTGGGTCTGAAATTGACCATTTTGACAGAAGTTGACCTTTTAGTTAAGAGTTGACGTATTTGATCAATGTGTTGATAATTGGGTCAAGAATTGACCATTTTAACGAAGATGACTTTTTGGTCAAAATTTGATCAAAAGTTGACCTATTTAATCAATGGTTTTGTCATTGGGTCAAGGATTTACCATTTTGACCAAAGTTTACATTTTGGTCAGAGATTGACTTATTGGGTCAATAATTGTTCATTAATTAAAAAATTGACTATTTTGACCAAAATTGACTTTTTGGTCAAAAGTTGACCTATTAGGCCAATGGGTTGTTCATTGGGTCAAAGATTGATCATTTTGACCAATGTTGATTTTTTGGTCAGAGATTGGATTACTGGGTCAATAATTGGTCATTAGGTCAAAAATTGACTATTTGGACTAAAATTAACTTTTTGGTCAAAAGTTGACATGTTGGGTCAATGGGTTGGTCATTGGGTCAAGGATTGACCATTTTGACCAAAATTGACTTTTTGGTAAAAAAGTTGGCCTATTTAGGTCACTGAGGCGGTCATTAGGTCAAAAATTGACAATTTTGTGCAACATTGACTTTTTGGTCCATAGTGGATCAATTCGGTCTATGGGTTGGTCATTGGTCAAGGATTAACCATTTTGGCCAAAGTTGACTTTTTAGTCAAAAGTTGACAAACTGAGTCAATGGGTTGGTCATTGGATCAATGATTGACCATTTTCACCGAAGTTGATATTTAGGTCATTGTGTTAGAATTTGGATTTTGACCAAATTTAACTTTTTGGTCGAAAGTTGACCATTTGGGTCAATGAAGTGGTCAATAGGTCAAAAATTCACAATTTTGACCAAAATTGACTTTTTGGTCAAAAGTTGTCCTTGTGGTTTAATGAGTTGGTCATTGGGTCAAGAATTGACTATTTTGACCAAAGTTGACTTTTTGGTCAAAAGTTGACCTATAGGCTCAATGGGTTGGTCATTGGGTCAAAAATTGACCATTTTGACCAAAGTTTACTTTTTGGTTAAATGTCTAACAATTTGGTCATTGGGTTTGTCTTTTGGTCAAGGATTGATCATTTTGACCAAAGTTCACTTTTTGGTCAGAGATTGACTTATTGGGTCAATAATTGGCCATTAATTCAAAAATTGACTATTTCGACCAAAATTAATTTTTTTGGTCAAAAGTTGACTTATTAGGCCAATGGGCTGGTCATTGGGTCAATGATTGAACATTTTGACCAAAGTTGACTTTTTTGTCGAAAGTTGACCTCTTGGGTCAATGGGTTGGTCATTGGGTCAAGGATTAAATATTTAGACTAAAGTTGACTTTTTGGACAGAGATTGGCTTACTGGGTCAATAATTATCCACTAGGTCAAAAATTGACTATTTTGACCCAAATTGACTTTTTGGTCAAAAGTTGACCTACTCAACCAATGGGTGGTCATTAAATTAAAAATTGACTACTTTGACCAAAATTGACTTTTTGGTCAAAAGCTGACCTATTGGTTCAATGGGTTTGTCATTGGGCCAAGGATTCACCATTTTGACCAAAGCTGAATTTTTGGTCTGAGATTGACTTATTGGGTCAATAATTCGTCATTAAGTCAAAAATTGACTTTTTTGGCCAAAATTAAATTTTTGTTTAAAAGTTAACCCATTAGGTCAACGGGGGTGGTCATTGGGTCAGAAATTCATCATTTTGACCAAAGTTAACTTTTTGGTTAAAAGTTGACCTATTTGGTCAATGAGTTGGTAATTGGGTTAAGAATTTACCATTTTGACCAAAAATAACTTTTTGGTCAAAAGTTGACCAATTGAGTTAATGGGTAGGTCATTGGGTAAAAAATTGACAATTTTGACCAAAGTTGACTTTTTGGTCAAAAGTTGACCTTTTGAGTCAATGGGTGGACATCAAGTCAAAAATTGACTATTTCGACCTGAATTGGCTTTTTGGTCAAAATTGACCTATTTTGTCAATGTGTTAGTCATTTGGTCAGGGATTGACCATTTTGACAAAAGTTGAATTTTTGGTCAGAGATTGACTTATTGGGTCAATAATTGGTCATTAGGTCAATAATTGATTATTTTGACCAAAATTAAATTTTTGGTCAAAAGTTGACTCATTGGGTCAATGGGGTGGTCATTGGGTCAGAAATTGACCATTTTGACCAAAGTTGACTTTTTGGTCGAAAGTTGACATGTTGGGTCTTAGGGTTCGTCATTGGGTCAAGGATTGACCATGTTCACCAAAGTTTACTTTTTGGTCAGAGGTCGGCTTACTAGGTTAATAATTTGTCATTAGTTAAAAAATTGACTAATTTGACCAAAATTGACTCAATGGGTGTCATTAAGGTCAAAAAATGATTATTTTGACGAAAATTGACATTTTGGTCAAAATTTGACCTATTGGGTCAATGGGTTTATCATTGGGTCAAGGATTGACCATTTTGAACAAAGTTTACTTTTTAGTCAGAGATTGACTTATTGGGTCAATAATTGGTCATTAGGTCGAAAATTGATTATTTTGACCGAAATTTAATTTTGGGTCCAAAGTTAACCCATCGGGTTAACGGGGTGGTCATTCGGACAGAAATTGACCATTTTGACCAAAGATGACTTTTAGGTTAAAAGTTGATCTATTTTGACCAAAATTGAATTTTTGGTCAAAAGTTAACCCGTTGGGTCAACGGGATGATCGTTGGGTCAGAAATTGTCCATTTTGACCAAAGTTGACTTTTTGGTCAAAAGTTGACCTATTTGGTAATTGAGTTGGTAATTAGGTCAAGAACTGATCATTTTGACCAAAGATGACTTTTTGTTCAAAAGTTGACCTATTGGATCAAAAACTGACCATTTTGACAAAAGTTGACTTTTTGGTGAAAAGTAGACCTATTTGGTCAATTAGTGGTCATTAGGTCAAAAACTGATTATTTTGACCAAAATTGACTTTTTGGTCAAAAATTAACCTTTCGGGTCATTGGATTTGTCATTGGGTTAAGGATTGACCATTTTGACCAAAGTTAACTTTTTGGTCACAGATTGAATTATTGGGTCAATAATTGGCCATTAATTCAACTCTTGACTATTTTGGTCATTAGGTTAAAAAATGACTTTTTGGCAAAAATTAAATATTTGGTCAAAAGTTGACCAATTGGGTCAACGGGGTGGTCATTTGGTCAGAAATTGACCATTTTGACCAAAGTTAAATTTTTGGGCAGTGATCGACTTATTGGGTCAATAATTTGTCATTAGGTCAAAATTGACTATTTTGACCAAAATTAAATTTTTGGTGAAAAGTTAACCCATGGATCAACAGGGTGGTCATTGGGTAAGAATTTGACCATTTTAACCAAAGAATAATTTTTGGTCAAAAGTTGATCCATTTGGTCAACGTGGTGTTCATTGGGTCAAAAATTGATCATTTTGACCAAAGATAAATTTTTGGTCAAAAGTTGACTTATTTGGTCAATGAGTTGGTAATTGGGTCAAGGATTTACCATTTTGACCGAAGATGACTTTTTGATCAAAATTTGATCAATTGGGTAAATGGATTGGTTATTGGGTCAAAAGTTGACCATTTTGACTAAAGTTGACATTTTGGTCAAATGTTAACCTATTGGGTTAATGGGTGGCCATTAGGTCAAAATTTGATTATTTTGACCAAAATTGACTATTTTTGGTCAAAAGTTAACCTATTAGGTTAATGAGTTTGTAATTGGGTCAAGGATTGACCATTTTGACCAAAGTTGACTTTTTTGTCAGACTTATTGCGTCAATAATTAGTGATTAGGTCAAAAATTGACTATTTTGATCAAAATTAAATTTTTATTCAAAAGTTAACCCATTGGGTCAATGGGGAGGTCATTGGGCAAAAAATTGGCCATTTTGACCAAAGTTAACTTTTTAGTCAAAAGTTGACATGTTTGGTCAATGAGTTGGTAATTGGGTCAAGAATTGACCATTATGACCAAAGATGAATTTTTTGGTCAAAAGTTGACCTATTGGGTCTTTGTGTGGTCATTAGGTCAAAGATTTACTATTTTGATCAAAATTGACTTTTTGGTCAAATTAGATCTATTTCATCAATGAGTTTGTCATTGGTTCAAGGATTGACCATTTTGACTAAAGTTGACTTTTTTTTTCCAGATTGGCTTATTAGGTCAATAATTAGTCATTAATTAAAAAATTGACTATTTTGAGCTAAATTGACTTTTTGGTCAAAAGTTGACTATTAGGCCGATGGGTTGGTCATTGGGTCGAGGATCGATCATTTTGACCAAAGTTGACTTTTTGGTCAAAAGTTGACCTATTGGGTCAATGGGTTGGTCATTGGGTCAAGGATTAACCATTTTGACCAAAGTTGACTTTTTTGGTCAGAGATTGGCTTACTGGGTGAATAATTGGTCATTAGGTCAAAAATTGACTATTTTGACCAAATTGACATTTTGGACAAAAGTTGACCTATTGCGTCAATGGGTTGGTCATTAGGTCGAGGATTATCCATTTTAACCAAAGTTATCTTTTTGGTCGAAAGTTGAGATTATTAAGGTCGATTAAATCATGTCATTAGGTCAAAATTGACAATCTTGAGAAAAATTGACTTTTTGATCCAAGGTGACCTATTGGGTCAATGGGTTGGTCATTGGGTCAGGCTTCACCATTTTGGCCAAAGTTGACTTTTTATTCAATAGTTTACAAATTGGGTTAATGGGTTGGTCATTTTATCAAGGTTTGATCATTTTCACCAAAGCAGACATATAGGTCAGTGTGTCAGAAATTGACCATTTAAACTAAATTTGACATTTTGGTCAAAAGTTGACCTTTCTTGTGAATGAGGTGGTCATTAGGTCAAAATTTGACAATTTTGACCAAAATTGAATTTTTGGTCAAAAGTTGTCCTTTTGGGTAAATGAGTTGGTCATTGAGTCAAGGATTGACCATTTTGGCCGAAGTTGACTTTTTGGTCAAAAGTTGACCTATTGGGTCAATGGGTTGGTCATTTGGTCAAGGATTGACCATTTTGACCAAAGTTGATTTTTTTGTCAAAAGTTGACCTATTGGGTCAATAATTGGTCATTAAGTCAAAAAATTACTATTTTGACCAAAATTGACTTTTTGGTCAAATGTTGACCTATTGGGTAAGTGGGTTGGTCATTAGGTCACGGTTAATCATTTTGGCCAAACTTGACTTTTTGGTCAGAGATTGGCTTACTGGGTCAACAAATGATCATTAGGTCAAAAATTGATTATTTTTACCAAAATTAACTTTTTGGTCAAAAGTTGACCTATTGGGTCAATGGTTAGTCATTATGTCGAAATTGACTATTTTGACTAAAATTGAGTTTTTGATCGAAGTTGACTATTAGTGTCGATGAGTTTGTCATTGGGTCGAGGATTGACCATTTTTACCAATGTTGACTTTTTGGTCGGAGATTGACTTATTGGATCGATAATTAGTCATTAATTTAAAAATGACTATTTTGACCAAAATTGACTTTTTGGTCGAAAGTTGACTTATTAGGTTAATGGGTTGGTCATTAGGTCGACGATTGATCATTTTGACCAAAGTTGACTTTTTGGTCGAAGTTGACTGTTGAGGTCGACGTGTTGGTCATAGGGTGAAGGATTGCCCATTTTGACCAAAGTTGACTTTTTGGTCAGAGTTGGCTTATTGGCTCAATAATTGGTCATTAGGTAAAATATTGACTATTTTGACCAAAATTGACTTTTTGGTCAAATGTTGACTTATTGGCTCAATGGGTTTATCTTTGGGTCAAGGATTGACCATTTTGAGCAATGTTAACTTTTTGGTCAGAAGTTGACCTATTGGGTCAATGGGTTGGTCTTTGGGTCAAGGATTGGTCATTAGGTCAAAAATTGACCTATTGGATCAATGGTTGGTCATTAAGGCTCTATTTGGCATATCTGCAGCTTTCGGCTTTTATTGCAACTGCGTTGCCCGAAAGCTGATTCGAGGGAAACTAGCTTCTGGGAAAACTGCTATCCATTTAGTGTAGTCATGTGAAAACAATCTGTAGGGCAACTATATGAAAACAGTATCAAGCAGCTGTTTATGAGAAAATGACAAATTTACCCCTACTGAGTAAAACTATTTAAAAAAAGAATTTCTCCAATAAAATCAACCTGATTTCTTTTGAAAAAGCAAAATTAATATGCTTTAGAGAGGAAAAAATAATAAAAACATTACAATAAAACTAAAAACAGGTACAAAAATGCACATTATCAAAATCAACCATGAAGATCCTTATAGCAAGCACACAAGTATTAGAAAATGAAAAGCAAAAGGAATCCAAAATAACCTATACAGAACTCTAAACTCGAGAACAATAAGCTCGACTTAGTTTTCACATCTACAATTTGATATGGTCAATCTTATGCATTTAAAGCAACTCACAAAATCTAAATCATTTATGGACATTACCCGCATTACAACGATTATTAAGATAATTAAGGATTGTATATAAAATAAATAACAAATTCTTCTAAAAAACATATCGATTGCAGACAAGGATAAATTTTCCAAGATGAAAAAAAATGTGCTTAGTACCTTGAAGCTATCAACTGTCTAATACAACCACATGCCTCGAGCTGATCCTTCTGCAGTAACTCAGTGATAAGAGAGTCCCTCCTCCCTTCCCTCTCCTCCATATCAATCTCATCACCCTCCCCTCCACCCTCCTCTTCTTCAAGCGTCTTCGCCACAACTCTAATCTTTTTAAGATGCTCCCTTACCATCTGGAATCTCTTTTCTGACGCAGTCTCCTCAGGCTCCTCTCCTTCATCCTCTCTGCCTGCAACCTCAGCCTCAGATTCATCAGTAGGTAAGCTACCGCAGGAAAGGAAAAAACGGTGAGAAGGGGTAGAAGAAGGGTTTTGTGTGAGGTCAACCCATATCGCAACCGGGGTTCGATGCATGGACATCGAGCGAAAAGAAGAAGATCGGGATGTAGATGGTGTGGGAAGAAGATGACGTGGGAAGCAGAAGAGTGCTAGGGGCAATTTTGTACCTCGTAGATGCGAAAGCTGGGACTGCGGGGTTTATCCCGCGACCTGCTTTTCGCCAGCTTCGGCGGCCTCTAGCAGTGAGGTCGAGCGCTAAACAATCTTTTTTCTCTTTTCGGGGCCACGTCGCAGCAACAAAGCCGCCCCAAACTAAGCCTAAGTCAAAAATTGACGATTTTGACCAAAATTAACTTTTGTTCAAAAGTTGACTTATTAGGTTAATGGGTTTGTCATTGGGTCAAGGATTGACCATTTTGACGAAAGTTGACTTTTTTGTCAGAGATTGACTTATTGGGTCAATAATTTGTCTTTAATCCAAAAATTATTTATTTTGGTCATTAGGTGAAAAATTGACTATTTTGAACAAAATTAAATTTTTGGTCAAATGTTGACCTGTTGGGTCAACGGGGTGTTCACTGGGTCAGAAATTGACCATTTTGACTAAAGTTGACTTTTTGGTCAAAAGTTGACCTATTTGATAAATAAGTTGGTAATTGCGTCAAGAATTGACCATTTTGACCAAAGATGTCTTTTTGGTTAAAAGATGATCTATTGGGTCAATAGGTTGGTCATTGGGTCAAAAATTGAACATTTTGACCAAAGTTAACTTTTTTGTCAGAGATTGGCTTAGTGGGTCAATAATTGGTCATTAAGTAAAAAATTGACTATTTTTACCAAAATTGACAATTTGGTCAAAAGATGACCTATTGGGTCAATGGGTTTGTCATTAAGTTAAGGATTGACTATTTTGACCAAAGTTGATTTTTTGGTTAAAGATTGACTTATTGGGCCAATATTGGTCATTTGGTCAAAAATTTACTATTTTAACAAAAATTAAATTTTTTGTCAAAAGTTAACCCAATAGGTCAAAGGGTTGGTCATTGGGTCAGAAATTGACCATTTTGACCAAAGTTGACATTTTGGTCAAAAGTTGATCTATTTGGTAAATGAGTTGGTAATTGGGTCAAGAAGTGACCATTTTTACAAAAGATGACTTTTTAGTCAAAAGTTAACCTATTGGGTCAATGGGTTGGTAATTGGGTCAAGAATTGACCATATTGATCAAACATGAGTTTTTGGTTAAAAGTTGACTTATTGGGTTGAAGGGTTGGTCATTGGGTCAAAAATTGACTATTTTGACCAAAGTTGACTTTTTGGTCAAAAGTTGATCTATTGGGTCAATTGGTGGTCATTAGATAAAAAATTGATTATTTTGACCAAAATTGACTTTTTGGTCAAAAGTTGATCTTTGGGTCAATGGGTTTGTCATTGGGTCAAGGATTGACCATTTTGACCAAAGTTGACTTTTTGGTCAGAGATTGGCTTATTGGGTCAATAATTAGTCATTAATTAAAAAACTGATTATTTTGGTTATTAGGTCAAAAATTAACTATTTTGACTAAAATTAAATTTTTGGTCAAAAGTTGACCCATTTGGTTAACGTGGTGATCATTGGGTCAGAAATTAATCATTTTGACCAAAGTTGACCTTTTAGTCAAAAGTTGACCTATTTAGTCAATGAGTTGAAAATTGCATCAAAAATTGACCATTTTGACCAAAGATGAGTTTTTGGTCAAAAGTTGACCAATTAGGTCAATGGGTGGTCATTTAGGTCAAAAATTCACTATTTTGACCAAAAATAACTTTTTTGACAAAAGTTAACCTACTGGGTCAATGAGTTTGTTATTGGGCCAAGGATTGACCATTTTACCAAAGTTGACTTTTTGGTCAGAGATTGACATATTAGGTCAATAATGGCGGTCATTAGGTCAAAAATTGACTATTTTGACCAAAATTCAATTTTTTGTCAAAAGTTAACCCATTGGGACAACGGAATAGTCGTTGGTCAAGAAATTGACCAATTTGACCAAATGAATTTTTGGTCAAAATTCGATCTGTTGGGTCAATAGGTTGGTCATTGTGTCAAAAATTGACCATTTTGACCAAAGTTGACTTTTGGGTCAAAAATTGACCATTTTGACCAATGGGTGTTCATTAGGTCAAAAATTGACTATTTTGACCTAAATTGACTTTTTGGTCAAAAGTTGCCTTATTAAGTCAATGGGTTTGTCATTGGGTCAAGGATTCGACCTTTTTTACTAAAGTTGACTTTTTGGTTAGAGATTGATTTATCGAGTCAATAATTGGTTATTAATTCAAAAATTGACAATTTTGACCAAAATTAACTTTTGGTGAAAAGTTGACTTATTAGGCTAATGGGTTGGTCATTGGGTCAAGGATTGATCATTTTGACCGAAGTTGACTTTTTGGTCAAAAGTTAACCTATTGGGTCAATGGGTTGGTCATTGGGTCAAGATTGACCATTTTGACCAATGTTGAATTTTTGGTCGGAGATTGGCTTACTAGGTTAATAATTGGTCATTTGGTCAAAAATTGACTATTATGATCAAAATTGATTTTTTGGTCAAAAGTTGACCTATTGGATCAATGGGTTGGTCATTGGGTCAAGGATTAACCAATTTGACCAATGTTAACTTTTTGGTCAAAAGCTGACCTATTAGGTCAATGTGTTGGTCCTTGGGCCAAGGATTGACCATTTTGACCAAAGATGACTTCTTGGTCAGAGATTGACTTATTGGGTCAATAATTAGTCGTTAAGTTAAAAATTGATTATTTTGACTAAAATTAAATTTTTGGTCGAAAGTTGATCCATTTGGTCAATAGGGTGGTCATTGGGTCATAAATTGACCATTTTGGCCAAAAGTTGACTTTTAGGTCAAAAGTTGACCTATTTGGTTAATGAGTTGGTAATTAGGCCAAGAATTGACCTTTATGACCGAAGATGACTTTTTGGTCAAAAGTTGATATATTGGGTCAATGGGTTGGTCAATGGGTCAAAAATTGACCGTGTCGACCAAAGTTTACTTTTTGGTCAAAAGTTGATATATTCTGTTAAAGGGTGGTCATTATGTAAAAAATTGACTATTTCAACCAAAATTGAATTTTTTTGTCAAAAGTTGACCTATCAGGTCAATGGGTTGGTCTTTGGGTCAAGGATTGACCATTTTGACTAAAGTTGACTTTTTGGTCAGAGATTAACTTACTGGGTCAATAATTGTTCATTAGGTCAAAAATTGACTATTTTGAGGAAAATTGAATTTTTGGTCAAAATTTAACCCATTGGGTCAACGGGTAGGTCGTTGGGTCAGAAATTGGTCATTTTGACTAAAGTTGACATTTTGGTCAAAAGTTAACCTATTTTGTCAATGAGTTTGTAATTGTGTCATGAATTGAGCATTTTAACCAAAGATGACTTTTTGGTCAAAAGTTGACTTATTGGGTCAATAGGTTGGTCATTGGATCAAAAATTGACCACTTTGACAATTTTCTCAAAATTTGACCATTTTGACCAATGTTGACTTTTTGGTCAAAAGTTGACTTATTTGGTCAATGAGTTGGTAATTGGGTCAAGAATTGATCATTATAACCGAAGATGACTTTTTGGTCAAAAGTTGATCTATTGGGTCAATGGGTTGGTCATTGGGTCAAAAGTGGACCGTTTTGACCAAAGTTTACTTTTTGGTCAAAAGTTAAACTATTGTGTTAATGGGTGGTTAGTAGGTCAAAAATTGACAATTTTGACCAAAATTGACTTTTTGGTCAAAAGTTGACCAATTTGGTCAATGGGTTGGTCTTTGGGTCAAAGATTGACCATTTTGACTAAAGTTGACTTTTTGGTCAAAAATTGACATATTAGGTCAATGGATTAGTGTTTGGGTTAAGGATTGACCATTTTGACCAAAGTTGACTTTTTTGTCAGAGATTGACTTATTGGGTCAATAATTGGTCATTAAGACAATAATTGACTATTTTGACCAAAATTAAATTTTTGGTCAAAAGTTGAACCATTGGGTTTGACAGAATAGTCATTGGGTCAAAAATTGACCATTTTGACCAATGTTGGCATTTTGGTCAAAAGTTGACCTATTTGGTCAATGAGTTGGTCATTGGGTCAAGAATTGACTATTTTAACCAAAGATGACTTTTTGGTCATATTTTGACCTATTAGGTCAATGGGTTGGTCGTTGGGTCAGAAATTGACCATTTTGACCAAAATTGACTTTTTGGTCAAAAGTTGACCTGTTGGGTCAATGTGTGTTCATTAGGTCAAAAATTTACTATTTTGACCAAAATTGACTTTTTGGTCAAAAGTTGACCTATTAGGTCAATGGGTTTTTTATTGGGTCAAGGATTGATAATTTTCACCAAAGTCGACTTTTTGCTCAAAAGTTGACTTATTGGGTCTGTGGGTTGGTCATTGGGTCAAGGATTGACAATTTTGGCCAAAGTTGACTTTTGATCAGAGATTGACTTATTGGGTCAATAATTGGTCATTAATTCAAAAATTAACTATATTGAGAAAGTTGACTAATAGGTCAATCGGTTGGTCATTGGGTCTAGAAATGACCATTTTGACCAAAGTTATCTGTTTGGTCAAAAGTTGAACTATTGGGTCAATGGGTTTGTCATTAGGTCAAAGTTGACCATTATGACCAAAGTTGACTTTTTGATGAGAGATTGACTTATTGGGTCAATATTTGTTCATTAATTCAAAAATTGACTATTTTGACCAAAATTGACTTTTTGGTCAAAAGTTGACCTATTAGGTCAATGGGTGTTCATTAGGTCAAAAATTGACTATTTTGACCGAAATTGACTTTCTGGTCAAAAGTTGACCTATTGGGTCAATAGTTTTTTCATTGGGTCAAGGATTGACAATTTTAACCAAAGTTGACTTTTTGCTCAAAAGTTGACCTATTGGGTTTATGGATTGGTCATTGGGTTAAGGATTTACCTTTTTAACCAAAGTTGACTTTTTGGTCAGAGATTGACTTATTGGGTCAATAATTGGTCATTAATTCAAAAATTGACTATATTGACCAAAATTTACTTTTGGTCAAAAGTTGACCTGTTAGGTCAATCGGTTGGTCAACGGGTCTAGGAATGACCATTTTGACCAAATTTGACTGTTTGGTCAAAAGTTAAAGTTTTGGATCAATTGGTTGGTCATTGAGTCAAGGATTGACCATTATGACCAAAGTTGACATTTTGGTTAGAGATTGACTTATTGGGTCAATATTTGTTCGTTAATTCAAAAGTTAACTATTTCGATCAAAATTAACTTTTTCATCAAAAGTTGGCCTATTTGATCAATGGGTTAGTCATTGGGTCAAGGATTGATCATTTTGACCAGAGTTGACTTTTAGTCAAAAGTTGGCCTACTGGGTTAATTGGTTGGTCATTCAGTAAAGGATTTACCATTTTGACCAAAGTTGGCTTTTTGGTCAGAGAATGACTTTCTAGGTCAATAATCTATCATTAGGTCAAACATTGAATATTTTGACAAAAATTGACTTTTGATCAAAAGTTGACCTATTAGGTCAAGGGGTTGGTCATTGGGTCAAGAATTGATTATTTTGACCAAAGTTGACTATTTTGTCAATAGTTAACCTTTTGGGTCAATGGGTTGGTCATTGGGTCAATGATTGATTATTTTGACCAAAGTTAACTTTTTGGTTATAGATTGACTAATTGGGCCAATAATTGGTCATTAGGTTAAAAATTGACTATTTTGACCAAAATTGTATTTTTCGTCAAAAGTTGACCCATTAGGTTAATGTGGTGATTATTGTGTTAGAGATTGACCATTTTGACCAAAGTTGACTTTTTGGTAAAAAATTGACCTATTTAGGTCAATGAGGTGGTCGTTAGGTCAAAAATTGATAATTTTGACAAAAATTGAGTTTTTGGTCAAAAGTTGACCTATTAGGTTACTTGGTTAGTCATTGGGTCAAGGATTGACTATTTTGGCCAAAGTTAATTTTCTGGTCAAAAGTTAACGTATTGGGTCAATGGGTTGATCATTGGGTTAAGGATAGACCATTTTGATCAAAGTTGACATTGAGGTCAAACATTGACCTATTAGGTCAATAATTGGTCATTAGGCCAAAAATTGACTATTGTGACCAAAAAGGTCAAAAGTTGACCTAATGGGTAAATGGTTTTGTCTTTGGGTCAAGAAATGACCATTTTGTCCAAAGTTAACTTTTTGGTCAAAAGTTGACCTATTGGATCAATGGGTTGGTCATTGGGTTAAGGATTGACCATTTTGACCAAAGTTGATTTTTTTCTCAAAAGTTGACCAATTTAAGCTAATGAGGTGGTCATTAGGTCAAAAATTAATAATTTTGACAAAAATTGACTTTTGGGGTCAAAAGTTGACCTATTGGGTCAATGGGTTGGTTATTGGGTCAAGGATTGACCATTTTGTCCAAAGTTATCTTTTTGGTCAAAAGTTGTCCTATTTGGTCAATGGGTTGGTCATTGGGTTAGAAATCGACCATTTTCACCAAAATTTACTTCGACCATTTTGTCCAAAGTTACCTTTTTGGTCAAAAGTTGTCCTATTTGGTCAATGGGTTGGTCATTGTGTCAGAAATCGACCATTTTCACCAAAATTTACTTGTTGGTCAAAAGTTGACCAATTGGTTCAATGGGTTGGTCATTGGGTGAAAGATTGACCATTTTGACCAAAGTTGAGTTTTTTGTTAGAAATTGATTTGTTGGGTCAATAATTGGTCTTTAGGTCAAAAATTAACAATTTTGACCAAAATTGAATTTTTGTTCAAAAGTTGATCTATTGAGTCAACGGGGTGGTCATTGGGTCAGAAATTGACCATTTTGACCAAAGTTGACTTTTTGGTCAAAAGTTGACCTATTGGGTCAATGAGTTGGTCATCGGGTCAAGAATTGACCATTTTAACAAAAGTTGACTCTTTGGCCAAAAGTTGACCCATTGGGTTAATGGGGTGATCATTGTGTCACAAATTGAACATTTTGACCTAAGTTAACTTTTTGGTCAAAAGTTGACCTATTTAGGTCAATGAGGTGGTTGTTAGGTCAAAAGTTGACATATTGGGTCAATGGGTTGGTGAATAGGTCAAGGATAGGCCATTTTGATCGAAGTTTACATTTAGGTCAATAGTTAACATATTAGGCCAACTATTGGTCATTAGGTCAAAAATTGATTATTTTAACCAAAATTGAGTTTTTATTCAAAAGTTGACCCAACCGTTCGGTCAATGGAGTGGTCATAGTGATTAAGTCGAAAATTGATCATTTTTACCAAAGTTGACTTTTTGGTCGAAATTTGTCCTATTAGGTCGTATGAGGTGGTCATTAGGTCAAAAATTGACTTTTTTTGTCAAAAGTTCACCTATTGGGCCAAAGGGTTGGTCATTGGGTCAAGGATTAACCATTTTGGCTAAAGTTAACTTTTTGGTCAAAAGTTGACCTATTGGGTCAATGGGTTGGTCATTGTGTCAAAGATAGACCTTTTTTATCAAAGTTGACATTTTGGTCAAAAGTTGACCTATTGGGTCATTAATTGTTCATTGGGTCAAAAATTGATTATTTTGACCAAAATTGAATTTTTGGTCAAATGTTAACCCATTGGGTCAATGGGGTAGTCATTGTGTCAGAAATTGACCTTTTTTACCAAAGTTGACTTTTTGGTTAAAAGTTGACCTATTTAGGTCAATGAGGCGGTCATTAGGTCAAAAATTAACAATTTTGACCAAAATTGGCTTTTTTAGTCAAAAGTTGACCTATTGGGTCAATGGGTTGGTCATTGTCAGCATTATTTTTTTAGGGTGTGTTGTATTTAGAAAAGGGGTCGCCTATCGAAAATTGTCGGCGAATTTTAAGATTTTAAATTTAGTTTAAATATATATAATTTGAAAAGTAGTATTTGATTTTGAAAATAATTTTAAATTTGAAAATTTTAAGATATGAAATCCAACTGATCTCACATCCCAAATGGTTTATATAAACGAGTACCGCACTACAAGCCAGTGTATCTATCCCTAAGGATAGACACATCGCTTGATGGTGGGGCTCGATTAAATAAACTAAAAGATTTGTGACATCCGTTTGGTGCGCGAACCAATTTTATGTCGCCGACATAATATGCAAAACATTAGACGGGGTTTATATTACCTGGGTTCTTTAAAATTCCCTATAAGGGCAAGCCCCTATAGTTAATTACATCTTAGGTGGCGGGAATCACCTAAGAAAACTCTCGATAATAATCAGTAATTCTGCTCTCAGGAATTTCAAGGTTTAAGTTTTCAAGGGATCGAATTTTGGAATTTCAATAGGGAATGGATCAAATTTGGAAGATTTTGTTTTGGGAATTCAAAGGAAGAAAAGTAGGAGAAATTACAGATTCGAAGCGAACTTTGGTAATTTCCCGACTATCCTATTGTTTGGCTTGGATTTAGGAAAGTCCTAATGTTTATTTAATGTTTTGATCTTGCCAGCTTTAGTTAATTAGAACTTATATCCGTATGACATGATCATACAAATGGCTCGGAAGATGTGAGGGTTTATGTCATATCGGACGACTACCTCGGAATCCTAAGACCGGTTAGGGCTTAATTTGCAATGCAAATGCCTAACAAAAGGTTGAGGATTTATGTTGCACTAGGCAAACTACCTCGAAGTCCTATGGCTTTGTTGTTTAATTCTAGGAAAGTTTCTTTGATGTAGATTAAAGTTTCTTTGACGACGATGGCCGTCTTTGCCCACCATGCTCGAAGCTCCTTGTTGTTGCGGAGGTTTAGTTTTAGAAGTCATAAATCGGGAGATGAGAGAAGTGTTTTGGTTTAGAGAAGTCTTAATTTCCAAGTGTTTTCGTGTTTTAATTAAAACAAATCTTAAAGTTGATTATAACGACACCGGTTAAGATCCACGGTTCCATCCTTCGGCATCGTTATTTTTATCGGATTCACTTAGTCCAGATGAATTTGCTAAACTCAACTGAATGAGTTCCACACTTTCATTTAGACCGTGGGAAATCCCGTTAGCAACACGTAGGTTATATCATCCGAGGTATTCCCGATCATCCAACATGACGTTTTAATTTAGTTGTAATTGTAGTTTTGTATCCTGTTTGTGATTAAATTTTGAGTTGTTTTATATTTTGAAATGTTGTGGCGGTGAATTTTATCTTGCAATGACTTTTAATTTAGTTTTGGTTTCGGTTTTAGGGACTATCCTAAAGGTGTGGGTTTTCATGCAACGAGTTGTTTATCATGCGAGAAAAGTAAGTGCGATGCGATTAAAGAAATTGCAATAATGTAAATTGCGATAAAATAAAAGCGTACTGGAGGGTCTTCCCGTCATCCCAAGCTGCACTTAAAACACAATTAGAATATTTAACAGTTCTAGAGTAAGGGAAGGGTTATGGTTTTCTACCAAATTCCTAATCCTATGGCTAGTCATTTCCTATGACGTCTAGGTCTTTGTGTTTTAGTTTGAGGACGATTTTCTTCATCGAAGAATAATTAAGTTCAATTGTTCTTATGAACATCCTATCATATCGAGGAAGTGCTTAAGACAAATCTTAAACATCTTTTCAATATTTCTAGGATTGTTTTAAGTCCAGATGAATTTAATTATACAAATGAATTAATCGTCCGGGAATTCAAGTTTTGTTGTTATCTTGCTCAGTGAACTAGGACATTTGAATATCCTATAAGTGAAGTAACATTTCATTTAATGTTCTGTTCAGGAGTTATAATAACCAAAGCTTTCGAGGGCAAATTGGTGTTCAAATGATTTAATTTAAGTTAATGGGTTTAAATTTGGAATAGTGTTCAAGTTGCTTTATATTTCATTTCTTTATGTCTTAGGTAATGTTATTTAATTCAATTTCTTTTAACTTTAATTTAATTTAATCTAATTTTAATTTTAATTTAATTTAATTTAATTCAATTTAGTTTGATTTGATGTTAAATTAATTTAGTTTAATTTGATTTAATTTCCTTTAATTTAATTTAATTTGATTTAATTTTAATTTAATTTAATTTAATTTAATTTGTTTTAATTTAATTTAATTTGTTTTAATTTAATTATTTAATTTGATTTAATTTAATTTAATTTAATTTAATTTAATTTAATTTAATTTAATTTATTTAATTTAATTTAATTTATTTTATTTAATTTAATTTAATTTAATTTAACTTAATTTAATTTATTTGATTTAATTTAATTTAATCTTTAATTTAATTTTATTTTTAATTTTAATTTAATTGAAAATTTAAAAAGAGTTTAATAATTTAACTTTTTAATTTAATTTAATGATTAGTCCTTTAACATTTTAAAATTTAAATTTGAATTATCATTTTTAATTAGGAATTAAATATTATTGAAATGATTAATTTAGGGATTTTTAAATTAAAGAATAAATCTCTCCTAATAATAATATCCTTATTTAATAATTCCAATTTTATTATTCTTCCAAATTTAATCAATTATTAAATTAAGGTTTATTTTAATTATTTTAGATTGTTTAATGGGTTTCTACCCTTTAATTATTTAAATTTCAATCATCCAAATCAGATTAAGATCAAATATTTTATTTGTTAATTTTTATTAAACCTAAAGTTTTAATTAAGGGTTAAAATTTTTAATTACCATTTTGCCCTTCAAGCTTAATAATTTCATAACTCACTAAATTGAACTTAAATGAACTTGAAATTTTTATGTGACTTCACTCATATGCCAATAAAGACATGAGAGGAGAAAATGTGATTTTTCAATATTTAATTTATTTATGTAATTATTTTTAGTGGAAAATAGGAATTTCCATGGAAAATTTAACAATATGACCAAGGGAAAGTTTCTCTGCTTAAGAAAATTATGGGGCATTCCTAATGACCAGAGTACCACTTGGACCAATTTTGGTGATTTTTTGAATTATATTATTTTTATTATAATTATTTTAAGTTTTGGAGTATTAATTAATTTAAAAAATAAAATAAAGGTTGAAAAATGAAATTTATATTTTTCAAAAATCTCTCTGATATCAAGGAAATCAGAGAATCAATTTTTGAAATTTTCTGATTTTTCTATGATTTATTATAATTATTTTAGTGAAAATGCCAAAAAAATGTATTTTTTAATTTTAAAATTACCCAGGGCTTTAAAATTTAATATCTCATTAAATAGACCTAAGAAAAATATGGGGTTTGTTCCTAAGTGATTAAAATTCAAAATGTGACATTTTGGTGAATTTTATTATTTTTATGATTTTTATTATTTTTTAATTATTAAAATATTAAAATAATACAAAAAATTAACTTTTTTAGAAAATTGAAATTTTAATTTTCTTAAATTCCCCTAATATCAGAGAGTCTCCAAAACCAATTTGGTGAATTTTTGAAAGGTATTTTGAAAGTTATGAATTTTTTAAAGTTCAAATTGCCTAAATGGCTTAATCAACCCATTTAGTAGGGCTAACCAAGTCAATTGACTTCAAATTTTTATGGTGGGTTCCTCTGATCCTAAAGGTCGAGTGGAGAATTGATTTCAAGTCAATTTGATGTATGGTTAGCTCTAATTAATTAGAGATCTATTTTGGGTGTTTAAGCCAATTAGGGTTATTTTAAATGAGTTAACTCAAAACCTATTTTTTCTAGGGTCCTCTAGTCATAAGAGACATCACCAAATTTTCCTAGAATTTATTTCACAACATGCTAATTATTGGAATTAAAATACTCAAAACAGTAACATGAACTTGAAAAATCATTAACTTCTCATAGGGATGGCCTCTGACTTTGGAAAATTCAGGGAATGTTCCCAAATTCAGAGGCTTCAAAAGCCCTATGGTCTCATGCCATGGTGAATTTCCTATATGCATGGAGAATTAAAACAATGCAGAGGGTAAATAAATCATTAAAAATAAAATACTTGATGAAATTAAATGATTTCTTTTCCACATTATTCTCCTCCGTTCACTGAGCAAGAGGGTATTTTTATTTTATTTTTCTGATTTTCCTACACAAAGTTATGGATTTTTGAAGTTTAGGGGAATTAAATAAATCAAAAATACCCTAATTTTCTATTTATCCACGCGGCGCCCCGTCATCCTCGGCATCTCCGAACGGCCACGCGGCGCGCTCCCATTCGACGCCGCCTTCCGACTCAGCGCCACGCGGCCCGCGGTTCACGTACCATCTCCTGGTCCGACGCCATCTGAACCGTCCGTCGCGCGTGTATTGAATGGACGACATCCATTCATCGTCCCCAAGCGTCCTCGCCCGAGAGCCGTCCACACTAAATCCACTAATATCTCACTCGATACTCGATGGATTTTCGTGTTCTTATACTCTATGGATTCGTCTTGAAGAGACGAATACATCTATACGGTGATCATGCATTGAAATTAAAGCATTTGAAATGGAGAATCTCCGAAGCTCGGGATGAAGAATTAGCTCATACCTTTGCTCGGAGAAGTGTGGCTTCAATCGAGGGTTGTGTCACCTTCGATTGGATCCCGACAAGCTCCGGATGAAGTCTCTCAGTGCAGTGAATCGCCTAGGTATGATTTCGACCACAACCGATCACAAAGCTTGGAGAGCTGGAGCAACGGCGGGTGGCTTTGGAGATGGGGCTTTCGGTGGGAAACTTCTCCTCTTGGTCTGGTGAAGGTGTAGGACCAATCAATTTGAAGATTGATCCATTGTGAAGAAGTGTCCTGGTTTTTGGGCTAAAGTTTGAGCTCAAAATTGAGCTCAGTTGGAGGAATTGGGGTTGGAATTCGGTGGGGATCAAATGCTGCTATGTGTGGGGAGTAGTACGGAACAATTTTGGCGGAGTTTCCTTAAGGTTTGTTTCGGCACCTCTCATGGCCGAGAGGGGTGGAGTTTAAATAGGGGTGGCTGGAGAGCCTCCGAGGGATGGCCAAGGGTTGGGATCAGCTGCTTAGGTCGAGGCGGAACGGCCATGGTGGCCATTGGGCATGGGGCGGCTCGGCAAGGTGGAATTCCAAAGTTTGGCTCCTCCCCATGTCTCGGCCATGGAGTTTTCCGGCGACCCGGGCGGGTGGCGGCGGGCATGGGTCACCCTCGAGTTCCGGGTGGGTCGGGGCTGGGGTTTAGTGCGGTCAGTTGCGGTTGGCCATGTGTAAAGGTGTTGAATCAAAGTAGAAGGGGAAGGGATCATTTTAGCTTAATTTGGGTCAACCCATGGTTTTGGGCATGGTGCACCCTCGAGGGGCTTTGGGTGCTTGTGGGGAATCAGATAGGCTAGGCTGAGATGGAGTGGTGAAGTCCTTATCAACTTGGTTTAAGTAAATTTTGGGTTTAGGTGTTGCATAAAAAAGGGTTAAAATTGCTTAAGGGAGGGTTAGGAAAGGGGTTCCCCCTTTTGCCATTAATGGCTTGATCACATGTCAAACCTTCCATGGCTTCATGTGGCTTGTCCATGGCTTGCATGGCTTGTCTTTGGCTTGGGGAAAAGCTTGGTCAATTTCATGAAAATGGATTTTAGAAATTTTTGGTAATTTGATGGAAATTTGTATGAAGCTTGATTTGGAATGGTTTAATTGATGATTTTGAAACTTAGGGGTGATTTTGATTAAATGGATGATGAGGGGAAGTGCCATGTGGGCTTTGGATGAATTTGGGCTTTTGAATTTGAAGGAAGTGGGCTTTTAGGAAGGTTTAAGGGAAGTGGGCTTTTTGAATTTTAAAATGGATTTTAGGATGAAATTTTGGTAAAGGCTTGGGCCAAATAATTGTTGGGTTTAGCTCATAGATGTGTCATGAGTGACTTGGAGCAAATTGGGAGTGATTTGGGTTTGAATTGGGTTGAATTTGGGCTCCTTTGGTGAATGGGCCGATATAGGTGAAAGTGGGCTAACTTGGGCCAATGTTGGGCTAGGGTTGAAATTGATGTAAAATTAATGTTGGGAAATGTTTATGGGAGTGTTTCAAAGAGGTTTTGACTTTGGTTGGGCTTTGATTTTGGGGTTTGGGCTCATTTGGGTTAGGTTTGGGTTTAGGTCGAAATTGGGCCTTTTAACTTTGGGTTGAATTTGAGTGGGGTTTGGGTCTAAATGTTGGGCAAATCATGTTAGTGTTTTGTTTGTGGGGATGTTAAGGAAGATTTGGAAAAGATTTGGGGTTAATTGGAGTTGAATTAGGTGAGTTTGGGTTAGTTTGGGTCATGGGTCCAAATTGGGCTTTAAGGCCAAAAGTGAAATTTGATCCAAATGTCAATCAAATTGGACTTTGATTTGGTCTAAGATTGGTGTTGGGAATGTTGAACTGAAGTTTAGAATTGAATTGGACCAGAATTTGGGTCGATTGGGTAGGCTTGGTTTGACATTGGGTTCACTTTGGGTTAAAATGGGTCGAATTGGGGGTTTTGATAAAAGTGGGGTAAATTGACAAAATTGGCCCATGGTGTAGTTGAACAAAATGAAATTGGGAATATTTGAGATTTTCTGGAATTTTCTGGGAATTTTCTGAATTTTTGGATTTTTGGGTCGAGAGGGTATTTTGGGTATTTAGAGGGTATTGGGAGGTATTCTTGGAATTTTTGATATTTTTTGCTATGGATGATCAATTTAAGTAGAGAGAAATGTTTAGGAATGATCTTTGGGGAATTTTGGGTGATTTGGAAATTTTTGAGAAATTTGGGTAGTTTCGAGGGTTTTGGGTAAGATTAAGCGGGTGTAGGGTCCCGGGGGTCAAAAATTGAAAATTTGGAAAATTGAAGATTGGGTGAATGTAAGTGGAATAAAATCATTTTGGTTGAGCCATGAAGCCATATCAAGTCCACATGAGCCATGAAGGGACTCATTTGAGGTATCCACATTGTTGTTCCTAACCCTCTCGCCGAGGGCTTGGGGGTTAAGGACCATCCATGTGAATCACCTACATGAGTCGGAGAGAGGTCGAAGTTAGTGTATAGGTGTGTGAAAGTGTAGTGTATAGGTGTAGTGTGTGTGTAAGTCAGCCCCCTCACCAGACCAGGCCACCCAGGGTAGTCCTAAGGCCAAAGAGTCCTATAGGAACTCATCCTTTAAACTTCCACATTTGATTTCAACCCTCTAGGTGATTAGGGGTCTACGGTCGAGTTTGTGGAGTTTGCAGGGAGTTAAGAAGTGGTTTGAATTTCTAAAAGGTGGTGGATCCCAATTCTAGTCCTCTAAGATAGTCAAAGGAAAAGCCTAAGGCTAGATCCTAAGTACTAAAAGAAGAAGAGAAGACCTCATCAAAAATGAGGTCAATAGTCATTATGTCAAGAATTGACCATTTTGGCCAAAGTTAACTTTTTGGTCAATATTTGACCTATTGGGTCAATGGGTTGGTCATTAGGTCATAATTGACTTTTTGGTTAAAAGTTGATCTATCGGGTCGGTGGGTTGGTCAATATTGGTCGAGGATTTACCATTTCGACCAAAAAGTCGCACTTTTTCGTCGAAAGTCGAGCTATTGGGTCACGGGTCGATCATTCGGTCGGAAATTGACCATTTTTGACGAGAGTTAACTTTTTATTCAGCGATTGACTTATCGGGTCAATAATCGGCCATTAGGTCGAAATTCATTATTTTGACCAAAATCTACTTTTTGTTGAAAAGTTGTCTTATTATGTCGATGGTTTTTCATTGTGTCGAGGTTTGGCCATTTTACCAAAGTTGACTTTTGGTCGAAGTTGACTTTGGGTCGATGGGTTTGTCATTGCGTCAAGTTGACGATTTTGATCAAAGTTAACTTTTGGTTAGAGATTGACTTATTGGGTCGATGGGTTTATCATTGGGTCGAGGTTGACCATTTTGACCATAGTTGTGTTTTTACTCGAAAGTTGACATATTGGGTGATGGGTTGGTCATTGGGTCAAGGATTGATCATTTTGACCCAAGTTGATGTTTTGGTCAAAGATTGGCTTATTGGGTAAATAATTGGTTATTAGGTCAAAAATTAACTATTTTGACCAAAATTGACTTTTTGGTAGAATGTTATTATATTGGGTCAATTAGTTGGTCATTGGGTCAACGATTGATCATCTTGACCAATATTGGCATATTGGTTCATTGGGTGGTCATTATGTCAAAAATTAATTATTTTGACCATGCTTGACCTTTTGGTCAAAGTTGGAAGTATTGGGTCGATGGGTTGGTCATTAGGTCAAGGAATGACCATTTTGACCAAAGTTAATATTTGGTCAAAAGTTGAACTCTTGGTGAATAGGTTGGTCATTTAGATTGAGGATTGACCATTAAAAGAATAGTTGACATTTTAGTCAGATATTGACTTATTGGGTCAATAATTGATCATTAGATAAACAATGATTATTTTGACAAAAATTAGCTTTTTGGTCAAAAGATGACCTATTTGGTCTATGGGTTGGTCATTGGGTCAAGAATTGACCATTTTAACCTAAATTCACTTTTTGGTTAGAAGGTTAACTATTGGGTCAATGGGTTGTTCATTGGGTCAAGGATTTACCACATTGACCAAAGTTGACTTTTTAGTCTAAGATTGACTTATTGAGTCAATAATTGGTCATTAGGTCAAAAATTGACTAATTTTTCCAAATCTGTGTTTTGGTGAAAGTTGATATTGTCGATGAGATGGTCATTGATTGAATATTAACGACTAAAGTTGACTTATTGGTCAAAGTTGACTATTGGTTAATGGGTTAGTAATTGGTCGGAAATTGACCATTTTGACGAGTTGACTATTTATCGAAAGTTGACCTATTAATTGATAGTGGTCATTGTTTGAAAATTGATATTTTTAATCAATTGACTTTTTGTGAAAGTTAACTTTTAGATTGATGAGTTAGTCATTGGTGAAGTTGACCATTTTGACCAAAGTTGACTTTTGATCAAGTTTGACTTCTTGGATATATAATTGGTCATGAGATCAAGTGTCACTACTTTGATCAAAATTGAATTTTTAGTCGAAGTTGAGCGATTAGGTGAACTAGAGTGGTCATTAGGTCGGAATTGACCATTTTAGCCAAAGTTGATCAAAAGTTGACCTATTGGGTCAATGGGTTGGTCATTGGGTTGTAAATTGACCATTTTGACCAAAGTTGACTTTTTGATCAAGATAACATATTAGATTGATGGATGGTCATTAGATCAAATTACATGTTAGACCAAATTGACTTTTTGTCAAAAGTTAATTATAGGGTCGATGGGTTGGTCATTGGGTCGATATTGACCATTTTGACCAAAGTTGATTTTTTAACAGTTGGTTTTATTAGGTTGATGGGTTAGTCGATCATTGGAGTTTGTCCATTTTGAACAAAGTTGATGTTTTGATTGGCTTATTAGATTGAAAATTGGTTATTTAGTCGAAAATTGTTATTTTTGTGGAAATTGACTTTTTGTATGAAGTTAATATATTGGTTTGATGGTTGGTCGTTGGATTACTGATTGTTCATTTTAGTGAAGTTGACTTTTTAGTTGACTTTTTTAGTTTGATGGGTTAGTCGTTGGGTGGAGAAATTGGTCATTTGTTTTCGAGTTGACACATTATTGTCGATGAAGTCGTGGGTCAAAAATTGTTTATTTTGACCAAATTGAGTTTTTGATTAAGTTAGCTTTATTTAGTCGATGGGTTGGTCATTAGGTCGATGATTGGTATTTTACCAAAGTTACTTTTTTTTCGAGAAGTTGACTTTGTTGGGTCGATGGGTGGTCATTGCGTGCGAGGATTGACCATTTTGACCGATGTTGGCTTTTTTAGGTCAAAAATTGGCTTTGTTGGGTTCATTGGGCGGTCATTAGGTCATAAATTGACTATTTTGACAAAAAATTGACTCTTTGGTCAAAAGTTGACCTCTTGGGTCGATGGATTGGTCGTTCGATCGATGATTGACCAATTTTGACCACAGTTGAATTTTTGGTCGGAGATGGAGTTATTGTGTCGGCTGTTAACCTCCTTTTGGTGGGGTCCTTCCTTCCATTTAAGTGCTTAGGATCTAGCCATATGTTTTGCCACTTGACTATCCTAGAAGACTAGAAATGGAATCCACCATTGCTTAAATTGTCGTCAGTCAGATCTAAAGCTGTACTTTAGAATCCTACATGGATGGTCATCGAACCTCCAAAATTACATGGAAGGTTAGGATCAATGTGTAGAAAGATAAGGATGAGGTTCCTATGGGATGTAAGGTGGCGGGGCGGGTTTTTTTAACCCTGGGGGGGGGGGGGGGGGGGGGGGGGGGGCGGGGGCGGGGGGGGGGGCCGGCGGGCACACACCGCATTGTTGCACATGCGCGAACCTTGAAACCACTCACAATTAACCTAACCTCTGACTCGTTTAGGAGACTCGGATGGATGGACCTCGACCACACAGTCTCTGACTAAAAGAGGGTTGGGAACAACATATTGAGTGCACTAAGTGAGTCCTCTCATGGCCCTTGTGAGCTTAAGATGACTTCATGGCTC